>OX457044.1:55364319-55509319 GCA_949752735.1 Lumbricus terrestris
AGCCCCTCCAAGAACGGAAACCAAACTCCGCCCATGCTGGTCGTCGTCGGCGGCGGCGGCAGCGCATGTGCTTCGCTGTGTGCGCGTATGTGGGTGTCGTGCGTAAGAAGTCGTACGTTTCGAAATTGTATTTTAAAAAACCAGATTTCCAGAACATTTCCGATCATGTTGGCCATTTCTTCGCTTATAGTCTAGTTTGGATTTGTCTTCTTGTCTGTCCTTGCATGATTATGGTTGCCTCCGTCCGTCTGGATGATGATGATGATGATGATGATGACGATGATGATGATGATGATGATGATGATGATGACGATGACGATGACGGTGAGTGACGGTGGCGGTGGCGGTTGCGGTGGCGGTGGCGGTGGCGGTGACGACGACGACGACGACGACGACGACGGCGACGGCGACGGCGATGATGATGATGATGATGATGATGATGATGATGATGATGATGATGATGATGATGATGATGATAATAAACGTGTGTAATTGATGTTGATCTGTTCTGATAGGAGGTGTTCAGAGGATCCGTTGATCATACCGACGACAGGTGGCGACTTCCCTGGTGCGAAGGAGGAGGAGGAGGAGGAAGAGATAGAGAAGTAGGAGGAGAAGGTGGAAGAGTAGGAGAGAGGAGAGGGAAGAGAAGCTGGTGCTGTCTAGTTGTGCTGATGATTTCAGTCATCGTTCTGACAATTGTCATTGCACTGACGCTGATCCTAATGAAAGGTAAAAAAATGACGCGAAGAGGAATCCAGACGGAATTTGAAATTTGCTGTTCATTCATATAATCTTTATGTCTCAACATCTGTGAAGAATTTAAACCGACCGGAAAGTCATAACTCATCTCAATTCACTTAACACAACTCCAGACTCTTCATGATTTCATTTTCTATTCATTCACTTAGTCCACTCGCTGCAGTTAGTTAACTCAAAGCAGACGACATGTCATTTTCTCGTTTCCCCCCAGTAGTAGAACCCATCATGCTATGATACGTTGCCCCGTTGCCTCGTTGCCCCGTTGCCCCGTCGCCCCGTTGCCCCGTTGCCTCGTTGCCCCGTTGCCCCGTCGCCCCGTTGCCCCGTTGCCCCGTTGCCCCGTTGCCCCGTTGCCCCGTTGCTCAGTTGCCCTGTGCTGATGGCGTCGTGTTTTCGTTTCGACAGACACGAATATTTAACTAACGCCTGTCCAGACTGTAGCCTATAATTGTCGATACATGTGCATCATTATTATTATCAAAATATTTCAGCGCTTTACTAAGCGTTGCAATCATCTGAAAGAAAGATCTACAGACTTAATATCTCTGTCTGTTTAGCCTATCTGCTTGTTTTGTCTCTTCAAGGTGGACAGGCAGCATCTAACGAGCCAGTGATTCAGTCTTCTCAACCCAGCAGAGGGCCGTGGATAGACGACGTTTACTTCGATGATGATGATGATGATGATGATCACGAGCTTTATGTAAAGCCTTATTTCAAGAAACTCTCACAGTTTGGGAAGATGTGTTTGAGTCAGCCGGAGTCCAACAACGGTGGCGTCGGTGTCATTGGTTCATCGTGCACATAGCTGCGACAGACAGCCTTGGCTCATGTGACAGACAGACCCGTGCTGGTTTGATTCTCTGTACCTGCACGGCGCTATATAAATCTCAAGTTACAATTAGAGAAATTGATCAGAGGCTGATTTTATTCCTATTCTACGCCAACATTCTACATGTAGACCCTACATTTCACAAATGTACATCGCAGAACGAAGCGTGTTCAACGCACAAGTTACATCAAACTGCGTATAATTCTCTTTTAACTCTCGTTCTTCAACCTCTGTGATAAATTTACGACATAGTGTTTTCAAGCAAAGCGTTTGAAATTTGTAGCATTTGCTATGCAACGAATTAAATGACCTAAACAACTTAATATATATATATATATATATAATATTGTATATATAGTTGGTTTCGATGCCATTGACCATTGTCTAGCTTTCTTATTACGAAATAAGCAGTAATGGATATTTTCTGCTTTTTGCTTTGGGCGGCTGATCCGCATTTAGAGGTTATAACCCCTAGCCCTCTGCCGACGCCACTGGCGCAAGCATCATTCTACGCTGTGATTATATAGTTGATTGCAGGAGGGAGAAAATCCTGAACATTCTTTTGTGACGATGTTTAATTTTGTGAAATATGCGAGAAATCAAGAGAAAATACAGCTTTGCACAACTTTTTGAAGGACTAGGCAATTTCGATATATCTATTCGTCTAATACTTATAAAACGGTTTCAATCTGAAACGAGGTGTCTAAGAGCCATAATGTTTCTTCGACAATTTCGACAACCCTGTCCGGTTGTATGGTCAAAAGGTAAGGGTGCAAACTTGTCACCCGTTTTCATAGACTGAGGCCAAGAAATGAAGTCGCTAACTTCATTCTCAAATAGATTTCGATGCCGTTGATGATTGTCTAGTTTTCTTATTACGAAATTAGCCGTTACAGATATTTTCCGCATTTTGCTTTGGGGGGGCTGAGCCGCATTTAGGGGGGGGCTTAGCCCCCTCCAGCCCCCCCTGGCGCCGCCACTGAAGCCGATTTATGTGAAACCTATGGCTTCATAAATTCTTGTTTACTTTTGCAACAGTGCGCATAACGTTTACACTTTTTGTTGATTCTACAATCCCATATGAATTATGGCAGCAAACGAAGGTCAAAAGGACACCAGGTACCGGTACGTATTATTGTTGTGCCGTGTGTGTCTACTTGCCTGGCAGTCCGACCTTACGCTGGATGGAACACAACCGTCTGCCGTCTAGTGTCATGCTACACGTAACACGTTGCAGCGCAATGGTGCTCTGCAACGTCGTGTGCAGTGATATTTCAGTTCTAAAAATAATTCACAATTTCAGTTCTAATTCAGTTCTAAGACTCCAATGTCAGTTCTAATTATATTCCTATTCTGAAAATAATTCCTATTTCAGTTCTAATTCAAGTTCTGAAATAATTTCCGTTCTAATTTAAGTTCTGAAACAATTTCCGTTCAAGGGCCTAATACAAGTTCAACAGGTGTAACTTGTGAAGACTGCGATGCTGATTGTTGAGACTTTCGGTAAAAATTGCCGCCCATCATCAATATCTCTAAGCCTACTTTTAATTTTGTTTAAAGCAGATGTCTGAAGTCAGTGGTAGGCCTATGGGTTTTGAATATTGAAACATGGGGATTGGTCTATCCACTATGTTAAAATCATCTACCCTTACAATACCCCAGCACAGGCTACGATCCAAGTGCTACTATTCTGGTTGCCGTCTCTGATCCATTAATGGAGTTGAAATGAAATTCTGCACCCCGCTCCAAAATCAGAGAAGCTCCAATAACAGTCCACAAAATAGCCAATAAGCACTTCTCTTACACCTTCCCCCCCCCCAATCCTCATTTGTCCTTTCCGCAAATATCTAGATAGGTAATGGTTAGATTCTAAATGTGTAATAGAAGTCCAGGTCTTATCCTATCTGCAACTATTATTATTATTGCGAATTCCATTGAGGTATCAAAATATAAAACTTGAGTTCAATGGTGTGCGTGCAATTGATGCTTGATATGCGTGTGTATGAGACGATAGGTATCTATAGGCTCAAGTTCAAATATTTAGCCTCCCCCCTCCCCCTCCAAAGGCCTCCATAACCACATACATACCATCAAATACACCTGCAATTAACTTCCTTCGCCCAGTGGTCAGTGGTGCCCAGCCATCCGTCACATTAGTAATAGCAGGTTGTTTGACTGACAATCCTGTGTCTTAAACTTATAGCCTACGAGGACCCTTTGTTAGATCTAGTGATCACCAAAGCAAACAAAATATCTGAATTAGTTGTGGCAATATGTATGGGGTAGATATGCCCAGGAAGGGAAATGTCAGGCGATTGGCCTATAGATCTACTAAGTAAACCGCGGGTACATCGGAATTTGAATAAAGATCACAAATCCTGTAGGCCTACAGCCATATCCGAGTATTGCCGAGCTCAAGGTTCTCGGAAATGGATTGTATGACTCATACCGATGTCTGACTTGCACAGGCAACGAATCACAAAATCATCAAAGTGTAATAATTTTCGTTCTGAAAATAATTTCTATTTCTATTCATATTTCAGTTCTCTGAGGCCTAATTCAGTTCTAATTCTATTCTCGTTCTCAAAATAATTCTCAATTTTCGTTCTTAATCTCGTTAACGAAAATTAATAATTTTACTTCTAATTTCTATTTCTGTTAACGAAAATATCACTGGTCGTGTAGGCGACTGGCCGCGTCTGCAGGTTTGTCGATCCTCCTTAGAGCGTAGGTTACAATTTAATTCCATTTCTAATTACGAGAATCAAAATCCCACGAAGTGATTAATTTTTTTTAAATAGTATGCGAACTTTAGCTTTGAGAAACTAATGATTAAGCTTTTGCACATCGATATCTATAATTGTGTAGGCTATAATGGAGCAATGCTATTCATTCACTCATTCGGAATACATATATCACCCCTTCAAGAAGCTACTCAGAGGCGCACCCGACTCCAGCGAGCCCCAACAGAACAGTCTTAAGTTTATTGATGAAGAATTGTGGTAGAGTGCCAGTGTGTAGACGTAGCTCTTAAGAAAGACCATACCAGACCACTGGGCCAACCACAGAGAAGACGCGTTTCTTCATGTTTGCAGTACGAGCAAAGGGAACTAAGACGACTTCCTATTCGCCATACCATACCAAGTGGCAGCTAAGCTCTATTTTACCAACAATTTCAGCAACTTCTAACGGATAGGACCTGATTAGGAAAATAAACAAAGTTTTTCGCATAAAACATGCGTTACTTATTGTGACTTGGCTTGTTTATGCTGAAATACTTGTGCTAAAAAATTAGGCCTAAAGAAGATGATAAGAGTTTTGTGTGGAAATCGTTCGGATTATTGACCGATAAATTGGAAAGGTGCTGAATTCTGATCAAGTTTACTGCTCAGTATGCTCTGATACGGTTAGAGTAACGAACTGCAAGAACCCCGTCTATTGACATGGTTAAACATAGACGTCTATTCGTTCACGAAAACCTTCGTATTGTGAATTTACGACAGACTAAAATATCTACGCAAACAGCTCATTTTGACCTTGGGTGCTCCTGGACTCTGAACTCAACCTTGCATCTCGTATAGATCAGGTGGGCCGCAGCTGCTACCACCAACTGCGGCAGCTCAGGGTCATTGCACGTTCTCTGACTTCTAAAGCTGCAACTTCGCTTGTCCATGCATTTGTGCTGAGCCGCCGTGACTACAGTAACTGCGCCTCCAACTTTGCTGGTCTCCCGCGGGTTCGGATTGAGAGGTTGGAGAGGGAACACCAGGCTGACTTATTGGGGGGTTCAGCAAGTACGACCGTGTATCCCAATATATGCGCGAGGTCTTGCACTGGTTTTCTTTCCCGCAGCGCATCTCATTTACAATTATTGCATATTTGGTGTGACGATGCTTATCAGGCTGGGCACCCTCTTATCTGTGTGAACTTTGCCTCCCCCTTTCCACTTGCATAATGCATAGGCCGCCGAGCACTGTGCTCTGCTGTCCATGGTGACTTAATGGTTCCTTTCACTCGCTCTGCAACAATGCAGAGGCGTTCGTTCTCTGTGGTTGATCCAACAACCTGGAATGGGCTTCCATTGACTATGCGACACCTCCCAAGCTGTTTTCAATTTCACAAACTGTTGAACTCTTTTTTTCGTTTGATCTCGGCCGGGATCGCTTCTGAGTAGATACCTTGAAAAGGCGCAATATAAATTCTGATTGATTGATTGATTTAACTGCTAATGGTACCTTACATGGAAGCCTGAAATTCGAAACGTCGTCACGTGTTTTGATGACCATGACTTTGTAGATTTTTATAATTGAATGTCTGTTTTGAGATTAATTGTTTCTCGTGAATATTGATTTGAGACCAGAGAAATGTCGAAAATAATTATTGAACACGCAGATCTTTATAATAATCATTTGTTTGTGCAGCAACATTCAAAACAAGTATGCGACGATAGAACACTTATCCACCGACGCCACTCCCCGCCGCCGTCGCAGACATTTCGTCGGCGATTTTTGTTGGTCGATGCACCGCCGCCGCTGACCAAAAATGACCGGCGCGACGCCGCCGTGTACTCTCAAGTAGAATCTGTTGAGCACTGTAAGCTAACGACTGGTTAGGTTAATTCTTCTTTTGATCAGTTAACATTGAAGAGATATCACAAGACAAGCAATGACAAAATTACACAAAGTACATAGAGTCTAAGTTAATTTTTTTTATTCAGAGGTAGGCCTATCGGAATTACCAAGTTTTGCAATTGTAAAGCCTAAACCTGTCTCACGAATTTTTAACCGATAGGTTTATGCACTATTTGGTAGGCTATTCGAACGTCACACATGATGTGTCAAACAAGAATCAGATGGTCGATTATTGTGACAGAGACACTATTTCAGACAAGACTAAGGGTGTAACCAGCGTTGGACTTGGGACTTGCCTTCAAACGAAGCTGAAACTCCCATGTAGGCTGAGGTCCTTCTGCCCCTCTATAAATAACCAGGCGCAAATTCTGCAATAACTTTGAAGAATGATGCTTCATAACGTAACATAAACTGGTCAGGCACTGATCTAGAATGCATCGAATTTCCATTTTCAATATTTTATCCGTTTGATAGTTGGCGAAATAGGGTTTAGGCCTACAGCAGAAATGCAGCTGTTCGCTGATAGTGCTTTGTGCACTGGATTTATTTCGTTGACTCCATAAAATTCTACGGCATGCAATTTATTGTAATGTACTATTATATACTGCCAAGGGCGGATACAGAAATTTTCGATGGGGGGACCATAATTTAGGGTCTTGGTCCGGGAATCCGGGAAAAAATTTCGTCTTCCATCCGCCGAAAAAACTTATGACCTTTTTTTTAGTCATCAGCCCGGAATTTCCCCAAAAATATGCCTTTTCCATCCGCCGAAAAAACTGATGACCTTTTTTTTAGTCATCAGCCCGGAATTCCCCCAAAATATAGGCTACCTTTTCCATCCGCCCCCACCCAAAACCCTGATGACCTTCTTCGCCGCTGCGAGGCGCGGACATTCGGAGCTACTCGCGGGGGGCCAAGTCAACTTTTCGGGCCAGAATAGCTGGCAAAAAATAAAGAAATTTCTAAATGGGGGGGCATGGCCGGATTGCCCCCCCCCCTGGATCCGCCCTTGTATACTGCACCAGAAGTGCAAATAACGCATATTAAAAGTCTTGAACTGTTTAAAACTGAATATTTAAAAAAATTACAAGTGACAACTGCATGCATAAGCCTATCTTGGAGCACTGCATGAACAGGTGAAATGCGGAGGGTTCCGCGAGCCAATGAGTGCTTGGAAAAGGTTCCGTCACTAGAACAAGGTTGAAAACCACTGATGTAGTATAATATACGCTGACGCAGTTTTCCGACATGGCGCACCTTTTCTTGCAAACTATTTCTTGCATCACAGACCTGATTTTATGGTCCACGGGATTAAGGTCTATGCTATTCGAAATGTACCAAGTCTGCGGGATAGTGAGTGCATCAACAACTGCCTTGATCGCTTAAGCCGTGTGTGCTTGTTGAACTCAGTTAGTTCAGTCGCTCTATGCGCTGTTTGAAACATTTTAAATGACTTCAAGATTTTACTGGAATAGCCTATCAGTAGCGGCGCTAGGGAGGGTTAGGGGGCTAAGCCCCCCTTAAAAAGGCCATAATTATACATGCATAGTTTCAATCGGACGTCAAATAGGTTGAAATAGCTTTCACGCGTCTAATCAAAATCAAATCAGTTTAAGAACAAAGATTTACTGCTTTAAACTTTGACTTCCAATTTTCGCGTGTGTAGCTTTGGTTGGTTCAAGTTCAGAAAGTGATCGCTCGGCACAATCTGTTGGCTAAATCGTTTCCATTTGAGAGACAGACAGAGATAGAAACAGAGACAGAGAGAGAAAGAGAGAGGCAGGGACAGAGACCAAAACAGACAGAGAAAGAGACAGAAAGACAGAGAGTCAGAGACAGAGACAGAGCGACAAAGAGAGACAAAGAGCGATAGAGAAAGAGAGAGACAGACAGACAGACAGAGACAGAGTCGAGACAAAGACAGAGACAGAGACAGAGACAGAGGGCCGTTGCTTTGTGGACCTGCAACGAATGGAGTGATGACGACTGCATAGGCTATGCCGTGTGCTGTACATGTACATGTAGATCCACTGTAGTAGACCCACTGTAGCCACATAGTACGGACCGTCGCGGCCAACTGCATCATTCATTTCGCCTACACCTCCTCCTCCTCCTCCTCTCCTCCTCCGCTTCCTCGACGAAATAACATTGTATGGTTGAACGAACAACAGAAGAGGAAAAACAAGAAGCAACGAAGAAAACAAGTAACCGACAGCTGCAGCTGCTCTATTGAACGAAATGAACGCAGAGATATTAACAACCGTTTGATGTTCTTCACAAGGTCAGTCCTTCCCGTTTATTATTTTTTTAGAAGCCAGCGCTTTCCGATCCCACTCCTTTCACCACTACACGACATTCGCTTTCGCTTTCAATCTATGTACCAACAGTGAACACACAATACACACATACAGAACACATACAGGATACATACATGTGGGGCAATGCGGTGGGGTAGTGGGATGTTCGTTGCCTTGCAACCGTCGGGTTGCAGGTTAGAAACCACATCAAGTAGCTGCGTAGGATCTTGGACAAGTCCTTCACTCGCAGTTGCTCAGTGCTTCGGCGCGAAACTCCGATGCAGTGTCCGCGCTGTAGTCGGGAGCGCCTCTGAGTAGTGAACCTGAAGGGACGCTATGACAAGTGCACATACAAACACACATACAGTAGGCCTATATATGCAATACAAATGCAGTCTGCATATATTTCAGTCAATTGTTTTTATTGAAATCTTTGCAAGCCAAAAAATAGACACAAACAAAATCACAGAAAAGAAACCAGTTAAAATGCAGGCAACAAAAGTGACTCAAAAAGGAATTGGTAGGCTAGTTATAGTCGTTTATTGTTAGCTCGACCCGGACCACCATAGACTACTCTTATGGATAACCATAACTCAACCAGCGCTCGCGAATAAGCTGGTGCCCCGCGCTTGGCTTTCGAGTAGCGCTTTAGAAATTTGGAGATTACGATTACGATTGACAAAATATCAACCAAAAACAAAACGACAGCAATCTATACAAACTCGATAAGTTTCAATTCACAAAATTCAACAAATGAGACAAACATGGTGCTATTAATACTGTGGCTTGACAGTTGCCATCTGATGTCATCGGTCACGTGAACTAATGACAAGGCTTTCCGGACATTATTTCATGCTGGACAAGATCTCATGCCACACCGACCCATCATTCTGTTTGCAGATGGTGTTCAAGCCTACCAGCACTACTGCACCTCTGACTCTGTCGTGCAGTGGCGTAGCTAGGGGGGTCAGGGGGTACACGTGTCCCCGGGCGCCGGGGTAAGGGGGCGCCAAAATGAGGGCTAAAATTAAACATTTTACCCTTGTTTTTCAATTTTTTAGTAAATTTATCCTAGGCTATATAAATTTTTAAAATTTTATTTTGGCGCCCCAAACCTCCATTTAGATTCTCATTACTTACATGGCATGATTTTGGCGCCCCACTGAGCACTAATGTGCATCCAAACCACAGCGCAGCAGGGTTGGTAATAGGCAGTCACAGTCTGGCTGCACCCAAAATATGTACACTCAGAAATACCCCCAGTCTAGTTAATGAGACATCTAGTACAAGGTCGTGCGGTCAACCTGGCTGTGAAGGAATCGTACGCCGGTGTCACGAAAATAGTTTACCCTAATAATCGCATCCCCAGATGAAGAGAAGTTGAAAAAAGCCATTTCGTGAATTTTTTTTGAAAATTAGCGTCCATTTGCTTGCTTTGAACAATGACACTAACTGGTATGTTTTTCCTGCTATATAATTTTGTCTGCTCTGCTTTTAGAAAACTTAGAACAGTTAGAACACACTTAAGAGCATTAATTTTTAAAGACACTAAGAAAATTCCAGTTGCCTTGCCTTGAGCATTACTTGGTACACTTAGCCTAAAACAATCATAGTCACTGTAAATTTTGATTACAGAATAACTTTATCAATTAGCCCATAGCCTATGCATTTTTCAATAAATTGGATAGAATGGCTTACCCCTCCCCTAGAGTATATATAGGTACTTTATACCCGGTATTGTCCATCCCACGGATAGTTTTGGGGGAGGATAGAATATCCTGCGACACCGGTACGAATAATTAGTTGGATTCTGCTGCGTCCATTACTCCATTGCCCGATGGCCGACTAGAAGGAGGGTGGGGTATGCTGGCCCGTTAGGCCGAGTAGCATCTTCCCATATGTGGGCTGCTAGTGGGCGAATCTGGCTTGTCTCTCTCTGGTCGCCCGTGACTGCATCCACTTTCCGACTTTGAAACTGATGCCTGATAGCAGGGTGTCCCAATCTCCCAGATATTTGTCTACTTCATTGGGTCAAGGGGTTAACAGTTCCAGCGGTCTTTCAAGAGTGCCTTAGTAGAGGCAAGCCAAGATCAATCCACACAAAGAACCTTGTAGGCAGATGGTCTCAGTCACTTCTTTATTATCTTCGATTTCAATTCTGAAGCAATATTGGATAAAAAGAACAATAAACAATAATAGACTATATGTGATGGCCTGCAGTGCTGTTATTTTCTTCGGATGCAAATAATCAGTCTACTATTTAATTTCAAATAATAAGTTTGTTAGTTTTTTCGCTTTTATAACATAATACAAATCAACTACGGTACCCGGTAGGTAGTTTTTCTTCTTTTATCGACAGCAAGTAAGCCTACGATAATTATTATGTCAGGCTATGTGTTATGATAATGTCAGCCTATGATAAATCATAAAAATTCCGAATGATACATGGTCTTTAGTTTCATATTATTTCGTTGTGCTATTTGTATAAAACCGCATCATTAATTTTGGTATTGTGACAGGTCTAAAATACAAACTGAAAATTTTTTAACTACAGAAATAATTAGATAATTATTCTTTCTCTGAATTATATTAGGGCCTACTGCTTAATAAATAAATCGATTTTTATAAGGTTAGTATTTTACTTTAGCTACCGTTGCATTTACATTTGTCTATAAGGTCCAAATATTTAACAATGTTTTCAGTCGAGAGTTCCGCTAGCCTATAGATCTAAGTGGCAACTGGCAAGTAGCAGAAGTAAACGCAAGCGGGTGAGGTGAACTTAACAGGCAAGATTGAATTAAATGAGCAAACTGGCGTAAATCATTTGGGTGTCCGTTTTAAGAGTAGGCTATACACTCAGTACATATAGTAAAGCAATGTGAAGAAATTAAAAAGGGAGGGGCGCCAATTTAGTAGTTCGTCCCCGGGCGCCAAATATCCTAGCTACGCCACTGCTGTCGTGACCGTGCGGGCTTTGAGCTTCACCACAAAGGTCTTGAGGGACTACATGCCGGCGTCCAACCAACTCTCTCTGAACTCACTTGGCTTGACCCCGCCAGCAGCTGACAATGCTAGAAGACTTCTCTTCGACGCTACACTCCCTTCGCAGAACTCCTTCTCAAGCGTTTCTCTCTCATCATAACACAGTTTTTTTCGGATGCTCTGGGGTTGGGAAGGCATCTGAGTAGCCTCCATTAAGAGGCGCTATACAAATGCATCTAATGAGCGAATGAATGAATGAGTGGATGAATGAATGGATGAATGAGTGAATGAATGGATGAATGAATGAATAAATGAATGGATGGATGAATGAATGGATGAATGAATGAATGGATGAATGAATGGATGAATGAATGAATGAGTGGATGAATGAATGAATGAATGGATGAATGAATGAATGAGTGAATGAATGAATAAATGAATGAATGAATGAATGAATGAATGAATGGTCAGTTTAGTGGGACATATAGAGGAGAGAAAGCGGTCAGCGTCGTTCGTTCTTCGGAATGCAGAATAGCGAAATCTTTCGACTCGATCGATTATAGATGACGTCAGTCAATGAACCGTAGATGAAGAAGTGGACGACGACGATGATGATGATGACGAAGGAGAAGAAGACGAAGACGACGAAGGCGAGGACGACGAAGACAAATATTTAGTGTACGGTTCACCATTCACAAGAATAATTATGTATATATATAATTATTGCTATGCATGTGTGTTTGTCGGACTCCTCTAAGCCTCCAAGATCCTGCGTTCAATCTTAGTCGTATGAGCGAATGGTGGAAGGGAAGAAAGGTTGGCTGTTAATTATTGGAAGGGGATTCATGAACGGAATATCCACCGATGTCTGCTGCAATAAGATGAGAAGCAATAACGAATATGACGACGACGACGACGACGACGACGACGACGACGACGATAGAAGCAGCAGCTGACTATTATTATTATTCTCCATTGCAGTTCGTCATATTATTTTTATTAAACGATCATCATTCCCTTATCGTCGTCCAGCTTCCTACAGCAGCCAGCAGCGCGGTTACTGCATTACTCGTTTCTACTCAGTCTGTTTGTCTCTTTGTCTGACTGGCTGTATGCCTGCGTGTCTGTTCTTCGTCTATTTTGCACATCAACCTCACTAAACCAAGGTCAGTTCTTCTCTTTCGAAGCAAACATTTTACTCTGGTTTCTTTTTGAGCCTCTTTGAAACATGATTTAGCATGCAGGCATCGCAGGATATGTTAAAAGAGAGGACGAGTAGTAGACAGAGAAACCGTAGAAATATATGAAAGGTTTAAAATGCAGATTCATTGAGTGCGACATTCCGATCCACGTTCCTTCCCTCAATCGTAATCTCACAGTCTCCGCAATCAAACTGCAGCGTCCGAATGTTTCAACTTATTCAACACTGAATTAGACGCAACAATACAACAGCCGCCCATCAGATACGCATAAACACACACCAGTGAATATCATTATACAAGTGTGAAACATGTATGAATTAAATTCATGCATGCCTACGCCCTACATACATGCATACATGCATACATGCATACACAAATGCAAACATGCATACATACATGCAAGATAGGTGATAACATCTCGTACCAAAGGGTCATTTAATATAATTGAATTAATGTAACGTTTTGTAATTTACTTTTGTATGCCAAGTAGTAATTACGCTAATCATAAAACATGTTCAATATGATTGTCCCCTTGCTTCTCAACAACTTTTTATAAGCGTTGGCACCTCTCGTTTATGCTTCTGTCAATAAAGCGCTGCCATAAATTTCTCCATTCCTCAATTATTGCCAATTTGAGCTGCTCAACTGTGGTAAATTTTCGACGACGGTCAACTTTTTCTTGCAATGCACCCCATATGGCATAATCGACTAATATGAATGATTAATTTTGAAGAGTAACAATTACGCCATTCTACGGTGGAAATGAAGGGCTATTTACATACTAATCACTCTGCCTTTTGATAACCGGAAGTGCTTTTTTATAACGACGCAAACCGATTACTCTGCATAAACGTTTATCAGCAGCTAAGAACTTGTTATTTTCGCTGAAACTGATATTCAAGATGAATTGAGAAACACTAACAATTATTAGTGAAGATGACTGTAATCACAATCGTAACCATGCATTTATATAGCGCCACTTCAAGAGAAACTTCTCAGAGCAGGTTGCAATAACTCAACTGAGATATTTGACTATAGGGAACAATGACAGTTGCTTGTTTCATGTTAATTCTTGATATATCTACATGTATGCATTTTTGATTCTGACTATGCCTAAACCGATTTATTGCTGTTTTTTTATTGTTGAGCATTTTTCATTATTGCATCAAAACTATTCTTGTATACAACAAATCATGCTCAAAACACACATAATCTAATATTTTGTTAGTGCATAAGTATACGTTTTGTGAAATCGACGAGTACTCATGAAAAATTTGCATAATTTCGATGTGCATTTATATATTTAAACCTAAATATTCCATTTTGTGCCGAACGAAATGATGAATCCATTGATGTATTAGGCTACAATTTATGATTTCTCAAAGCAAACCCAAAACCGAGGGGTGGTGTTACCAAAACTCGTTGGTAGTTCATGTCACAAAAAAAGCTTGGTATATATTCTGAGGGTAAAGTGTATCGCTGACACAGATACGTTACGTAGAAAACAGAGCAGAAAGCAATAAAGCTCAAGTTGCGACAGAGAATAATCTAGCCGCCTGATTTTAAGCATGTAGCAAACCATTCAAACATCTTTGAAAAACCTGTGGCGTAAGTCGAAGTCTATAATTGACCTCAGTCGCTCTTCACAAATTCGGTTGACATCAGAATAATGTTTTAAGAACGAATAGAAAGACGACCACAATTGAACGAAGTTGGAGCTGTTGACCTCACCTGCTAATAATTAATTATTGGAAATATTCAATAATACATTGACAACGTTGTCTACTGACCCAGAATAATTCGGTCGATTGCTAATGGAGTAGATGGGTGATAAGTAAAACCGACGAGGATTGGATGTTTTATTTCAGATGACTGGACTTTAGAGGAAGGTGACCTCAAGTGCAGTGTTCCACATCCTTCTAGTCCTCCTCCTCCCCTCCTCCTCCTCCTCCTCCACACCCTCCTCCTTCTCCTCCTCCTCCACCCTCCACCTCCTCCTCCTCCTTCTCCTCCTCCTCCTCCTCCTCCTCCTCCTCCTCCACCCTCCACCTCCTCCTCCTCCACCTTCTCCTCCTCCTCCTCCTCCTCCTCCTCCTCCTCCTCCTCCTCCTCCTCCACCCTCCACCTCCTGCAGCTGCTGCACAGCTGCTGTTGGCAGCAGTGGTGTAATGATACCGGTGTTGGCGTTGGTGCTGATGTTGGCGTTGGTGCTGATGTTGGCGTTGGTGCTGATGTTGGCGTTGGTGCTGATGTTGGCGTTGGTGCTGATGTTGGCGTTGGTGGTGGTGGTGGTGGTAGTAGTTTTCGTAGTCTACACTTGAGTCTCAGTCGGTGACTGAAGTGCTTCTCTGAATGGTCGACTGCTGCAGTCGGCTGATATGGCGACGCAATGGAGTCGCAGTTCGGCAGCTGCAGGAGATCAAGTGGCCGCCACTAAACCAGGCACTTCGAGCACCTCGACTACACTGCCATCACCATCATCTGCATCACCATTAACACCAACACCATCACCATTGCTACCACCACCACCACTACCACCAGCAAATGCAGCTCTGGTCATAAGTTCAGATGATGGAAGAAAGAGACAGACTGAGGGGCAGACGACGGTAGCACAGCAATCGGAAAGCATCCATCCATGCACTAAGTCGAGTGAAAGTCGACTTTACAGCGACGATAGACAGCGGAGACATTCAGCTGCGGTCGCTCACTACCTCCTCCTCCTCCTTCTTCTCCTCCTACTCCTCCTCCTTGTCCTCCTCTTTCTTCATCTCCTCCTCACCCTTTCAGCTCTCATCCTGCCCTTGCTTCCCTTCTTCCCATATTTCTCCTCTCCATCCCTCTGCTTTTAACCCTCCACTTGTCTTCTCTTCCTCCTCCTTCTTCTTCTTCTCTCCTTTCTCAATCGACGTCGCTTGATTTATTGCGAGCATTGCATTGAAGGGTCGACATTCGGTCGTGAAACCGGTTTCCGGTTGGGAACGAGAGAGAATCGAGGAGGAGGAGGAGGAGGCAGCGCATAATAGAGACAGACAGACAGAGACATAGACAGAGACATAGACAGAGACAGACAGACAGACAGACAATGACAGAGAAAGAGAGACATAGAGACACGTTGAAATTGAAGAAGGTGTTTAGGGACAATGAGTCTAAAGGATAGGATGGCATTTCTGTCAGTGTTGAAATCATTGAAAAGCATTCAAGTCACGTTGACTCTCAATGACTGATGTCGCCGTCGCCGTCGTCGTCGTCTCTCACGGAGGCGCCGACGAAGCCGTCGTCAAATGTCACCCGCTAATCACCATCTTATTGAAGCCATAAATAAAAAATAAGATCCTCCTAATGCATCCGCAATGACATCCGGTCTCGCGTCGTCGTCATTGGACGCACTGCAGATGAACACCGAACAGACTCCAAAGCAGGCAATACAATCATCACCGCATTCATTCTATTCTGAAAAATACTCTTTGACCTAGCGAATTATTTTTGCCACGTTTCGCAATATTATTTTAGGCCTATTACAAACAACAAATTCACGTACAATATCGCCATATCAATGACTTCACCCTATCCCATCGCATTTACTGTACCATATTGATGAACGTATTTGCCAAGTTTACTAATTTTCTTCATTCAAAAGCATTTGCCCAATAATTCCGAAGCATTCATTTTCTTTCCCAGCCCGCATAAAATCATAAAATCCGTTTTATACAACAGTTGAATACTGTTCGTCTGAAGCACTATCCAACAAATGCGATGCATGGACTTGGCCGCAATGTTTCCTTGGTAATGTTTCCTCAGCCACCCGAACTAATATCTCGACGAGCTGATTGCAACTGTTGGCAAAGTGTCCGGGATTTATCGGTTCATGTAAAAACGGAATGAGGAAAAACGTTTTGGGTCCCTCAGTCGCCACTTCTTCTTCTTTCTTGCCAATCACGGTTAGCGATCGGTCGCCAATCATTGAAGGGTCGGGAGGGAGGGGACAGGGGAGGGGTTCAGTTCAATAACCAAGTAAAAGCCATAATTGTGTCGGAAATGGAAAACGTTTCGGATAAAATGGCTTCAAAGATCTCACAATTCAAACCACGACGATTAGGCTATCTGTGCAATTTGACTACAAATCGACAAGCTGTTTGAAGCAGCATGTAGCCTACAATAAGCTAATAGCCTATTGTTTTTAGCGAAACTATTACATGATGCAGTGCGAAGTATGGCATTATTGTTAATTACATGGCATGTGGGCTAACTTCGTAATTATACGGACTACTGACGTAACCAAAGCTAGGTTAGTATCATTGTGGACAAAGTCTGTTTTCTAGCAGCTGCAGTACCACGCGTGTTGACATAAACCTTTTTTACTTTCTCCAAACGGACATTGAACCATTTAATGCAAAACTCGTCGGCTCCACTTAGCTTACAGACACTGTCAAAAGCGGTAACTTTGGGGTGGGGGGCAGCAGTGGAGTCGTCAGGATTTCAGTTTTGGGGCTGAACCCTCGCGGAGGAAATTTTACATTTACATGTACATCCTCCAAAATTTCTGACGACCTTTTTTTAAAAAAATCCCATTTTCATCCGCCGAATATTCTGACGATCTTTTTTTAGTCATCCGGTCGAAAATCGTGGAATTTCAATGTAAAAAGGATGACCCTTTTTAGGGGGGCTTAGCCTTTTATAGGGAGGCCTTAGCCCCCTTAGCCTTCCTAGCGCCGCCACTGGGGGCAGTAGCGCATTGGATAACACACTGGCATGGAGATCTCTCAGATCAACGGACCCGAGTTCGAGCCCCCGTAGGGCGGACGTGCTGTGTAGGCTGCTATTAGCGTCATGTATTGCAGGCTATCTGTTCTCTTAGTAGCTAGGTTTATGTTATCTGTCATTTGCGTTCTTGCGAATTGCTTCAATTGCATAGCCTAAGTGTAAGTTATGGAATAGTCTGCCACAAAACCTAAAGGCCTCTCCTAACATTAACCTATTTAAAATAAACCTACGAAAATGGCTAATAGTTAGTTAACCATAACCGATATTAAATTAGTTATCCAGTTATTACAAATGTGCTCCTTCTTCAAGGATCCTCCTGCATTGGGAGTTGGTTTGTTTAGTGTGTCTTAATTGTTTCATCTGCTGTTGGTTTTGGTTCAATTTTTTACCTTCTGCATTGTGTGTTGGTTTTCTGTGCCCGCACATTGCTTTGATGTTATAGGTGTGTCCTGATCAACAATCTTCAGGGCTCTTTCTACTTTGTGTGTTGTTTTTTTCAGTGTGGCTTAATTGTTTCATCTGCTGTTGCTTTTGGTTCATTTTTTCATCAATTTGTGGTGTGTAATAATTAGAATTCTTCATAGCTACTTGGGGGCCCTACTTAGCGGGATTCCCTCCCTTCTGGGTCTCCATTTGTGTCCTAATTCTGTACTTTAGAGTTTCTCTTTAACGCACTCCAGGTTTAGGGTTATCTCTTCTCACTGGTATCACTCTATCCTATAGCCACTGGGTTTAAATAATCTCTTCTTATATATTCCTGGGGGGTATCCCCAATCTAGCCCAAAGGTTTTTTTATAATTTGCGTTAACTAATTAGTTCTCAACTTGATTATTGCCTGATTAATTTGCGATACTTGTTATGCTTTATGTAACTATTTTCCTGCCTTATATCTTAGTGTGCTTGATACATATGGACCAATAAAAAAATTGATTGATTGATTGATTGATTGATAAGTTGTAACCGGTTGCAGTCTGTCAACCGTATTGTTTCAATAAAGAATAATTAACTAGAGTGCAAGATAAATTATTGTTACCGTAATGTCAATAGTAATATTTTTTGAACGCGAGTGTGAGGAGAAGGCATGGGTGGAGTTTATTGGCATTTTCGGGGAAATTTCAACACGACGACTAAAAAAAGTCAGCACTTTTTCGGTCGAGAAAATATTTGTCGACGCCGCTCGTTCTGGACCAAGTCTCAGCGCCAACAAAGCTCAAGTTCTTTTTTAGCCCCCCCCCCCCCAAATGGAAACAAAACTCCGCCCATGGGTGAAGTCAACATTCTTGATAGCATGTACAATGCATCATCCAGTTTAGAGTTTATTCTAAGTATGTGACCGTAGCGGGGTAGGCCTATACATCAATTAACCTAACTGTTGCACTGTTCAGCCTCATTATCCTTTCTGTACGCAGAAAGGATAATGAGGCTGGCGGAAATGGAGGAGGGAAAAGGTGGAATATGGATAGCAGGAAGAATACTGAATAACTTGAGATACGCAGACGATACTACATTATTGGCAGGAAAAAAGCAGATTTGTTGCAATTGATAAAAAAGGCTAAAGAGAGAAAGCGAAAAAGCTGGTATTTATTTCAACATAAAGAAGACAAAGAATACGAAAACAGCTGGAGGAGACAATTATTTTGATATAGACGGAGAGGAAATAGAGGTGGTCTCAAGTTTTACATTTTTAGGTTCTGTAATAGAAAAAGATGGTGAGTGCGATACGGAAATAAAACGTAGGGTGGCGATAGGAAACACTGCAATGAATAGATTGGAAAAAGTATGGAAGGATAGGCATGTGAGTACATACTCGAAAACAGACTGGTGAGGGCTTTGATAATACAGACAGTATTAGATAAGAGCCAGACTGGGGATGGCCCGAACGGCCATGGGGTCTTTGACTGCGCTGTGGAAGGACAGAGCCATTGGAACAGGGTTGAAGCTAAGGCGTATGGGGTCACTGGTGTGGCCGGTGGCGCTGTACGGCTGTGAAACTTGGACGCTAAGGGGGGGGAGACAAAATAAGAATATCAGCATTTGAGATGACGACATATGGAAAGATGCTGAGAGTCAGCTGGAGGGAGTCTAGAACAAACGAATCTATACTGGAAGAGCTGCATCCGGGGCGGCGCCTGCTGGAGGTGGTGAAAGAAAGGAAGCTGAACTACTTTGGACACATGATCAGAGCGGACAAGCTTCCGGCATTCATATGTCAGGGCTATCTGGACGGAAAAAGGGCCCGGGAAAGGCCGAAGAGAAGATGGATGGATGACGTGGAAGAATGGACGGGGATGGCGATGGCGGACTGTGTGAGGACCGCGAGGAACGGAGAGCGATGGAGGAAGATGGCGTCGTCGACTCTGATCCCCGATCCGCAGCAATGAGGATGGTCACGACGACGACGACGACGACGACGACGACGACGACGACGACGACGACGACGACGACGACGATTACGTGGTTGTGAGACTTGGACAATGACCAAGAAAATGAGAAAAAAGATTAACGCTTGTGAGATGTGGATTTGGAGGAAAATGCTGAGAATATCTTGGATGGAAAAAAGGACAAATGAATGGATGCGCGTGGAGATTGGTACTGAAAAACAATGAGTCGCTACAGCAAACAGTGCTAGGAAGAAAGTTGGGTTTCCTTGGTCATGTTATGCGTTCAAATGGTCTAGAAAAAGATATGATGCTGGCATAAAGAGAGGGAAGAAGAAGACAAGGAAAAGTTGGATGGATGAGGTTCACGAAATAACAGGAATGAACTTGGAAGAACTAAGGGAAGCGACATCAAAAAGAAAGCATGGATCATGTCGGTCGCTAGAGCTCAGAGATCTGAAAGCACAAGGTGACAAGGTGAGAATCCAGGGATTTTGCGACGACGTGACGGTAATATACTGCTGGCTGCACAATTGGCTCACCATAATTATTTTGACATAATAAGGTTATTCATAAAATTAAAATAACAAAATAATCAGCACTGCACTACATTTAAGAGTATATATACAATGCTATGTTCCAAGAATGTTGGTGCATACTTCTTTTCAGCAAAGAGTAGGTAGTTGGATATGTACATGTATGTCTGCGTATCCTACCTGGTTTCTGAATTGAGTGTTTCAATTCGTTGATAAAAATTATCATTGCCCTGTGCAACAGTTTAGAAAACAACCATACACTGATGATCTGCTGATAGCAGTGACAGCTTTCACAGGATGTTGTGCTCATGCAGTTCATAAATTAATATTACGGTTCATCTGATATGTGTTTGTTTGTTTGTTTCAGGAGGACCTGACTTTTGTCAGTGGGCGTTGAATGTAGCCTACAGTTACAGAGCTGCAATGGGAAGCCAGTGCAGAGATCCTTCAGTCGTCTTTACTTCTCTGCTGCTTCTCACAAGCTTAGGACACACAAGTAAAAGCCAAGTTTCTGTTCTTCCCATCTTG
Source organism: Lumbricus terrestris (assembly GCA_949752735.1). Taxonomy (NCBI): domain Eukaryota; kingdom Metazoa; phylum Annelida; class Clitellata; order Crassiclitellata; family Lumbricidae; genus Lumbricus; species Lumbricus terrestris. The sequence goes on from OX457044.1 coordinate 55,385,226, forward strand.
CTAATCTTCCTCTCTTTGCTTTCATATTCTCTGTCAAATAGGTCAACGCGATCGTCAGCAGAACTATTTGATATTCTGGTTATGATCTGGGCGCTGACTTTTATTCTACCATGTCTCTGTAAACAGTCTAAAGTTTAAAGAAATTTCTTTTTTGAACAGGAAGTGAGTCCCAACGATTTAAGTTTTTGACTGTATACCCGAAGAGTTCAGAACACTCAGAAGTATCTGTAAAATATACTTTATAATGTATGCATCTGCACAATCACCATAAACGTTCCTCCTCAGGCCCTGTCCTAGGGCAAGGCGAGTAAGGCAGCCGCCTTGGGCCCCACGCTTCCTGGGCCTGGCGCTGCTGGCTATATTTTGTTTACTCTTTTAGATTCGGCTTAGGCCAACTTTAAGAAAGGCACAAACTTAACTATAAATGTTATTCGAGAACGCTGTTGTTAACTCTCTGAACTATAATTGTGAAATCACTGCAGTCATAAAGCTGAGAAGAATTGCGAAATATTTTGGAAGATAAGACCCACGACTTAATTGGTAGGTTAGCCTACTATAATAGAGACCAACAAATATTTAAATAGATGGATTCTGAAATATTTCAATTATGCTTATAGACATTCTATTTTAGATGTCAGATATTCAAATAATAAACTGAAACAGAGTTTTTGCATTAAGTAAACTGCTATAGTGTTAAGAACCTGATTTGCATTTTTAGTTCATTACCCCATTTTTACTTCAATTTTGTGCATGGAGGATGTTGTAGAAGAAAACAAAACGCAAAGGTCACGATCAAAGTTTTATAAAGAGTTTGAAAATGCAACGCAGGAAATTAAGAACATGGATATTTTTCACAGAGATTTCAAATTATGAATTTCGCCGTTTCACTTTGTGAATAACTGGCATCATTACCGTACCCACCTGATAATCCTCGTGTTTCTACAATAATGCATGAGCTAGCTGTCATGCGCTATCGTATTTGTTTTACTTTATTAGGCCTACTGCGTGGCCCTATTTGCGAGATTGTCCATCCCTTCTGGATCTCCAATATTATTGTCAACCACAAAATGATGTTAATTCTTTTATTGACTGCCATAGGCCTAATTGTTTTTTGTTGGTTTCAGGGAAAATATTGATTTTAATTTTGTTGAATTGAATTAGTACTTTGGCACAATGAAACCTGTCAAAATTTAAAAATGTTGTTGCTAAAAATATTTTTCAACCCTCTCTAGTCTTTCAGAGGTTCACATGGTTGTCTTCTTTTCAGTTTTTCACGACCAAACTGCACGTGGATCATAATCTGAACCCCAGTTATTTTTCTACAATTCTCAAACTGCTCTCAACTCCTTTCAGCTCTCACCCCAAAATCAGAGAGAGGCCAAATTTGTGCAGGATCAGGGTCATAGGAATCAATTATTTGCCACAATTTTTGTATTTGAAGGAATATTGCTGAACTTATTTTTAGGTTGGCCTACTGTGACAGATTGATGAGTGATGACTGTATCGTTTTTGGTGTGCAAATTGCAAATCATGGACCAGGATTATTGATAGACGATTGACATTTTTTCTCAACAGAATGCTAGAAAGAGAACTCTAATACTCTATGTGCCATGGCATTGCTCGAGTAGACCTACTAATAATAAGTGGATAAGTATGCAACGTGATAGATTTTAAATTTCGGCTGAGAAATCATTGCAGTTATATCACTTTAATTCATCTGTCTCATTCGTGCAGCATTCATGTTTATTCTTTGAGTTGTAGGCCTATTGCATGTGTTAGGTATAATAGCAAACACGACATTGATTAGTTTTTGGTGAACGCGAAGATATTGGCCCTACAAGGCCAGGCAGGGCCATGCGGAACCTCTGCACACGGGCCCACGAAAAGCTAGCTACGCCACTGCTAATAACCACCACCAACCAACACCAGCACCGCCCACCACCAACCACCACCAACCACCACCAACCGCCACCGCCAGCCACCATCACCACCACAACCAAACTGTGGCTGTCGATGTAGCAGTTAGCCTATTGGTAGGAATGTAAACATCCAGATACAAAATCCCCGTCTGAATGATTCCAAAACTGTTTCAGGGTCCTTCTTCCATCTGTTGTCACGTGGTCAGATCCTTCTTCTGAGTCGTAGTGAAGTCGTTCAGTTGGAATGCGAGTTTTACACGGAGCAGTTCAATCTCTTTGACAACCCGATCTTATGGCGAAAGTTTCAGCTGACGGAATCCACTCAGATGAATATGATGGGCAACATGGTCGAGCCATTCGCTTCGTCTGGTCGCTTCAAAGTCATCTTTCTACAGGAACCACCGAGATACACTCTCCGTCTCACCATACAAAGTCAGTCGCAGCCAATCACAGTTGCATAACTTCATCGTGGAGCTTAATTTTTATATAGCAACATACGCAGCGCCCCACTCTAAGCAGAAAGCATCATTTCGAGCCCCGATCCCATTGGGCAGAACGAACCCCGATCCCCATTGGGCAGAACGAACCCCGATCCCGTTGGGCAGAACGAACCCCGATCTCCATTGGGCAGAACGAACCCCGATCCCGTTGAGCAGAACGAACTCCGATCCCAGTGGGCAGAACGAACCCCGATCCCAGTGGGCAGAACGAACCCCGATCCCAGTGGGCAGAACGAACCCCGATCCCATTGGACAGAACGAACCACGAAGGAAGGTTGCAGAGATCGAAACACCGACGTAAAAATGATGACCAATCATCAAGAAACAGCTGCAGTCAAAATCTAAGCGATGCGAAGAAGAGGAGAGAGAAATGGACTGGAAAATATTTACACATTAATTATTTTGTTCATCCTTTAACCTTTAGTCTACCACTCGTGAGGTCGCTGAGGCCGGATAAATATGAAAAACCGGTTGCACGCCAGGATCTGTGTCCTGTATAGGTTAATAGGCGGACATTAGTTCGTGAAGGCCCAAAGAGATCCAAATGTCCGGTTGAAGAGACCAAACCTGCGAAAGCCCACGCGGCTCCAGCCGTTAGCAGAGGCCACTTGGTGTTCTCGATGCATTTCAGACAACGACACGATGGTTCTAAGCGTTTGCTTAATTTCAAACTGCTGCCACCATTACTATCTCCATTGTCCACTCAAAACTTGACTACTGCAATTTTCTTTCCTCCACACAACTGAAGCGTCTCTAACTCATTCAAAATTCATTAGCCAGAGCCGTCACCTGAACTCCCAAGTATCATCACATCACCCCAATCCTGAAATCACTCCATTGGCTAAAAATTCCAGAATGAATCCATTCCAAAGTCCTATCCCTAACCCACAACCCCTTACAATACTCTCAGCCAAGATATCTTTGTGAACTCTTCGCCATCCATCCGATCATCCACTTGCCTCATATTTTCTCGATCTCCTGTCACTACTCATCTCAAGTTCTCCAACCGAGCCATATAAATCACTACCCCACCCAACTGTAATGATCTGCCTTCTGAATTCCGCTCTTTTCGGTTACTCTCCCATCCTAACCGGTCACCCACCATCACCTTCCTATCCGGTCACCCAACATCACCTTCCTATCCGGTCACCCAACATCACCTTCCTATCCGGTCACCCAACATCACCTTCCTATTGTTCCTCTATCCGTCATTTCTCTGGCTTTCCACTCGAAACTTAAGTCTCACCTATTAGGTGAGACTCTTACCCCGACTCACCTGAACTTACACTTCTCGACCTGTACAAGCCACCCACCTTAACAGCTGATCTGCCATCTCTGATTCTTTGTAAATCTGACTACGACCTCCGTCGGGCAACTCTTACGGACAACCCTTCTGACTAGACTCAGCGCTCGTGATCATAAGATGGTTTCCGAGGGTGTCCGGACAATTAGTCCCCGGACAATTCGTCCCGGACAATTCGTCCCGGACAATTCGTCCCGGACAATTCGTCCCCGGACAATTCGTCCCGGACAATTCGTCCCCGGACAATTCGGACCGGACAATTCGGACCCGGACAATTCGGACCGGCTATAGCCTACTTTAGCCAAGTGAGGTAACGTGTTATATTATGTTTAGGCCTACATTTGCTTTGAGAACAATGAAATAATTTTCAATTTCGAATTGAATTTTAATGCGCAGCAGTATCTCCGGTCATCTGTATACGGTAATGGTGTCCGGGACGAATTGTCCGGGACGAATTGTCCGGGACGAATTGTCCGGGACAAATTGTCCGGTCCGAATTGTCCGGGGACGAATTGTCCGGGACGAATTGTCCGGGACGAATTGTCCGGGGACGAATTGTCCGGGAACCGTTTCCGAGTGGGGCTCAAGAAATTTTTGTATTACGATTCGGATAAAGACAAAGCGTTCGGTGCTGATGCGGTGGCCTGACAAAATGTCGCAAGACAAAATGTCGCCGACAAAATGTCGCCGACAAAATGTCGCAAGACAAAATGTCGCCGGCAAAATTTCGCCGACCAAATGTCGTGGATAATTCTACTCACTAAGTGCGTAGTACGTGAAAATAAAATGGTTTCGATCTATTCGAAGTTTGAAGTATACCTGTACGAGGAGGTAGAGCATGGTAGCGGACCAGGATTAAAGAAGACGGACCTGAGACAAAGTTTGTAGAAAGTACACAGCGGTATATACAAGGAATCAATGGACATCAAAAAGAAAGAACTTCAACAAGAGCGGCATAGTATGGCTCTCTTGCGTCGTCAACTGGACCTTGGGAAAGAAGAAGAAGAAGACATAATATCTATGTTAGAGTGACATTTTGTCGTGCGACATTTTGTCGTGCGACATTTTGTCATTGAACCGCTGATGCACGTTTCATGTCTAAGCAGTGCAACCTGTGTGCACAGCGGTGTCGTCACATTAGAGCAGCAGTGAGTGTGCAAACAATGTTTACTGCAATTTTATTCTGATCTGAAGGGCTGGCGCGGAAAATTTGATTTATTTATTTCTTTAATTCGAATTTTTTATAGCGCATCTTCAACGCAGACTACTCAGACGCGCTCCCGGCCCAACCACGGATAAATAAGACAGTTTTGAGGTTCTTAAAGAACAGAGTGATGTGACCCATGGGAACTAAGCGCAGTGTAACAGGGAGGCCATTATAGGTTGTAGGACCAGCGATAGAGAATGAGCGACGCTGTCGGATAACAGACCGTGAGCGGGGAACCAGAAGCTCAGCTTGGTTCGCCGATCGAAGGGTGGATCGACGCTGAACACCCAAGGTGCAACAACAGAGTTCTCGAAGATACGATGGAGCTAATTCCTCAATGAACCGCAAAACATCGCACAGACACTGTATGCAATCCGCTGTGAAGAACGGAGCGAACGTAAAACATCCCGCATATAATACATGTAAGACAGTGGTTCCCAACCTTTGGGAACCGCTGATGTAAGATGAGTCATGACCAAAATGGATGGATAAAGGCTGAGTATAGAAGATCTAAATTCAAGTCGTTCTTATGTCAGAAGCTGGAACAATAATGTAGGGTAATTTTTTATAACTTTGAATGGTCAGCTAATTATTATGCAAGAGCGTGCAGGTAAGATAGGCCAGGTGACTGAGTGGCGGGAAAGTTTGCTGCTGTGCGGCAGTACGCCTGAGAGCAAGAGAGACAGAGACAGAGAGAGGGACAGAGCGGCTGAAGGAGGGATGTACACTAAGAGTGAGATAGGCGTGGATAGGAGAGCCAGTCATGTGTATAAGGACTCAAGGAGTGTAGAGAGAGAGAGTTTAATAAGATGGTGATGTAGTCTTATAACGTTGAGTTGTTTTGATGTTCATTTTTTGCTGTAGGATTTTGAAGAATAGAAATACGAGAAACTTGTCGTTGTGTATGCGTAACAAAGTTAAAGAACTGTAGATAGGCCTACTTATAACTAGCCATTAGCTACCGAAATAAAGTTTAAGTCAGGATAGGCTCGAAAATAAGTACAGCATAACAGACTGACGCTTTGATATTCGTAAATATATTCTTTTCAATCCCTACACGTAGGTCTATTAATGGATGCCGAAACACGTCTGATAACTGTTGAGCATAATTTTATTGTCGTTGGCTGCGTTGAGGACAAAAATATATACAATCAAATACTCAAGATTAGATATTTACAGATCTATAGACCTACATGTATAAACTTTATTTTAAAGGACGATTGTCAACGCTTTAAACCAACGATCTCAGTAGAAGTGCTAAGAAGTCAGTTCGAATAGGCAGAATTGCAGATAAGTCAGTAATTATTGTGATGCCGTTATAAATACGTAAGTGATGAGGAGGCGGACTGTATAGAATATAGATCTAATACACAGTAGGCTAGTCGTATTGTGCACAGTCCTTTAGTGTCTCTGCTGCTTCCTCTTCCTCTTCAATGTAGATGTGTCGGCCGTCGACAGCGGTAACTACACTTGCGAAATCAACGGACCACACAACGCACTTCTTGGAATCGTTACTCATACGATCTACGTCAGAGGTCGGACCTTTAACTATTATTATTAATTTGCCCTCAATTCGTTACTCTACTTTTACGTCTATGTTAGTCTGACCAGGATGTTATGCTTGCTTGTTATACTGTGCCATATAACAAAGATTACTAGTGTCGCCCTCCTCCCTTATCCAGCCTTAGGACTGGCACTGTCAAAGTGCAAGCACCAGCATATTAGACCATGATCGTTGCTCAATGCTATAATTATTCTTATAGTCTGACTTGACCAGATGCAGGTCGTCTATGTCCACTGTTCGACTGAGTAGACCACATCGGTCCTAGGTCCATTTATTTAGTGTAACTTAGACCAAGCATGCAGAATGTTAGTCACATTTAGTCCATGCATGTCGACTATTGATCAAGTCTAGTGTGCCTATTGTTAGTCTGATTTAGTTCACCACTTACAATGTAGATCAGACAATAGGTATAGGCCTAATATTTGTCCGAAATGTTTAAAAAAAGTCTAAGTCAACTCCTGCATTATAATCGTATATTATCATCAGTCTCGATGATATAATCAAAGATCACTTATCATGGATGGCAGCCAGATGAAGTGATGATAATTCACCCAGCGCCAACCAATAATTGCCATCTAGATGAACAGTTCGACGTATGACGTCATTGACCTTTATGGCTAAATGTGGGTGTGTGCGTGCATGTGTGTGCGTGCGTGTGTGTGTGCGTGTGTGTGTGTGTGCGTGTGTGTGTGCGTGTGTGTGTGTGCGTGTGTGCGTGCGTATGTGCGTCTGTCACCTGACGCGCATGGCTAAATTTGAAAATGGTGATGATGACGATGACGACGACGGCGATGGCGACGTACTGTGGATAAATGAGAAATAGGCAGATGAATAATAATATTAATATTGTTGTTGTTGCTGTTGTTGTTGTCCAATGCACGTACCAGTTCCAGTGACGTTGCTTCGTCTGACAACGGCAAACGGCAACAACGACAACAGCGACAACAGCAACAGAAAGAAGAAGAAGAAGAACGGAACAGACGACGAAGCAGATGACAACAACAACAACAATCCGACTTCTCTTCTGCCTCTCTTTCTACCGAACTTCTTGGCGAGATCGTCGCCTGTCGTAGATGGGGCCACATTATCATCATCGTCGTCGTCGTCGTCGTCGTCACCACCATCATCATCATCATCATCATCATCATCATCCGAACATGGTTCTATTGTCTTCACTGACAGCCAACCTTCGCGTCTTCTGTGCATCGCGCTGACAACAATTCCGGGAACCCAGCTGAGCATCCATCTCGACCAGAGGGACATCACGAACCACTTCCGACAGTCGACCGGAGAGAGATTGGCACCAGCACCACTGGCTGGTGGTGGTGGTGGTGATGTTGGTGGTGGTGGTGGTGGTGGTGGTGGTGGTGGTGGTGGTGGTGGTGGGGGTGAGAGAGGTGAGATGAAAGGCCTTCGAACGATAGAGTACGTGAAGATACGCTGGACAGATGACTTTCTGACTAAAGCAAGTGATGATGGGAAGCTGTTGAGATGCGTTGCTACGATCTCTGGTCTGACTCCAACTGTTACTCAGATGAAACTCATCGTTCACTGTGAGTCAACCATCACTTTACAACAATAATTATTATAATTTTAAAGAAAGGAAACTATGATGATGATGATGATGATGATGATGATGATGATGATGATGATGATGATGATGATGATGATGATGATGATGATGATGATGATGATGATGATGATGATGATGATGATGATGATGATGATGATGATGATGATGATGATGATGATGATGATGATGATGATGATGATGATGATGATGATGATGATGATGATGATGATGATGATGATGATGATGATGATGATGATGATGATGATGATGATGATGATGATGATGATGATGATGATGATGATGATGATGATGATGATGATGATGATGATGATGATGATGATGATGATGATGATGATGATGATGATGATGATGATGATGATGATGATGATGATGATGATGATGATGATGATGATGATGATGATGATGATGATGATGATGATGATGATGATGATGATGATGATGATGATGATGATGATGATGATGATGATGATGATGATGATGATGATGATGATGATGATGATGATGATGATGATGATGATGATGATGATGATGATGATGATGATGATGATGATGATGATGATGATGATGACGATGATGATGATGATGACGATGATTTCTGAGGCCATGGCACATCAGCTATTGGCAGAGGAATCTGATGCATCGATGTTCTTTCACACACAAAAATCATGTTAAACTGGTCGTACCAATGCAATTCCCTTTTGTCACCCACATTGTAATATTATAGCCTACACTATTGCAATACAGTTTCGATTGAAATCTTAACAGAGAAGTTACATGCCTATCTGCACTCGCTGTCTGCTGCTGTCTTCTTCTCCATGAGACTCTATCTATCTATCTATCTATCTATCTATCTATCTATCTATCTATCTATCTATCTATCTATCTATCTATCTATCTATCTATCTATCTATCTATCTATCTATCTATCTATCTATCTATCTATCTATCTATCTATCTATCTATCTATCTATCTATCTATCTATCTTGTCTATCTTGTCTGTCTGTCTGTCCGTCCGTCCGTCCGTCCGTCCGTCCGTCCGTCCGTCCGTCTGTCCGTCTGTCTGTCTGTCCATCCGTCCATCCGTCCATCCGTCCATCCGTCCATCCATCATCCATCCATCCATTCATCCATCCATCCGTCCATCTGCCTGTCTGTCTGCCTGTCTGTCTGTCTGTTTGTCTGTTTGTCAGTATGTCTGCCAGCGTTTCTGTGTGTCTGTTTGTCTATTTGTTAGCGTGTCTGTCCGTTTATCAGTGTGTCTGTCTGTCTGTTTGTGTGTGTGTCTGTCAGTCTGTCGGTGCGTCTTTCACCTTCTGTGTCATCCTTCGTTCGTGTGTATGTGTATATATATGTATATATACATATACATATATATATATATATATGTGTGTGTGTGTGTGTGGCGTGTGTGTGTGTTTGTGTGCAGATGCTCCACTGATCGACTGTCGGTCGAGTCTCGCTTTCGTCGGTGATAAGAACGCCTTCGTCGGTTGCGTCGTGAGAGCGAGGCCGTGGGTCACTTCACTCTACTGGGTGCTGGACGTAAACGGAACGACGATAACGAGTGGTCAAGTGGTCAGTGAATACTGGACACTCGTCATGGTCAGCTCTTCTTCTGTCTCCTTCACCAATGAGCATTTCGCATTATGCAGCTTAGTTGGCCGTTACAACTAACGTCACAATAACAGCTATGGTATTGGTCATTGGTCATTGACTCATTGGTCATTGGTCATTGGTCGACCCCTCTCCATCGTTCGGTCAAAGAAAAGAAGAGATTAGATTTGACACTGGCTCTATAATAGATTATGTACGTTTAATTAATCATACAATGGCTGTACACCAACAACATGCACATAGCAAATAGCAATAATTAGTCAATAAATAAAGAGTATTCTTATTTCATCTTATCTTTGAGAAAATAATAGAAGCGACGACGATGATCATCATTTTCTGCCTTCAATCTATCTAATCTAATCTAATCTATCTAATCTAACACTGTTGTAAAGCGCTTCTCACAGCAGAGCTATTCAGAAGCGCTCTCAGCGTGACAGGCCCATGAAGAGAAAGGTCTTCAAACAGCGAAAAGATGCAGGTGAATTTCCTACGAGAATCCTGCCACGAATCCAGAGGATGGTGATTCCACATTGAGGGCCCCACAATAGCAAAAGCCCGATGTTGGGTTAACGAGGTTCGTGATCTGGGTACAAATAGATCAAGGCGGTCAGCAGATCGAAGAGGGCATGAAGATCTTGCAGAAAGAGGCTTACACATTAAGTCGCACAGGTATTTAGGCGCTAAGCCCTGCAGGCACTTAACTAGGAGCAATACATTGTATTTGATTCGGTCAAAGATCGGAAGCCAGTGAAGGTTATGAGTCATGTATGTGGAGGTGTGCGAGTATCGAGGAAGTTATGTGATAAGTCTAGCAGCAGAATTTAGGACAGATTGCACAGATGACAAGCGAACCTTAGGAAACCCAATTAGGCTAGTATGGAATTACAGTAGTCAATTCGTGAGGAGATAAATGTAGGAGTTGAATTGCAGGTGTCTATGTGTGTATGCGTGCGTTTGCATGTGTGTGGATATCGTAATCGTAATCGTAATCTCGAAATTTCTAAAGCGCCACTCGAAAGCCAAGCGTGGGGCACCAGCTTATTCACGATATGTGATATGTGTGTATGTACACCATGTCTCAATAAAAAAAGGTGCAGAATTGTTTTTGTCAGAACTTCGTCAAATTTCCACCAATCTTAATCACTTTTGGCAAAAAGATGGAAAAATGGCTGAAATTTCATGCTATATATATAAATTTTCCACCTCACCCGATTCATGTCACCGCACTAACTTGTTAAACACAGATGTACCAATTTTTCATATAATGGCGTTTCGAAGCTTGGCTGCATTGAAATCCATTGCATCGAACCGGATGTCAAAGTGAATGGGGCATATGCCTACTATCGCTACAACCTTCTTGCCCAGAAGATACCGTCAGACATACGCCGGATATCCCAGGGCGAGTTTTTTTTGTCTTCCAACAGGATGGTGCCCCGGCGCATCGAGCACGCGACACAGTCTCTTTCTTGGAGCGAAAGACGCCCGACTTCATTCCTCCAACTCCGTGGCCGCCGAATTCACCAGGTCTTAACCCAGTCGACTATAGCATATGGAGTGTGCTGATGGAGAAGGTTTACCGGTCCAGAATAGCCAGTGTCGACGAACTCAAAATGCGTCTGATCAACGAGTGGGCGCGCTTTGACCAGTCGATTGTTGATGGTGCTATCGACCAGTGGCGTCGCCGTCTTAGCGCTTGTGTCCGCGCATGTGGTGCACATTTCGAGCACGAATTCTAACACTTTTAAGCAGTTCTGTCATAACAATTAAGAAACTCTGCTATTTACTTCATTGCGTGCTAATTCAGACGTCAGATAGTTTGTTGGAAGTATTAGAATCTAAGCGTTATATGAAAAATTGGTACATCTGTGTTTAACAAGGTAATGCGGTGATATGAATCAGGTGAAGTGGAAAATTTATATATAGCATGAAATTTCAGCCATTTTTCCATCTACCTGCCAAAAGTGATTAAGATTGGTGGAAATTTGACGAAGTTCTGACAAAAACAATTCTGCACCTTTTTTATTGAGACACGGTGTATATATATGTATATGTATATTTATAATTATATATTAATATTATATATGGGCGTATGGGTGTGCAAGTTTAATTAATATTAACTCATTCAGTAAACCTATATAGCGCCCCTTCAAGAAACTACTCAGGGCGCTTCGAGCCCAGGAACGGCAAAACAAAAAAAGAATTGAGAGATTTGAGAGATTAATGAAACAAAGTTTGATTTGTCAGATGCAAAAAAAGTAGCTTTGGAGGAGAACAGCCCTACAATCAAGAGAGAGATCGTCGTTGCCTGGTATTATACGCTGGTAGCTAAGTGAGACCGATGAACTATGAATAATGAATTGCCCCTTTTGATATCAGACCCAAGAGGGTGACGCGCTTCAATATAATTATATAAGAAAGTATAATATGATAATGATAAGATTAAGATTAGAAGCCATGCCATCTAATAATATTGCGAGGGTTTTTGATGATAGGATCGGAGTGACGGGAGTTTAGAGACGCAGCTCTACATGAGACAAGCAAAGCCAGACAACTTCCGAACTTATCGACTAATCGCCGAAAACAGCGTCGCTTTCTCTTCCGGTCAAGTCGATCTTATTCAAAGTATGACGACCTTCAAACAATCCTACAACGACCTTCACCACTTCTAATCACTTTGAACCATTCTCACAGAACGATAAATTATAAGCAAAGAGACGGTGACATAAAGTGACATAGAGGGGTGCATAGAATAAAAAGAGAAAGACGTTCATATAGCGCTTTTACATTGTTGTTCTATATGGCTGAGAGAAACTGACGCTGAAAAGTATAGAAAAGCGCTAGATGAAAAGCACTGAAGCACGACTATAGGTAGTCAAATTATTTTGGACGAAATATTTGTTTGAAGCAAATTCAAAAGGGATAGAAACAGTTGAAGTGAATAACTTTGACGCCTTCTCGGAGAACAGACAAAAGGCTTAACATAAAAACTATAGTTGTGACTTAGGACAGGCTACAAGATCAAGTAATGAAAAGCTCAATGATTGTGAAATCTATCTTTGCTTTGATTTTGTTAGTCGTCGTGTTCAGACTATCGTTGACTTTCTCTGCACATGATATACCTTGGCTGGTCTTCTTCATGACCTCCAGTGGTCTACCGTGGCCCCCAGTGGTCTCGCGTGACCCTTAGTGGTCTCCCGTGGCCTCTCTCGTGGTTGCCCGTGGTTGCCAGTAGTATCCCGTGGCCTACACCCGTGGCCTCCTGTGTTCTCCACTGGACCCAAGTGGTCTCCCGTGGCCTTCAGTGGTTTCTCGTGGCCTTCAGCAGTCTCTGTCTCAGTGGCACCCCTAGCGGGCTCCCGGGGCTCACAGTGGACCCCATGACTTCCAGCTGTCTCTCGTGGTTGCCCGTGGTCTCCGAGGGCCCAGTGGTCTCCCAGTGACGTGGGCCCAATGGTCTTCCGTAGCATCCAGTGGTCTCCAGTGCCCCCACCCCCTAGTGGGCTCCTGTGGTACACAGTGGTCCTCCGTGGCCTTCTGTGGTCTCCGGTAACCTCCTCCACCAGTGAAGTCTTAGACCTACTCTGAAGTTGACCGACTTCCTCGTATGTATCTAACTCAATGTTTTTAATTTTTTTTCTGACTCTGGTTTATTGTTTCGCTCTAACTTAATAATTTTTATGCTACTTTGAACATGCACAGAATTCCGTTCTACGACCGTTGCTGCTGCTGCTGCTGCTGCTGGTGATGGTGATGGTGGTGATGGTGGTGGTGACGCAGCCTCTGTCGTCAATGTCACACCTGTCGCCAGATATTCCAAGAACGAAGACGATGACGACGACGACAGCCGTCGATTGAGTTCCGGTGCCAGTCGACTCCATCTCCCCCAACCAACCGACAGCTTGATACATCTTCTTCGACTGTTGTCACTGATTGGATGCTCCGTTGCAATGGCGACAGTCAGATGACCTCAACGACCATGGCATCTGCAGCACACACCCTCAATCGGCATCTCTCTCTCTCCCTCTATCTATCTTGCTCCTATTATCTCTTTCACTTTATTTATCTCTTTTTCTATCTCCTATTCTCGCTCTCATCCTTTCTCCATTTCTTTCTCTCTGTCTTTTTCTGTCTCTAACTTTCTTTTTCATCGCCTTCTATAAATTTTTAGAACTGCGTGCAACCCATTCTTTCTCTTCCCATTCTCCATCGTAAATTTCACCCAATCTGATGACAATAACCGTTTTAAAACTATTTTTTAAACTGCACGGAAGTGCTTCTAAAGCTGCACAGATCTAGAACTGTACGTTAAAACCCCGCTTCTTTCTCTAGCAATCTATATCTTGCTGGAGCATAGGCTACGGTGGGACCTGATGAACTTGCTTGTAAGAATAGAAAAGATTAGGCCTATCAATGGACGCCCATCTCGGAAGGCATCTCCCCAACCCTCGGATTCTCTACCGCACTCATTCACTCGTCTTAGAACGAAGTGCGGATGAAAGTGAAAAATTCAGGCGTAACTAGACACTTTGATTTGAAGATGACAAAGCTATAATGCACAGTGGCGGCGCTAGGGGGGTCTGGGGGAGCTAAGCCCCCCCTACAAGAGGCTCAGCCCCCCCCCCTAAAAAAATGACCATGTGAATTATTTTACATTGAAATATTGAAATATCCACGATTTTGGTCGACGACTAAAAAAAAAAAAAAAAGGTCGTCAGAAATTTTGGCGGCGAATATGGAAAATTTTCATGAGATTTTGGTCGATGAATTAAAAAAAAAAAGGGTCGTCAGAAATTTTGGCGGCGAAAATGGAAACTTGAAAATTTAGCCGCGGGCTTCAGCCCCTCCAAAACTGAAATCCTGGAGCCGGTGTCATGCGAGATACTATCCGGGCAACAGAAACTATCCGGCCACGCCCACTTCGTTGTCGGATACAATCTCGCACGTATACGTGCGAAATTGTATCCGTTGACAAATACTATCCGGGTTGCTTTTCGATGTTTATTGGGAATAATTCGCTTCATAAAGCATATAACTCGGTATGCAAAGAGTTATTGTATTATATGCACTTAAGTGATATTGTGGTCTAGTGACATTGCGAGTGTGCAAGTAAATTTGGAACAAAACGTGATTCTTATTAACGAAGCGGTGTTAAGTCAGTAGGAATTTTTCTATTTTTAGAATTGGGAAAGCCGTGTTTTAAATTGGATCGCTTATTAAGGAACTTCATAAAAGAAACTAGGGTGTCTAACGATTCAAATTTTACAATTTTAAAATGTTTTTCAAATACATCTGTCTAACTCCGTCACTGACTGCACTATGCAAATGCCAGTCCCATGCCTGAGTAAAGAAGGAGGGCGTCGCTTTAGTGAGTTTCTTTACCACACAGTGACGCCAAACTGCAAATATTACCGTAGGCTTATAGGCTAATTATAATATTACATAATTATATGCAGATTCTGTGAATCGAAACAGTTGCAACTAAGTAATCACCTTGATCATCCATCATCAAAACAACTTAACCTCTCGATCGGTTCTTGTCCATAAACCCTTAAGCTAACTCTGGCAGTTATTTAATTCTGTTTACCACGTTGTGGTTGCTCTACTATTCATCCGTAGCAGTAGGCTACGTGTTGTCATTGAGGTTTCAGAAATAAACCCAGATTTCCTTCCAAAAAAACCCCAGAAAAACCCAGATTATTCATATAAGCTATTTTAGACCTCTTTTGTTCAAATTAAGTTGGTTTTTCGCTTGTTCGTATGAGGGTAAACAAAATGTTCGTCAAAAGAGTCGAATAAAATGTAATTACAACTTTAGAAATATCAATTGTTAGAGTTGTCAGAGACTCGGCATCCATACTATGATACTAACAAAAAGCTTAATCGATATATTCGTGTGCGTATGCGCAGCGGGTCGAGCCTACCAGAATTGTAAACACATAACGGGTGTAGGACATTAGCCCCCCGGACAAAAGCCCCCTCGGACATTAGCCCCCTCGGACATTAGCTCCCCCTGGACAAAAGCCCAGATAAAAGAGAGAAATTAGCAAGAGGACTCAACACAGAGACAGCGCTGAAGACTCTATGGAAAAGTCATAGGCTAATATAAAAATGATTACCAAGATCAGACTCATGAAGGCTTTGGTATGGCCAGTGGCGACATATGGGTGTGAAAGTTGGACGATCAGAAAGAGAGAAGACAGAATAAATGCTTTTGAAATGAAATGCCTAAGAAAGATCTTGAGAGTGCAATGGACAGTGTTTAATCTAGTCCCCGTCCTCTGGGGGGGGGGAATTCAGGTTTCTGGGGGGGAGAGACAATTATGCATCCGAAGGACGCTCGTGATGCACGTAGCACCGAGACTGGGAGGGGTATGGGGAGGGGATGCGCCCCTCTCCATCAGAAACTTTTTGAAATTCCACATTGCAATGGCAGCATGTTAAGGCGTCGTCTTAACAAAATAGCTGTACTTTTTCAGTGACCCATTAGAAATTTTTTGAATTTCCACATTGCAATGGCAGCATTTTAAGGTGTCGTCTTAACAAAATAGCTGTACTATTTCAGTCACCCATTAGAAACATTTTGAATTTCCACATTGCAATGGCAGCATTTTAAGGGGTCATCTTTACAAAATAGCTGTACTTTTTCAGTGACCCATTAGGAAATTTTTGAATTTCCCCATTGCAATGGCACCATTTTAAGGTGTTGTCTTAAAAAAATAGCTGTACTTTTTCAGGGACCCATTAGAAACTTTTTGAATTTCCACATTGCAAGGGCAGCATTTTAAGGGGTCATCTTAACAAAACAGCTGTACTTTTTAAGTGACCCATTAGAAAATTTTTGATTTTCCCCATTGCAATGGCACCATTTTAAGGTGTCGTCTTAACAAAATAGCTGTACTTTTTCAGGGACCCATTAGAAACTTTTTGAATTTCCACATTGCAAGGGCAGCATTGTAAGGGGTCATCTTAACAAAATAGCTGTACTTTTTAAGTGACCCATTAGAAACTTTTTGAATTTCCACATTGCAATGGCAGCATTTTAAGGTGTCATCTTAAGAAAATAGCTGTAGTTTTTCAGTGACCCATTAGAAACTTTTTGAATTTCCACATTGTAATGGCAGCATTTTAAGGGGTCATCTTAACAAAATAGCTGTACCTTTTCAGTGACTAATTAGAAACTTTTTGAATTTCCACATTGCAATGGCAGCATTTTAAGGTGTCGTCTTAAGAAAATAGCTGTAGTTTTTTAGTGACCCATTAAAATTTTTTGAATTTCCACATTGCAATGGCAGCATGTTAAGGTGTCGTCTTAACAAAATAGCTGTACTTTTTCAGTGACCAATTAGAAAATTTTTGAATTTCCCCATTGCAATGGCACCATTTTAAGGTGTCGTCTTAACAAAATAGCTGTACTTTTTCAGGGACCCATTAGAAAATTTTTGAATTTCCACATTGCAAGGGCAGCATTTTAAGGGGTCATCTTAACAAAATAGCTGTACTTTTTAAGTGACCCATTAGAAAATTTTTGAATTTCCACATTGCAATGGCAGCATTTTAAGGTGTCGTCTTAACAAAATAGCTGTACCATTTCAGTGACCCATTAGAAAATTTTTGAATTTCCACATTGCAATGGCAGCATTTTAATGGGTCATCTTAACAAATTAGCTGTACTTTTTCAGTGACCCATTAGAAACTTTTTTAATTTCCACATTGCAGTGGCTGCATTTTCAGGTGTCATTTTAACATGATAGTATCATATATTATAGTAGTAAATAATGTCATTATAATCATATAATAATAAATAATATCACGGTATATTATAACACTTCATGTAAAACAATGATGAAAACAGTAACTAAAAACCAATATAATTTCGTGAAATTTTTCTGGGGGGGAAATGTCAATCCTGGGGGGGGAACTTTCCCCCCCCCAGAGACGTCTAGATTAAACACTGTGCAATGGACAGAGAAAAGAACAAACGAATGGGTATTGGAGAAAACGGGAACAGAAAGAACCTTATTGAGCACGATAAAAAGAAGGAAACTCATTTACTTCGGTCATTTGATGAGGAAGCAAGGAGGCTGCGTAGAAAAGGAAATAATACAGGGTACAATTTTGGGAGCAAGGGCAAGGGGAAGACCGAGGATGGGATGGATCGCTAACATCATCGCGTGGATGGAAATACCATTCGAGAGGATACTGAAGGAGACGGAGGACAGGAAAAAGTGGCGAAGGCGTGTCCATGAAGCGACCAACCCTCGAATCGAGTAATTGTAATTGTAATCGTACATTTATATAGCGCCACTTCAAGAGAACTCCTCAGAGGCGCTCCCGACCTGACACCTAACCACAGTTAGGTGTCAGGTGTACAAAGAGTGTAGTAGATACAAAATATCAACTCACCAAAATAAACCCAGATTTTGCCAAAAAAACAGAAACCCAGACGATGTCGAAAAAACCCAGATCTAGTGGAAAAATCCCAGCTGTGGCATCACTGATCCGTGGGCTTAAAGCCATGGATCACAGGTTAGTTATATAGGCCTAATCTTCAGCAGTTTCGACAAAATTTTCGGAAACATTGCAACGCAATAAGATTACAATAATGCCTCGTTCTTGATAAATAAATAGACTAAAGATAGATGGATTTGTAATTATGTAGGCCTAATATTATTTATAAAGAACCCGCATTTTGTTTTCAGCAAGCAACTATACAAGCAGCCCGGATCATATTTGTCAACGAAAACGAGGCTGAGTCGTCTAGCGTTGCTCTCTGACGTCATATGTCACGTGAACCAATGACATACGTTTTCGGATAGTTTCTGTTGCCGGATAGGCCTAGTATCTCGCATGACACCTGCACTGATAATGCAGAGAAACTATTCGTTCCTTCGTATTTCTGATGGCTTATCAGAAATACGAAGGAACGAATAGTTTCTCTCATAATAATTATTGTAGAACTACATGACTTACGTCTGATTGAATTGCCCAGCTGCTAAGAAATAGTTACCTGGCATTCAATAATTACAGACCTTCCAACCTTATAATTAATCGATGCTTTGTGTAAGTTTTCACTTGAAGCCCTGGACGTGAAAGATTGATGATTTTCATTCATGTACTTCAACATGCATCCAGCTTCTATTTCAGATCTAAAAACACCTTGATCCAACTTCCATTTCTTAAACGTTTTTTCGTCAATTCAACTCCTATTTCACCTGTAAAACAACCTTCATCCAGCATCTATTTTCCAAACGTTCATAAGTCCAGCTTCTATTCTACCTGTAAAAGAACCCTCATCCAGCTTCCATTTCTCAAACGTTTTTTCACCAATCCAGCTTATATTGAGCATGCTGCGAGACAGTTTGCTATATGGCGTGCTATAAGTTAATCGGATGTCACCATTACATTACGTCACTAAAAACCAGTGCGTAAATATAGGCCTACGGCAAACTGTGGCGGTGAACTAACCGACAAGGTAGACAGACGAAACCTGTGGCGGTGAATTAACCGACAAATTCCAAAGATCCTCCAAAAGACCATCCTATAAGTATAAGATCCTCCAATCAGATTCCCCATCTGAACAGATTTACTAATTAAGATTCTCCAAACAGATATTCGAATCAGATTCCAAAAGCAGGTCCTTCAATCAGATACACTGCAAGCGAAATAATATAGAGAACAATAATATTATTACTCTAGAGCCCAATGAAAAGGTAAATGCTTAGAATAATAATGTCTAAAAGTGTCGGAGTCAGGGTCAAGGCGATCAGAAAGGTCAGAGTTCAATCATCCAACCGTTAGTCTACGTCACCTAAGTCTTACACGGAAAAGGGATTGACCATTGACGAAAGGAATTCCTGCAAAGCAGAAGTTGCATTGCTGAAAAATAGGCCGAATGCTAAAGTAAAAAATAGCCTTATTGAATAGGCCTACCGTGTATTCAATATCACAATTCAAAATTTTAAAAATTTAGTTTTTCAGCATTTTTAAAGTTAAACGACATTCACTTGGCGTGTCTCAAATTTGAAAGATAGCTTAGGTGTTTCGTGTGCCAAAAAACGTGTAGTAGGACTGTAGGCTACTACGGACATAAGGATTTTGAATTACAGGGCAATAATTTCTCAACGAAAGGGCAAAGAGAGGACACACATGGGACAGGCTTAGTAAAATAGGAGTTAAGAGGACGGCTATTGCTCTGCGAGAGGACGCAGAGAAGTCAGGTTGGCGTAGGAATGGAAGGACGACAAGGTTGAATGGTTTCTACTTTCTACATTGTGTTGAGTATATATTGATTTACAGTCTTAGTATTAGTGCTAGTTGTGTCTTTAAGTCTCTATTTCGTTGCAAAGTAGGCCTAGCTAAGATACAAATGCGTTGCGATGCAAGGCAGAGAGCAATAATCATCATTGTTATTGTCTGAAAAGCAAGCGGCTAAAAAACCCTGTAGACCTAGATCGATGACGACTACAGCAGCAATTAAACAAAAGCAGAACTACAACAAGTCATTTAATGTCTTCTGGTCTGAAGATTGCGTTGAGAAGCTTTGATTGCGACGATGTTCTCCAGTCTCCCACTCATCTTTCAATGAGATTATAAGCGCACAGCAGCAGCAGCAGCAGCTCATATGGGCGGAGATGAATAAACTGAAAGTTAAGAACACGTTGCATGTTATGATGATGATTATCTTCAGCAACATGTATACATCGCCTACACAACTGTATTTAAATGGCCGATGAAGCTCAACACGAGAAACAGAGACGCAGTTGATATGAAACACAGCTTTCATTAAATCATTCATTCGTAAAGAAACTATATATTACATAGCGCTCCTTGAGAGGCGCTCCCAGTCCAACCACGGTTATGCAAACACTTTCTAACGAGTTATTCCTAGGTAGCAGGCGGTGCTCGATAGTGCATTGGTTAGCACTTCATCCCCATTGGCGAATCTCCGGGCTAGCTAGAAGGGATCTAATTTATTACTTTTAACAGGCGCATTAAATTGACAACGAAATACTATTCCAGACAGAATGAGCAGATCGAGGTTCTAACACGAGGAGACAAAACCTTCCCGCTAGAGGTGGAGCGAATGACTCTGCGGTCTAGCACAACAGATGGGAAGATTCGTATAGGAAGGCCGGAGTAGCCTATAGCCAAGGACACATCAAAAGATCAGCACAGGCTGCACAGCAATGCTGCAGACTCGACGCGCTGCGAGACAGGGAGCCAGCGTAGGGTGCAATGCAAGTAAGTGGACACAGAGGCAAATTTAAGGATCTGCCTATTGGTGGTCAGACTGCAGAGCAAGAACACGGTCTAGCAGAGCTATCAAAAATAGAGGCAAACCATCCAGAGTCGAGCAGCAATAGTTCATGCCGCTGGTGACAGAAACATGGGCAATGGTAGCAACAAAGCATCGTAATCGTAGCCTAATCGTAATCGTAATCTCATAATTTCTAAAGCGCCACTGGAAAGCCAAGCGCGGGGCACCGGCTTATTCACGAGCGCTGCGTTGAGTTAGGAGGGTTGTCCGTGAGAGTAGTCCGAGGTGGTCCGGGTCGAGTTACCATAGGATCAAGATCAAATGCGTTGAGTCAAAAGGGTTGTCCGTAAGAGTAGTCCATGGTGGTCCGGGTCGAGGTACCGTATGATCAGAGGTGTGGAACAGCTACTAAGGTGGGTGTCGTCTGAGCCGGGAATTGGAGGGTGGGGGATCAGATGAAACAGGATAAGAGTTCTTGAACAGGAGTGTCTTTAGTTTCGAGTGAAAGGCCCGAGGTGGGATGGATAGAGGAGCCTGAGGAAGGTGATGGTGTGTGATTAGTAATGATGGAGGAGGAACTGAAAAGGATCGGAACTCAGCAGGCAGATCATTCCAAAGGCGTGGTGCTGAGTTGGATATGGCTCGGTTGGAGAACTTGAGATGACTTGTGACCGGCGGTCGAGAGAGTGTAAGGCAGGCGGATGATCGGGTAGAACGGGTAGGCTGGATGGTGAACAGTTCGCGAAGATATCTGGGCTGGGAGCATTGTAAGGAGTTGTATGTTAAGGAGAGAACTTTGTAGTGAATTCGCTCTGGGATTTTCAACCAGTGAAGAGACTTGAGGATGGGGTGATGTGATGATGTCTGGGTGTTCTGGTGACGGCTCTAGCAAGAGAATTTTGTATGAGTTGGAGGCGCTTAAGTTGTGTGGAATCAAGATTTAAGAACAGGGAATTGCAATAGTCAAGCTTTGAATGGACGATGGACGTAGCAATGGTGGAAGCAGTTTTGAAATCAAGCATGGGTCGGATGCGTCGCAGGTCCCGGATGTGCATGAAGCAGGAGCGCGATAGATTAGAGATGTGGTTAGAGAAGGAGAGATGTGAATCAAACATTACACCAAGATTGCGGACCGGAGCTTCAGAGGTGAAGGTAAGAGATGAAGAGTTAGTCGATAGGTGTATTGAAGGGTCAGGAATTTTCTTGATTTGGTCAGGAAGACCTAGAATAATGAACTCTGTTTTGGAGGGGTTGAGGCAGAGGAGGTTGGACGACATCCATTGAGAGATCAGATTGACCACATTGAGAAGTTCAGCAATGGAGGTGGAGAAAGAGCCTGGGGAAAAGGATATGAAGAGTTGGGTGTCGTCTGCATAGAGATGGTGGTCAACAGACGAGGATTTTATGAGATGACTTAAAGGAGTGGTGTAGAGAATGAAGAGGAGTGGACCCAGGACGGAGCCTTGAGGGACGCCGCAAGATAGTGGAAGAGGTTTCGAACACTGACTGGAGGCTTTAACAGAGAAAGATCTGGAAGACAAGTAGGACTCGAACCAGAGTAGAGCAGTGCCAGAGACGCCAAAAGAAGAAGAGAGTCGATTAAGAAGGAGACTATGATCGATGGTGTCGAATGCAGCGGAGATGTCAAGGAGACAGAGGCAGGATACCTGCTGATGACTGACGGCCGAGACCAGTTTATTGTAGAGAGAGACGAGTAGAGTTTCTGTGGAGTGGTGTTTTGTAAAGCCAGATTGGTGGGGATTGAGGAGCGAGTTAGAAGAGAGGTAATCGTTTAGGCGGGCAAGGACAATTCGTTCAGTTAAGTTAAGCATCCTGCGATAGAGAACGAGAGATGACCCGTAGCTGACGAATTTGGTAATAAATAAATAAATAACGGCCACGAATCATAGACATAGACATAGACATAGTTTTATTGATCCCAACAATTGTACATGCATGTTTAACAAAGTATAGATATAATTCACAATAAGAAAATACTCAAAGTGAATAGGTATTATAAGAGTGAGGGAGCAAATAGGCACACCAAAAGGGACAAGTCCCGCTAAGCAGGGGCCTAATTAACAAAGTGAAGTGAGAAAGTGAAAGCTGAAGGGAGTATTTGAATGCAGAGATATTACTTAACTAGGGAAAGAAAAAAATTATTATTAAAAAACTAATGTAATAAACACTACATGAAAAGTTCAGAGAAGGAACAAAATAAAAGCAAAAGCAATCAAACAATCAAATAAATCAGCATTAGCATGTGTAACCCCTCATGCTATTAACAGAAAACATTACATAATGTATACACACGTAACAGGTGTTTAAAGTGAGTTAAGTTAGTAGCCTTACGAATGTGAATCGGAATTTTATTCCATATGACAGGGCCTTGGAATTAAACGGAAAATTTCCGAACATTTGTTTTTGCAAAAATAATACTGAAGTCTCTATTACCTCTAGTGAGTCCAGGATGCAATGCAGGAGAGAAGTAGGAAGCAAAGGAAGAAGGGAGGAGGTTATTGATGTATTGATACATAAATTGAGATGTCTGTTCAAATCTAATCTGCTTAATATTTAGGAGTTTATGCTCAGCAAATAGGGGACCAGTATGACAGTTAACAGTGGATTTAGTGATAACTCGTATGGCTTTTTTTGCAAGGTCCTTAAAACATGGAGAAACATGAAAATCACTGATTCATAATGCCACTGTGTCTTTTGTGCATGTCTTTGTCACTAGAAGAATCTAAATCACTTGAACTATTATTATTGGGCTCTCATTTGATCGACTGCCTTTGATCAGCTGCTCACAGATCATTGACCGCATTCATAAATGTGCCTCTGTCGCTGCCTATAAGCGAGACGTTCTTCACTGGCTTCCTGTTTCTCAGCGCATCTTCTACGGAGTTTCTGCACTTGTTTGGCGGTGCCTTCTTCATTGCGCTCCATCATACCTGTCTCTACCTCGCAGCCCTTCGAGATCTTGATTCTTCGGGCCACGGGGAAATTTTCGCCAGCTCGCACCTCCATCAGACAGCGCCGAGAGTTTTCCTTGTGGGTCCCGCCATATGGACTGACCATCCATTGGCCTTGCGATTGATGTCTAGGCTGAACTTCCCTAAGTTTTATACAGGACTTTTAAAAGAAATTTGTAGAACTGCACAACCAGAACTTTTTAGTGCGGTTTTGTTTGGCGAAAATTTCTCGTCGTTGCAGAAAATTTTCGCGTCTCAGCTAGTCTTCTGTCTTCAGTAACTGTTTTCAAGTGAATTATACTGAAACTGTCTAGGCCTACAACTCAAATGCCATAAATATTACACGGTATTAAAAGTTATTTAATTTAATTTATTCAACTAGATTCAAATACTCCAATTAATCATTGCTGCAGTTGACAATTATTACTTTCTAAATTGTCACCGATGAAAACTGTACGAAAGATATTTCCAGATGGTCATCAAGATTACGCAGTTTAGTCAGCGCATAGAGTAAGAAAGATTACGTTGGTGTTTTGAAATTGGAAACGATCATTATAAAAGATTTGTTTCGTGCATGATAAATTAAGATCATTATCCAGCGTAACACACTAATCCCTGACAGAATGAGAAAAGAAAAAACAGCCTTACCATTCAATTTAGACGGTTTGGTATTCTTTTCGAAGGGCACTAGCGAGACAACAGCCGAAAATGATTCCAATGAACTGAAAGAAGAACAGCGACCATAATGTAATAATTATATGCAAGTTCAATTAGGCTACCTACATTACGTGCGTAGGCCTACCATAATTTATATACTGTATACAGCTATAAAGTATAATTTTTTATATAATGTCCCTCTTCAATAGAAATTCTATGGCTGACAACTACGACGAGCACAAGGAAATAATTGACCGGTGCTGCAGTGAATTTACTTTGCAACATTGAAAGCATCTCTTGCACTTCACATTTCGGTTCAGATTGGAGTCAATTTAGCTTCCAAAACTTTGTGCTATAGCTAGAGGTCTTGACTGGTCACAACGTGAAGGTCTGATCATAAAGTTGCAGACTACAAAACATGTGCAAAGGAAAATCAAACATCACAAAGTTAACTGTCAGAAAGTAAATGAAATAAGAGTAAACAATAATTTTTAAAAGGCCACAAGCAGCAGATGCAAATCAGGGTATAACGACACTTAACCCTCGGGCTACCAAGGGGGGGTTGCCACCCCCTCCTAGATTTTTCCCAAATCAAACTTGTTCCGTTTGGAATAAAATTTTGACGTTTTATGCAGCTGTAGAGGGTTCATTGGCACACATTTTGAGCTAAATTTTTTATGATATACCATACCATTCAAAAGTTATACCCGATATACCCAAGGTACCAGAGGGGGAGATACCACCCCCCCCCCCAGATTATCGACTATAACTTCTGCGCCCTTTAAAATTAAGAGACACAAATTATACCATTCTATAGAGGGAATGTGGGGCTACATTTCCATGCTCAATGAGTTGTCTTTTGACAACCGGAAGTGCTCAAAATAAATTAAAATGTATATAAAGGTGTTTTATTTTCATAAAATTGTCATGTTTTTTATTATAACTTATTCATAATTTATTTTTTAATAATAATAAATTATGCCATTCTATAGAGGGCATTTATGGCTATTTTCGAATACTAAATAATTTGTCTTTTGATGACCGGAAGTGCTCAAAATGAATTAAAATGTGTGAAAATGTTGGGTTTTTTACAACGCAAGCCGATATGTCTGCGTAAACGTTTTTCAGCAGCTATAACATTTTTTTTGTTTTGATTGAACATAAAACAGACTTATTACTAGTTTTTATAGATGAACATTGGACTTTATTATAAGTAAACTATTTTTTATATATAAATAATGTCTAAAACACACATATTCTAATATATTCCTAAAACAAACATATTCTAATATATTCCCTATGCGTAAGTAAACGTTTTTGTGGAATCGACGGGTACTCATGGTAAACAATTCATAATTTCGAGGTGCATTCATATGTTCTAAACCTAAAAAAACCATTTTGTGCAGAAATGAATGCTGAATCCAACGGTGTATTGCAAGTTATTATATCTCAAACCAAACCCAAAATCCAGGGGGGTAACCACCCCCCTCCTTGGTAGTCCGTGTTACAAAAAAAGCTTGGTAGCCTGAGGGTTAATACCGCGACACTTGATGCCGCGACAGTTAATACCGGATAGTTAATCCCGACAATTAGTCTAATCCTGTGACAGTCAATTCCACCGACAATAATTTATTAATTCCGCGACATTTGATAACGCGACACTTAGTACTAGTACATAGCAGTACGAATAGTTGTACGACTATAATTATTATTATTGTTGTCCACATATAATTAGGCACGTGATCTGTGTTCGGGTATTCCATTGCAAATAAAAGGGATAAGCTGAAACGAAGAGAGACGCACAATCGTCGTACATGTGCGATCATCAAAACGGTTTTTAGATTTAAACCGGATCTGCGAACTTTGATCAGACACGGTTCATGTGATATGGAGACGAATTTCAGTTGCAGGTGGCCAAGTAAAGGTAGACAAACTGTGATGATCGTAATAATTATGAAAGCACTAAACATCGTGACAAAACCAACGGAAACACGGCTTAATGGCGATGTAACAAATCGGTTCCGCTGAATTGCAAGGCATGTCTGACTACACGAGGGTCCTCACCTAAGCATAATAATATATAAACATTTCCTACAAGGGAGATGGTTCGACAGTTGCTAGCTCGAAAGTTGGTTCCTTCGTGCAATGCCACATCTATTTCATTCGTAATGAAGGTTACATAGGGATCTCTTTTAATCAATTATAGTCACAATTGAATCTCAATTGTTTATAAATCATGGAATTTTACTGTTGTTAAAATGCTATTTTACAGTCGTGGTAATAAGTGTGTCGGTCTCAAACGTCGCGTGATTACTTGTATAGATGACTAAGTCTAACCATCTGGTAATTAATTATTGGAAAAGTGATCGTCTAAAATAGATGGACGTAGCCTACCTGGAGTATTGCAATGGCTGCGGCTGCTCCACCAACAGCCACAATGTTCTTGAAAATTGGATCGGAAAACTTCACTGAGCATCCCTATAACAAGAACGCACAAATAAGCGAGGTGTCAATCCCATTGATTATAATTATGTGAGGCGAGAAGCAACTCAAGGCACGTGGAGGGCATTTGCAATGAATGTGTTGCCGATTCAACAGATCCTGCAAGAGATTACATGACTGTTTGAATCAATCATGGGGCAGAAATCACCAGTTCACAGATAATATCCTCCCTGCATTGCCTACTTATGCACACGATGACAATAGAATTTTTATAGCGTCTCTTCAAGAGAAGAATGGAGAAGTGGCGTTGTCCAATGTGCTGCAGTCCTGCACGGGAAGGACTTAGGTCTAAGGTGAGATCCAATCTTCAAGAAACCTACTCAGAGTCGCTCCCTCAGCCCAACCAGAGCTGGTAAAGTGCGAAGTAAGAGACCGAAGTCGTTTGTGAACATTTGGTAGAATCCTCTTTGTTGCTACAAAATATGGCTAAGGAAGTATTTTAAAACCAGTCTGGTTTGCTGGTTTGAAGGCACCCAGAAGATCACTAACGAAACAAGACTCAGCGACCTTCAAGCTCGTCTACATTGAGATAGAAACCATCAAATTATCTGAAGGATTTACGAGTATAATTAGGTCTATTTGTGGAAAGCCTCTTGAGGTCCGCGGACGCCATGGTTAAGGAAAGGAAGTTTGTATTCGACCCAATTTTCTGATCCAGTGTTCGCCTCAACTGCCCAGCAACTGGGTCAAGTGAGATATTTTGAAGCGAGACACCGCAATTGTGTCTTTACTCACTTCAGCGAACAATGTGTCGTTTGCATCGATCTATCATTCAACAACTCACCTCTGTGTAGATGTCCGTAATGTTTACAAGAAGTTTTTGATTTCCGCAGTTCGGGTTGAATGACTTACAACACGAATCTGGAACTGATTTGGTTTTATTGAGTTCTTCATTGAATCTCCAGTCCGCGGACGAATTAGAACCACAGCATTTATTCTGAAGCAAAGAAGAACAAGATTCTAATGACTGCGTAAACTGTTTAGACAGAAACGGTTATCACGGATATCAAAGAGTAAAGGAGAAGGTCCAGCGGAGGGAGAAGTGGCGACATAGGAGATTCGGACCTGCATAGGAGCAGACAGCGGCGGATCCAGGGGCAATCCGGCCATGGCCCCATTTAAAACGTGCACGGGACGTGGCACCCATTTGGTTTCAACAATCCATTAATAACTCAATGCAGCATGAGAGAAAAGCAGGTTACTAAAGAGGCCATTACTCCGTCCAGGATGACTGATGACTAAAAAAGGTCATCAACTATTTTGGCGACCAAGACGAAATTTTCCACTGTCCCAAGACCGAAAATTTTGCCCCCCCCCCCCTTCGAAAACTTCTGTATCCGCCCCGGGCCCTGGGGGCAGAGAACAAGAAGAAGAAGGTTGTCACCGAAGAAAGTTTGCAAAGTAAGTGAATTTCCGTAAGACAGAAAAACAGATATGCATCAGTTCTCATCTGACGTTCACACCAGCAGTTCATCTGCAGTACCTCTGCAGTTCCGCTGCAGCAGTTCCTGTGAGTATGATTTAATAGAGGTTAGATCATTCACGCAATGATCTTCTGAATATCAATGGTGGATATATTGTAATTAAACACAAACTAAATACATAGTCAATTAATTAGCTTGACAGATAATTCTAAATTCTAGCTTATTAGTGGGAAAATTCAGCATATTCTAATTAGGTCTAAGAGCTGTCTAATTCTAATTAGTAATTAGTAGTTAGTGCTCCCTCAGCAATAAAGCATGCCGTAATTCCTGCGTCAGGCGTGGATTCGCGTCGACTACTATGTTGTATGCCTCTTCCCTCCACGACACACTTTGCACAAGGGCGTGCTTGCTTTTAAACGGTCTACTTTCGAAGATTTAGCCTCAGTTTTGACGCGTAAGTACATGTATAATTGAAGGGACAACCTCTAAAAGTCCAGGATGTAAAATCAGAGCCACATACAATCAATGACCCAATTCTCATCCGGTTTCATATCCCCTCAGGAACAATATTCCCAGG
This sequence comes from Lumbricus terrestris, assembly GCA_949752735.1. Taxonomy (NCBI): domain Eukaryota; kingdom Metazoa; phylum Annelida; class Clitellata; order Crassiclitellata; family Lumbricidae; genus Lumbricus; species Lumbricus terrestris. The sequence continues at coordinate 55,414,317 of OX457044.1, forward strand.
TTGAGACAAGCTTTATAGCTAATTACAAAAAATTAAATACTAACGTTCCAGTAACTGGATTCCAATGAGTGTGACATCCAAATTTGTTAGTCAAGCAAAGGTATAATAAAATAAATATTGTTCTTTGAAAATTAACTTCTTCATTTTATTTGTCAAGTCTCGGAGAAACGACGTTCATAGCCATGATATTCTGTCTCAATTTGCTGCACATGAAATGCTTTGAGTTGGGCTCTTCCGTGCTGTTTCGTGGGGTCAGGCTTTTGGCCCAGTAAATAACCCGATAGGCCTATTAAAAGAACATTAAAGAACCACAGGTTAAGTGAGTCTTAGAGAGATTCACTGAAGCAGGAATTCCATAAACAGGTGAATTGGCCGACTTCCCGAAAACATTAATTTTAGTCTACCCTTCATTAGAATATGGAAACCAACTTGGACTAATCGGTCCCTGTCCTGAACTTTGTTAGAAAATATCTCTAATGGTTTGAGTAGACAAATGATTTTTTTAAACTATGAAACTATGAAAACGAAGTTGAGTTATAGTTGGAGCCTATAAGATTGAAAACGCTACTGCGAATTCAAGTCTCACTTCCTACAAGTGAATATATATTCATGATAACAAGAAGCAATTTTAAATAGCCTACATGATGAAGACCATTGACATTTCAGATATCATTAATTGTTATTTGAAACATTTGCGTGCCGAACAGGTATTTCTGTGTCGACTTAATTTCTGCATCAATAGCTAATTCTAATTAAATGGTAGAATTCTAAAGTAATGAATTAGCTCTACCAATGAAATTCTACCAATGAAATTGAAATAATGCTCATTTTAATAATGTAAATTACAAACTCATTAAATTTTAAATTACAAATCTTAATTGTCAATCTCATTGTTGGATCTCATTACGGTTTGGTTCTGGTGAGCCATCGATCGAGATGTGTCTCGTGCATCTCACACAGACGCAAAAGAAGTAGGCATTCTTCATGAAGATGATTTCAATGATTTTATCAACGTCCCTGGAGGGCGAGCAGAAATGCGAAGAGAACGATCTTCTAAATTGTTTCTTATACTCACATCGGGCTGTAGTTCGTCCCATAATTTCGTAATCAGGTCGTCTTTCTTGTAGTTGGGAATAGTTGAGATAAGTCCTTGCTCCATTAGATGCTTCACCTACAACAATTAATGTTGTAAAATTTGCAAATTGGATTAGAAAATATGAGGACAATCATTTCAAACTTAGTCTCAATATAGCCTACAGTGTGGGCCAAAAAAGACCTCCTATGGTTTTTTGCCAATATCTTGGTCAGAAGTAAGAATTTCAAATTGAAAATTTGCAGTCTTGAAGATTCATATTTACCCATGATGGCCAGATTTTATCAAAATATTCCAAACAGAGCAAAAATTATATCTTTTTTAGTGAGACCATGCCCAACGTTTATCGACGATTCAAAAACGTAACGCAACAAACAGTTTTAAAAACACGATTTTATTAAGTCATATCTCAAATAACTGTTTGGAAATTAACTTGATAGTGATTCACAACTTGTGTTCAATGTGCCCACCACCAGTGCCAACACTTCTTTTGAGTCTCTTTGCAAAGTTCTTGATGGCCCTGTTGACGCGTTCCAAAGGCAACTCTTCCCATGTCAACTCCAATGCGCCCATCTTACTGCTCTTGGTTTTGGCTGCAGATTGTGATATTTCTCCAGCATAGCTCTCCGCAATTGATTATCATTCCATCGGGTTCAAATCCGGAGATTTAGGGCAATTGGCATTCTCAATAAAACCAGAACAATCGACATTGAGTCGATCTCCGTTCATTTACGGCAAATCTCTTAAATCTCAGCTTAACTCGTAATTTTTGCGCTCTCACTGTTTATCAGAGTAAACGTTGTTCATATATCTCTAGCATCTTGCTCAAGAGGTGTCTGAATACACACTTTGTCATTGACACCTTGGTCATTTTCATTTTTCCTCAGAAATTTGAATTCCATTGCTTTAATAGCAAAATTATTAATCTGACAGATTCCTTATTTACCAGCTTGATTGTCATCTTGCTAAGTGACTTCACAGTGACGTGCAGCTACGCTGGTACCGCGTTTCTTTCTTAAATAGTAATAATAATGATTAACTGGTAATATCAATGCTATCTGATAACTATTATTTTAGAAAAGACCTAATAAAATCGGTTTTCTGTTACTTTTTTTTACTTTTTGTTGCGTCACGTTTTTGAATCGTCAAAAAACGGTGGCTGGCCTCACTAAACTTTTGTTCTGTTTGAAATATTTTGATGAAATCTGGCCATCATGCGTAAATATGAATTGCCTTTAAGCCTTTGAGATTTCATTTACAAATTCTTACATCTGACTAAGACATTGGCAACAAACCGTAGGGGTATTTTTTGGCCCACCCTGTAATACAGATCACTTGCTCTGTATTTTGGTAGAAAGATGAGAAACAATAGAAAAGATGTGGGACAGATTTACGCTGGAATCAGCAACAGCAGTTGGAATCGAAGGATCAGTAGAAAGAGAAGAAGAACGAATGCGCCCAAGATTGATGTGTCTTCATGTGCTGCCGATGTTTTGAGATGCGCTTAGTTGAAGGTTGTTCTCCTGATCAGTTGCAACGCACACAGAAGCATTATCACTAAACGTACGAGTCTTTGGACTGCAGTAATGCTTGTAAAAAGAATTGCAGCTTATGGTCACTTTTCATAACTGAAATCATAGATGTAAAAAACGATGAAACTAAAATAAAAAACGGTAGAAAACGTCGTTTTTTCGAAATAATAAAAAACGACAAATAACGATAAAAAACGGAAACGGAAAATAATTTGCCTTTGTTACATCTGAAATTTCATTTTCATCTTACAAACCTTGCTTAGTCTATGCAATTTTATCAAGGAACTGCAAATAACACAACTTTATTATTAGACCAAAATAATTGGTAAAAGTAACATTAATCTACCACAGTTATTTTTTTCTTATAACTTTGGTTTAATAAGAAATTCGGACAAATTAAAGGTATCGAAATCTTTTCAAATTTAAATTGTAGACATAAGTCCACATTATAAGTTTATGCTGATCGACATAACATAATTAAAATCTAACCAGAAGCAAAAACCACAGATGTTTACTAAATTATATATTGTACATTTATGCTTAAAATTGTTACTTATAAATATTAATTATAGGCCTAAGAATTTTATATCAAAATAACTCTTACAAATTTCATATCGTGTAGAGATCTACTACATGTATTTCTCAAAATAATGACTTAAACAATTACATAAAGACCATATAGTTAGCTGCATCCTTGAGAGTACGGTGAAAACGTATGGAATATCAGAAAAAAATTAAATTAAGGAAAATATTATTAGACAGAAAATAATTAAATAAAGTTACATAAAGATCGAAAAAAACGATAAAAAACGATGGGAAAAATAAAAAACGAAAAAAACGACGTTTTTTGGGAGAGAATAAAAAACGAAAAAAACGTTTTTTACAACTATGACTGAAATGCATGTCCAAGCCTAGGAAGACGAAACCAAGTGGTCAACAATGTGTAATGATAAGGTAAACTTGGAAGCAAAATCTTCAGAGTATCATTAGAAAGGAAGATTATTTCAATCTGAAGCCAGGATCTATCTTCGTGGAGTGCAGTTTATCTTAATAGCCAACTGATTGGCACGGATGATGTCACTTTGGCGAATAGTGGCTAAACAGAAAAAATGCCGACAGAGTCAGAGCCAAAAAGTAGGTTATGTAATTTCCATTGACAGCCAGCTAAACAAATTTTGAATTTTAAGTAATAGGTGAGTAAGTAAGTAGGAAGTCCTACTTGGTTTCTCATCACAAAAGCCGTGATGATCGCAGCGATGAGAGCCAGAAGCGAAGCAATCATCAGAATCACGAACTGCAATGCACAAAACAATTCACATAATAATAATTACGAAACTATCGCAGTAAAGTTATAGTCAAATACATGTTATATAGGGTTAGAGTCCAATGTAGCACAATTAACGTTGCATCGTGAGCATCGTCACCAACCCATCTTGTAACTGCAGGAGAATATTAACTTCAAAGCAGCTGCTACCTGATTGTATTGTTTCGAACCATAAAGCGAATTTATGGGGAGAACCAATCCAGGCAAATGATCTGTATTGAGCCGTTGCAGCCTGACGCGGGGAACAAAGAGGTCATTGTCGATCAGAGGACCTAAGAGTACACGGTGTGCGAACTTACGGTGATTAGAAGGCAGTAGTTTTCCTTGTAAGCGCCGAGACATCCGAACAACGAGATGAGGAAGACGACGAATCCGATGACGATGATGAAGATGCCGACTCCGTTGAAATGGACGCCAGCTACAGATGAGTAAGGACTCAACTTCGCTGCAGCCACGGATCCGATTATGATGAGCGTCAGACCAGCCAACTACATTTGAATATATTTATATTTAATGTAACACAAAACAAGAAAGAATCTCTCATCATTATTATTATCAAAGCCAGTCAAAGAACAGCTTCAGATTTTGCATTTCTCTTCGCTAAGTTCGCTTACATTTCACTCGCGCGCCAGGAAAAGTCTTAATCCCGCACCAATCCAGGAATTCAAAACTCAATCGATGTTTGGAAAACAATTAGAACTACATATCTGCTTTCGAGTTCTTTCTGTTTACCAGTACTCAGACAGTCGACAATAATAGGCGTGTAAAGCATCCTATAGAAGTAGGCCTGTAAGTTATATAGGTTGCTATTGACGATGATACAGAATTATTGTCTTAATTACACTTACAATTACATCGTCGACGACGACAATAAATTATTGCATTGTTTCATATTTCGATGAAGATTTTCTGCTGCAAGCTAAATGTGTGTTCTTGTATTTATGCAGCTGTTCAGACAACAGTTCAGTGAAGAAGACCAGCGTAGACCTCTGTTTAGTCGTTCAGCACTACGCTGGTGACCTGCGGCGCTAAGCAGTTTCACGAAGAAAGTCGTCGAGACGATGTGTTTCTATTCTTAGTGTTCTACACTCCTTTGCGATCTCTGTTTCACTCTCGCAGTGAAGACGATGTGTTTCTATTCTACCCTCCTTTGCTTGCGATCTCTGTTTCACTCTCACAGTGATTTCCATCCAGTCATTAACTGACAGCGTCACATGAGTCATTGTAGAACTACGCATTCCCGACACAGTTTTTGTTCTGCGCTGTGGAATTTATGTGATTCGCATTATGCATTATACTTTTACAAAGGACAGTCGATTAAATTTTCGTCTAAAAATTATTCATTTCCAAAACAACCCTGCTTAAACGAAACATCTCTCTTGAAGTCTCTTCCTATAGCATTTCAATCTCTTTTCCCAGCTATTTTGTCAGTTTCTTTTTGTCTTCTTTCACTCTCTATCGTATGTCGTCCTCATCGTCCTCCTCCTCCTCCTCCTCCTCATCATCATCATCATCATCAACATCGTTGTCGTCATCATCGTTATTATCATCATCGTCGTCATCATCATAAGCATCATCATCATCATTTTCACTGTCATCATCGTCGTTGCCATCGTCATCATCATCATCATCATCATCATCATCATCATCATCATCATCATCATCATCATCATCATCATCATCTCTCTCTCTCTCTCTAGAAAAAAATAGGAAAGAGCGAGAGGCGGGTAGATGGAGAAAGAAACTGGGAGAAAGATAAATCTACATAGGCCTATGTATACAGGGTGCGCCAAAAAAAAGACCCCCCCTAGGTTTTTCCCCAATATCTTGGCCAAAATAAGTATGAATTTCAAAATGAAATTTTACAGTCTTGAAGACAATTCATATTTACATGTGATGGCCAGATTTCATCAAAATATTTCAAACAAACCAAAAGTTATGCCACTTTTAGGGAGGTCACCCACCGTTTTTTGACGATTCAAAAACGTGACGCAACAAAAAGTAGGTTTTTGCCAATATTTTGGCCAAAAGTGAGAATTTCAAAATGAAATTTTTACAGGATGATAGACAATTCATATTTACACATGATGACCGATATTTCATCAAAATATTTCAAACAGAACAAAAGTTATATCACTTTTAGTGAGACCACCCTCGGTTTTTTGGATGATTCAAAAACGTAAAAAAACCGAGAGTGGTCTCACTAAAAGTGATGTAACTTTTGTTCTGTTTTAAATATTTTAATGAAATTTCGATCATCATGTGTAAATATGAATTGTCTATCATCCTGTAAAATTTCATTTTGAAATTCTTACTTTTGGCCAAAATATTGGCAAAAACCTACTTTTTGTTGCGTTACGTTTTTGAATCGTCAAAAAACGGTGGGTGACCTCCCTAAAAGTGGCATAACTTTTGGTTTGTTTGAAATATTTTGATGAAATCTGGCCATCATATGTATATATGAATTGTCTTCAAGACTGTAAAATTTCATTTTGAAATTCATACTTTTGGCCACTATATTGGCAAAAAACCTAGGGGGGGTCTTTTTTTTGCGCACCCTGTATATATATAGAGATTTATTAGATTTATCTTTCTCCCAGTTTCTTTCTCCACCTACCCGCCTCTCGCTCTTTCCTATTTTTTTCGTCAAACATCATCAGCTGCTGTCCCTCATTGGTTCCTATTATTCATTAACATCATTTAAGTAGTATTGTTCCGCCCCTCTGATCCTACGGTAACTCGACCAGGACCACCATGGGCTACTCATGCGGACAACTCTTTTGACTCAACGCAGCGCTCGTGAATAAGCCGGTGCCCCGCGTTTGGCTTTCAAGTGGCGCTTTGGAAATTTGGAGATTACGATTTTCATCTGCCCTGACAACGACACCAGTATCACGTGGGTGGACAGAACAGCGCAGTTACTTGAACAGACGACGACCGTCTACACTGCACACACTGACTAACCACCAACAGACCAACGATGACTGACTTGCAAATGAGGACAGACGCCTCCACCGCCGCAGGCATTCAACACATAATATACTGCATCTATGTACACACATCTATGTACACACTGTGGTACACAAGCCGCGTAGTTTGTCCCACTGCGCAGTTGACAAGTTATAGGCCAGCAGAGCATTCATGCGTAACGCATAATTATTATGGGTCTGTGTCTGGCCCAGATACCTAAATGCCTCGTTCAGGTGGGTTAAGGGCGCTATAGAAGTGCTCTCCATCATTTTCGTTCCACTTAGTAAGGTAACACAATTGCCATAATTACAACATCATCCTTTCCCAGTCGCCTACAAAACTAAGTCCGTCCTTCATCTGATCATCTCACGTCCGTCCAGACAAAACTACTCGAGAAGACAACAACAATAATATTGTCGTCGTTGTCGTCGGTGACCGAATAAAATCTGCGACTGACTTACGAGAAAAACGAAGTTGAAGATTATCAGCAGGTACTTCATGAAGCGATGTCCACCTTCAAGCGCCATCTCTCGTGTCTGGCAATCTGAAGAACAACGTGTAGAGAACGAACCGACGAAGAGAGAGTCTGCAACTTAATATGATCTGAAAACTTTTCTGACTGATCGTTCTCTGCGGAATTGCGTCGAACACTTCGCACATACATGTACTACCTGCAAAGTAGTGCCGTTGAGGCGGAGTCATTTGACGCAAAGTAGTTCGCATTCGGATTTTTGTTATTAACATTTATAAATATCCACTCTGACTGGCGACTAAGAATGTTGTCATCAGTTGAATGGCGTTCATCAGCCAAGATACAAAAACACTGTTTTTCAACACTGTTGCTTTTCATTGTGTATTTCTTCGCGTCTTCCATCTGTAGGCCTACGATTACAGCGTCATTAAACAGAATAATCATTCCATAAAGATATTAAAATATGTCATCTACATATTTCACCCAACTTTATGAAAATGTCTTTATCGCTTCAGTCTTCATATCTGATCTACAATCCTTTAATTTTCTTTTTATTTTAAACTACATTTCCATCAATATCTCTATATAATTTATATCGAACCCTATCCCCAAGGCCGTAGCAACAAAGAACGTGGCCCCCTCCGAACATAATAATAATTTCCGGGCGGCGGGGTCCCTTACAATGCTGAAACTGGAAACAGTATTTACTTTATACAATAGGCCTATCATGCAGCGCTCATATAGCCTATATTATGTAGGCTATACAATATATACATATGCATGTGTCATGAAACGGAGTATCCCCCCTGAAAGCTATCCGGGGGGATGAATTAATCTATCCCCCCGGATGGAATTAACCGGTCTATACTATCCGGTGGGATAAACAATTCTATCCCCTTTTTTGAAAAATGCGCACAATAAAAATGTTTAGGCTGTAATCAAAATTTTAAGTGACTCTAATTGTTTTAAGTGTCCTAAGCAATGCTCAGATAAAGGCAACTCGAATTTATTTAGTGACTCTGAGTGTTCTGGAGTGTTTTAAATGTTTTAATTGCTCTAGAAACAGGGCAAAACAACTTATCTAATAGGAATAAACATACCTGTTAGTGTCATTGTTCAAAACAAAGCAGATGAAAATTAATTTGCCAAAAAAAATAAACGCGGAGGTGGTTTTTTCGACTTTTTTTATTTGGGGGATACAATTAATACGGGGGATACTCTATTTCGTGACACCTGCAGTATGCGTGTACTCCGTATTTACTTCACGGCACTGTCAGTAAAACCAATAATGGATGGTGCAATAGCGTGAATAAATGTCACTTAGGCTACTTAGTTATACCTTACATATATTACACATTTAGGGCCCCCTTCCTTGCGGGTACCCCTTCTGTAGGAGGGTGCGGAGAGCGGTCGATACGCCTCTGCAGGCTATCCCTATATCATTTTATACTCTTTGTCGCGATCTGTCTCAACTCAACTCTTATTAAACTCCATTTCGACCCTCTCGAAATAAGCAAAGGATCCTGGCAAGAAACGAATCAAGAAATCGTCAGATGACCTTTTCTACTCATCTAGGAAACGCATGAAAGTTGAGGAATCCTCTTCATTATCATTATATTCATCATCATCGTCATCATCATCGTCATTATCATCATCAATATTGTCATCGTCATCGCCATCGTCATCATGATCATCATCGTCGTCGTCGTCATCATCGTCGTTGTCGTTGTCATCATCATCGATTCATCATCATCGCCATCATCATTATCGTCTTCGTCTTTCGACACTTCGTCGTCGTAATGACCAAGAGCACAGGGTCAGCAAATCGAAGCGATTTTGAGTTTTAGATTTAATATCCCTAAACTTCGGAATAATAAAATTATATTCAACAAGACTTGAAGCTCTACTACTCGACACATTTACTCAACGCGTTGCAAGCCTGCAGCTCCCAACAATAATTATTGCGTACAGTTCTCCATAAAATTTTATGTTTTACACTACTCTTCCAAAAACGTTTAAGATGACTATCCCTTCGCACATGGTTCATTAAAAAGTAATGACCGCAAATTTATGAGACAAACAGGATTAGCCAGATTCAGTCTTAGTCATCAGACGAATGCCATCAATGAAATCATCTCTTTGTAATCGTCCACCTCGTTTATCTTCTTCACCTTCACCAGCAGCAACGACACCATCAATATTTGACAACGACAGATTCATTATAATTAATTAATTTATTATTACTATTATTATTATTATTATTATTATTATTATTATTATTATTATTATTATTATTATTTCAATGATGATTATTATCCGTCCAATGATTTTGTTGGCGTGAGCTATGCCTCATGATTGCAAGTTTCGTTGGTACTGAAATCTACATTTTTTTCGACAGCTTACACAACAACAACAACATTAGAAAGTTCGATGTCTTAAAATTAATAGTGAGTGACTGGATACTGAGTTTTGGCTGATTCTTCTCAATCGTCTGCTGGCCATTGATTTCAATTCTTCTCTGCCTCCTTCCAATTACGTTAGTCAGCAAACTGTATTTGCAAGTCATTTTTTTTCTTCAAGGAAATAATCTGGAATATAATTGGTCCTGTGTCGCCTTCGCAACAGAAACTCGTCTTTTTTTGAAATCACAATGTCAAGCAAACTTAAGCTCCGAAGAAGCGATAGACCTCCTTTCCTAAAGATACTAATACTTTAGTATACTGACATAATAGTCCATGCACTTAGATCTTTTCACTTATCCTGTTCTGCACAAAATCTCGCTAAAATTTAAGCACAAAAAGATTCTAGTTCACAAAGCATTGAACGAATCGAATCTATAAAGCATTGAATGCTGGCGATCTACTTTGTCTGAAGTCAGACGTTTTCATCATTTCACAAGATCGTTTCACTATCTTTCATTGGTCATTGGTCGTTGGTTATTGGTCATTGGTTATTGGTTATTGTTTATTGGTTATTGTTTATTGGTCTAGAACTAAACCATTCTTGGTGAACGAAGTCTTTAGATGCTGGGCATAGAGTCCTTTGAATTCTTTCTCCCTTTTTTACTAAATCACTTCTCTCATCTTAGAGTTAACTTATTTCAAATTTCTCATCAATCACAACTCTGTCTCATCTTGCACATAATAATAATCTCTCTGCAGTTAGGGTTATGGTCAGGGTTAGGGTCGCGGTTAGGGCTGGGGTTAGGGTTTGGGCAGGGCTGTTAACAATACTGGAAAAAAGTATTGGCAATACCAATGCCAATACTTACTAATAAAAGTATTGTCAATACCAATACCAATACTATTTCTTAAAAGTATTGCAATACCAATACCAATACTTTTACCAATACTTTTCGATAAGTTTTGAAGTTTAATGACTAAAAAAGCACATGCCATTGCCCATTAAACAGTGCTAAGCAGTACAAGCTAGCAGTGTAACTACTAATCTATATACATGCTCTCCATAAGTCTATCACTTAGCCATACTAACTAGTAACTACTACATGCTTTCCATAAGTCTACCATGCACTTAGCCATAAGTAAAAAACCATCATTTCAAAGTGTAAGCTGCTTAGTGATGTGCGCAGAGGTGTAAATACTCGGCCTCCTAAAGAAAAGAGTCTTTCTACAGCTGCACTAGCAGGCAAACCAGTGTTCAAAATAATATACAATTTGTGGACGTGTGGATATGCAACCAGAGAAATCAAGCTATCTGCAGAGTCCGATAAATATCTGTCCACTTCCTCACACACATTTTCTGTACCAAAATCCCTATGTCTCGGATTTGAAAGACTAGAGAAAAATTGGGCTTAGTATTTGAAGAGTCAGAAACATCTGTTGCTGCAGAAGTTCTTGGCTGGATGAGAAACCATATAAATTATTGTGAAAAAGTATTGGTATCGAGTATCGCTGACAGGCTAAAAAAGTATCGGCGATACGCATGCGATACCAATAAAATTAAACTATCGCGATACTCGCCGCGATACTGAAAAAAGTATCGGCGATACCAAGTATTGCGATACTTTATCGCGATATTAACAGCCCTGGGTTTGGGTTAGGGTTAACCCACAACCTGAATATAGGTTGCGTTTGGTTTCCCCATCTTTTGATCGTTTTCTTCTACAACGTCTCATAATAATTGTTATCTCTCTTCTCCAATCGCATTAATCGCATTAATCGCATTAATCGCATTAATCGCATTAATCGCATTAATCGCATTAATCGCATTAATCGCATTAATCGCATCTCCATTCTCCAACCTCTGACGTACGTCTCATTCATATTATTTTAATCTTACGTATTCAGCCAATGCCTTCATCAGGACTCTACAATTATTATTATCAGAGACAATCTTGGTTGCTGCAATTTTTGCCTTTCATCAACACAATTTTTCGTCTGCAACTCACGAGGAACTCACTCAACGGAGTTATCACCGGGACACCCAGAATAATCACATCACTTCAAGTCTAAAACTGAAGATATTGATGAACAGCCGTAAAACGGAAATGGAAATGGAGATTGGCGATGTGGAGTTTTTTAATTGCTCCCAAAACAAGACAATTTTCAACAGCTGAAAAAACAACAAATGTGATAAAAGAAAATGACCAATGTTAAAGCCAATGCATGGAAGACAGTGGATGCCCCTCGAGAGAAAAATCCCGCTAGGAAGGGGCGCTAAGTGCAAGATAATCCCTGTAAGATGCTGGGAGATTAACGATTGGTTGCTGGAAGGACAGTAATAAACAATTAAATACAACAAAAAATAAATACAAAACAAACGGCAATTAATTTCTGTAATACTACAGACATCGCTTTTTTGCTATGACTGTGTGCTCGGATTAGATGCTTAACGTCCCTAATCACTTCTTCAGATTCATAAAGAGGAAAGAAAATCTGCTGTGACAAGATACACATGAAGAGAAGTGTTTCAAACCTGAAAAAGAAAATAAAGTAAATTTGGAAGGCCTGGACTCAATCTGGAGAGGCAGAGGTCGACTGGAATGGCGGAAAGACACATCGTGGAAGACGGATAGAGATGGGAGAGATGAAATGGAAGTAGAAGCGAGGAGAGTGGGTGAACGGAAGGAGGCAGAGGGGAAAGAAAGAATGAAAGGCAAGGGAGGGTTAATGGAGAGGGACATATTATGACGAATGGAGGGCGAAGGAAAGAGTGGAGAAGAATGGAAAGCTGAGAATGGAGAGGCGAAAGGAAGAATGGAAGATTGAGGAAGGGACAGAAGGAGGAGGAGGAGGATGCAATGCAAATGGAAGATGGACCTCTGCACTGTCTGCAGTATAGAGTATCTACAACGACTAACAAAGGACCGTTGCTGAGTGGAAGTGGAGGAGGAGGAGATGAAGAAGGATGAGGAGGGGAGAAGGAGAAAAAGCAGGAAGAAGAGAAGGAGGAGGAAAATAAGGAGGAGGAGGAGGAGAATAAGGAATGGTGGTGAAGGAGGATGAATTGCTGGTCATCAATGACTGCAGCGTCATATTTGCTTAGCCAAGACAAACCTCGAACCGCAGCGCAACCAAACAGACCGACTGTCTCCATCAACTTCTATCTGTCTGTCTGCTTCTCTGTCTATCTGTCTGTTTGTCTGTCTGCTTCTCTGTCTATCTGTCTGTTTGTCTGTCTATCTGTCTGTTTGTCTGCTTCTCTGTCTTTCTGTCTGTTTGTCTGTCTGCGTTCCTGTGTTGCTCGTTTTCTAAACGATCCTCACATTGCGTCGTTGTTCTACGTCTCAATGTCTCTTCCTCTCTGTCTCTCTAAATATGTCTCTCTGTCTCTCTATCTATCCCTGTTTGTCAGTCTGTCAGAAGAAATTATAGTTGGGGTGGGGGGCTGAGGTTGAAATGAACCGCTTCTCGCTCCTTTCTCTAAACAAACGACTTCGTTGTCTTCGTCGTCGTCGTCTCTTCTTTCTTTCCTTGCCTTTGCGCCCTTGCGCCCTTGCGCCCTTGCGCCTTTGCGCCCTTGCGCCTTTGCGCCTTTGCTCCTTTCCATTTTTCTGCCACTGTTTTCTTCTATCCGGTTTTCTTTACTTCACTCAATCTGTTTATACGTCAGCAAAAACACAAGAAACCTCTCAACTCAGAAATCTGAACTACAATTATTGCGGAAGGCAGTCGCATCTGATTTCAATCCACCTTCTTCCATTCTTTTCTCCTCCTCCTCCTCCTCATCCTCCTTCTCCTTTTATCCTCCTCCTCCATCCCACCACAGCCACCACCATCACCGCCATCATCAGCAGCATTTGCTCATAAATTTCAAGAATGGAACTAAGATGTTAGTCGTCGTCTCTGCGGCTCATCCTACTTCCTCTCTTTACTTCAACTCTTCTCTTGAAATGTTAATCGCTGATCTCGTGAGTCATCGTCCATTGACGCCTGCGCCAATTAAAACACACATCGCAAACCTACTATAAGAGTAATCCTCCGCCATTTCGTCCTTCGTCATCTTCATCCTCATCCTTATCCTCCTCCTCATCCTCATCATCATCATCATCATCAGCAGCAGCAGCAGCAGCAGCAACAACAACGGTTGAGATCAGTGGCGTAGCCAGGAATTTTTGATGGGGGGGTTTATGGCCGGAAACCCTGTTTTTTGCTATTTTTTCTTACTTAAATGGAAAAAGCCATTTAAAAAACCTTTTTTCGGAGCCAATGGGGGGGGCTTAACCCCGAAACCCCCTTGCCTACGCCACTGGTTGAGATAGAGATTGACTGACGACTAGATCTGCAGCAGCAATTGACTCAACGTTCTGTGATCATCGGTGACCACTGACCGGGTCATCATCAAGAGAGTGGAAAGGATTTCTATACTCATCTCTCTCTCTCTCTGTCTCTCTCTCTCTCACTCTCTCTGTCTCTCTCTCTCTCTCTCTCTCTCTCTCTCTCTCTCTCTGTGACAGTTGGATTACTTGTCAAATGCTGACTGGAATGCGCAATCGATTGACACTCTCTTCCAGCAGCAGCAGCAGCTGTACATCTCCACCACTGACCAATCTCACGCTTCACCACTTCTCCGTTTCATCGCCTCATCCACCCCACCACCCATCCCCCACACCAACCACCATCCTCAACCCACCACCCATCCCCCACAACAACCACCATCCTCAACCCACCACCCATCCCCCACAACAACCACCATCCTCAACCCACCACCCATTCCCCAGCCCAACCACCACCCATTCTCCTCGTCAGCAGCCGATCTCATCATTCCTTACTTTCCACTCTACCGCACCCATTTCCAGCCGCATTTCTGTCCAAATCCATGCCACAGTTGCAGCTATAGGGTCAATGGTTAGACCGACGTTGAACATTTTGCTGAACACAAAACATCGATCGTCAAAACCGCGATCACAAACTAGCGACTTTAAAAACATCGATTGTACAAGATAACGATCATCATCCATTCAAAGAGTCATTTTATCAAATCTTTTCATCAATCCAGTTTCTACTCTAAACAAAATTTCTTTTCATCAATCCAGCTACTGTTTTAGCGAGCATTATTTTCGTCAATCCAGAGATCCGAAATACCCGATTCTCATCGGTTTTAGGTTTTGTCGCAGGAACGATTATTTTATCAGCGGACTTTGATGATGACAGCCGAGACTATAAATAGGAATGCTTGCTCTGGTCGATCTAATGCTGTCTGAGTCTACATGGTACACACTTATAAACATAATACATTAGGAGGCAAAGATTGATTTGGATCACTCTATTGAGAGCCTCAGAAGCTGGTCCCAGATCGCGGGTTGAAATTATTATGTGGTCAGACTGTTTAAATCGCAGGACCAGACGAGCAGCAGCAGCATTTACGACCAATACTTTTCCTCTTCTTCCTTCAATCTCCCTGGAAAAGTCTGACTGACTTTAAAATCCATTCTTTTCGATGACTCTATCTATTTCCCCTTTCCATACTTCCTCCTTCTCCTTCTCCTTCCTCCTTCTCCTCCTCCTCCTCCTTCTCCCTCTCCTCCTCCTCTTCCTCCTCCTCCTCCTCCTCCTCCTCCTCCTCTTCATCATCTGTTTCATTCTGTTTCCACATCCAATGGTCCATCTTCTGCAAAATCCCTCTACTTTTTCCATTTCAATCATCGCTCTGTCTCCATCATTCATCATTCTTTCCATCGCGCATATCTTTTCCTCTTTCCATAATCCATTTCTCTTAACATCACCTCTCTTCCTCATTCCATCTCCCTCTAACACTCCATCTAACACTCCATCTAACACTCCATCTAACACTCCATCTAACACTCCATCTAACACTCCATCTAACACTCCATCTAACACTCCATCTAACACTCCATCTAACACTCCATCTAACACTCCATCTAACACTCCATCTAACACTCCATCTAACACTCCATCTAACACTCCATCTCCCTCTGTTTGCCTCACTCTTCCTCTTCATCCCCTTCCTATTTTCATGAGCTTTGCTCTTTTCTCACCTTCCTCTTTCCACTTGCATCCCCTTAACTATCCGCCTTCTCTTTCCATCTCCCTTTCCTCTTCCCCTTCCACCTTCCCTTCTTTTGCATCTTTCCCTCTCGCCCTCCCCCACTCCCCACTCCCTCTTCCCTCTTCCCTCGTAGAACTCGTGACATCTCATCGCAGTCAGTAATTGTCTCATCGTCCTTCGTCTTCTGTTTACTCGCATCGACCATCGAGACAACATCACTCGTCGACTAATCATATCAACCGCGAGATTACGACGACAATTCCACGCCGACATTTTCACCAGTTACGCGAAATATTAGTAGCCGAACGTGACTTGAGGCGGCGCCAGTCACTCTCTCCTCCTCCTTCTACTCCTCCTCTTCCTCCTCCTTCTTATACACCTCCTCCTTCTCTTCCTTCTACACTCTCCTTCTTCTCCTCCTCTTACTCCTCCCCTCTCCTCCTTCTCTTTCTTATACACCCCTCCTTCTTCTCCTACTTTTACTCCTCCCCTCTCCTCCTCTTACTCCTCCTCTTACTCCTCCTCTTACTCCTTCTTCTTCTCTTCCTTCTACTCCTCCTACTTCGCCTTCGGATATGTTTGAGTTCCTTTTTCGCTCTTTCTCATTCATCTCGCGATCGATCATTGCCTACTTGAGTTTACCACAACCTGGGTGGGGTGTGGGGGTGGGGGTGGGGGGTGGAGGTCAGTGAGGATCGAGCAACAGTGGTCAATTATTATAATACTACATGAATGCAATAGTAAGAACAACAGAACTATAGCAACACTCGAATCTGTCGAAGCTAATAGTAAGAATTTCGAGACACTGTGTTGACGACATGACAAAAACGACGTCGACGACGACGATGATGATGATGAAGATGATGGTGATGGTGATTGTGATGATGATGATGATGATGATGATGATGATGGTGGTGGTGGTGGTGGTGGTGGCGGTGGTGGTGGTGGGGGTGATGATGATGATGATGATGATGATGATGATGATGATGATGATGATGATGATGATGATGATGATGATGATGATGATGATGATGACGATGACGATGACGATGAAGTTGTTGTTGATGATGATGATGATGATGATGATGATGATGATGATGATGATGATGATGATGATGATGATGATGATGATGATGATGATGATGATGATGATGATGATGATGATGATGATGATGATGAGACATAGACAGACAGACAGACAGACAGACAGACAGACAGATGCAAAAACTCAAACGACGACCACATGGATTCGACTGAAGTTAATTAATGTTAATGATTGCAATAAAAATTAAACAATCGATTTGTCCGAAATTGAAAGACGGACGCACTGACGCCAGACTTTATTCTGTCATTTTTATATTATGGTTAGGCTTAGTATTATGATTAGAAGATATTAGCATTAACTTATATTAGGGTTAGGCTTAGTATTAGGATTAGAAGATATTAGTATTAACTTATATTAGGGTTAGGCTTAGTATTAGGATTAGAAGATATTAGTATTAACTTATATTAGGGTTAGGCTTAGTATTAGGATTAGAAGATATTAGTATTAACTTATATTAGGGTTAGGCTTAGTATTAGGATTAGAAGATATTAGTATTAACTTATATTAGGGTTAGGCTTAGTATTAGGATTAGAAGATATTAGTATTAACTTATATTAGGGCTAGGCTTAGTATTAGGATTAGAAGATATTAGTATTAACTTATATTAGGGTTAGGCTTAGTATTAGGATTAGAAGATATTAGTATTAACTTATATTAGGGCTAGGCTTAGTATTAGGATTAGAAGATATTAGTATTAACTTATATTAGGGTTAGGCTTAGTATTAGGATTAGAAGATATTAGTATTAACTTATATTAGGGCTAGGCTTAGTATTAGGATTAGAAGATATTAGTATTAACTTATATTAGGGCTAGGCTTAGTATTAGGATTAGAAGATATTAGTATTAACTTATATTAGGGCTAGGCTTAGTATTAGGATTAGAAGATATTAGTATTAACTTATATTAGGGCTAGGCTTAGTATTAGGATTAGAAGATATTAGTAGGCCTATTAACTTATATTAGGGTTAGGAGAGATTTAGAAATTAGTATCTACCGATATTAGGATTAGGATTAGCAGATATTAAGATATTAGTATCAACCGATATTTTATTTAGGGATCGGAGATATTAAGACATTAGTATCAACCGATATTAAGACTATTCGCCGTCTGAATATCGTCTGTGTTCGTATTATAGTCATGGTTAGTTCCATTGTTCGAGTGGTTCACATGCAGGTGTTTGTGGTTGCTGCTGTTGCTGCTGCTGATGCAGGTAAGGTGATGTTGCTGGGAGTGTAGCAGATGCGGGATGCGGCTGCTGATGCTGATGCTGATGCATCACCGATTGATGAACCCCAACGCTGTAGACATCGACTGCAACATTGACCAATGTGTGCGAACCTAGCGACGAACAGAGAGAGACAGTAGAAAACACCACTCAATTAAAGGACGTTGGGTAAGTGGGAAGGAAGGTCAGACGGAGGGAGGAAGGAAGGCAGGGATGTAGTGAGGAAACGTAGAGGGAGGTAAATAGAAAGGGATGAGGAGGCTGAGAGAGAAAGAGTGAGAGAGAGGCAGAGAGAAGAGAGAGAGAGAGAAGAGTGAGAAGCGGATGGTGGGACAGAGGGAGGAGGAGCTACGGAGGAACGGATGGATGGATGTATCTGCAGGTGATGCTGGCAAACGATGACTATTATAATTGAGTCGAGTGAACAAAACTATTATTAGTCTGTCGTTGTCTGCAGTTGAAGCAGACAATCGGAGGAGAGCCACAGCTGCTGCTGCTGCTGCAGTCAGTTGATGCGCTGGTCCTTGTCGTCCTCCTATTGTTCACTGTCACTCTACTCTCAGTCCCTCGCAACCGTTTTTCCGATGCTGCTAACAGGTTTTCAGCCATTTACTAGCATCAAAGGAAGAGTAGCTTGTTCACTTTATCCTTCTGTCTCCATCGTTCTATGTATCTCTCTGTAAGCTTATGTGTGTTTGTGTCTGTCTCTGTCTCTCTCTGCCTCTTTGTCTCTCTCTATTTCTGTATGTGTGTGTGTGTGTGTGTGTGTGTGTTTGTGTGTGTGTCTTCCATACAATACCAGTCAGCAGCTGAATCTATTTCGGCCACAAATTGACGAACAATCTCCAATTTTCCATCGTCTAATTCAAATCCATGTCTCCTCCTCTCCTCCTCCTCCTTTCCTCATTGTCCTCAAACCCGCATGGACACCTCCTCTCACAGACAGATAGACAGACAGACAGGCAGACACAGACACTATGGGACATATATATATATATATTATATATATACATACAGAGAGTCAGAGACTAGCAGGCAGACATAGAGACAGACTGACTGAGAATTAGGCATATTATATATATATATATATATATATATAATATTATGTTGCACGGATACTGTGTGGCGTTTCCTATACAATTAACCAAGTTAGTCGTGATTTTGCGAGATAGATAAAGAAGATGCGGCGAAGAAGCTGCTGCAGTTTAGGACCAGCTGCTGAAGCTATTGAAGCTGAAGATGCGACTGCATGGCCAGAGATGGCACCGCAAAGAAGAAGTTCACGTCTGCTGCGGCGCACATAATATTATAATTATAGACAAAAGATGAAGAGAGGATGAAATGCAGCGATGATAAGAATGATGTCGCGTCATAATCAGCGCATGTATACCATGATGATGACCTCTTTTATCAATCCTTACTCCGACTCTCCACACCTCCCTCCCCCTATCCATCTTTCTCTTCGACCCTCCATATTTCTCCCTCCCTCTCTCCCTCCCTCCCTCCCTTCCTCCCTATACTTCCCTCCCTACCTCCCTGCCTCCATCCATCTCTCCCACTCATCCATCTCTATTACTTATAAAACGCATAGAAATCGTCTGTCTTCTGACTGAACTGACTTTCCGCCACTTGTTCGATGACGATTGGCTCGCCAACCGTTGCCATTGACGACGGATGCGAAGGAATGAAGGTCAGCGATGAATCGGTTGCTGCTGCAGATGATGATGATGAAGATGGTTGTGGTTGTGGTTGTCCGTGCATGGCAAAGAACTCATCGTAGGATGGATAGGAGGAGGAGGTGGAGGAGGCCGAATAGAAGTCATTCGTCGTGTCTGAGAAATGAAAAATCAAATTAATTAGACAAAAGGTGATTACAATGGGACGTAGATGGAGCGCTCTTGAATAAGCTGGTGCCCTACGCTTGGCTTTTGAGTGGCGATCTAAAAATTTTGGGATTGCGAGTACCTTGCGATTACAAGACAGAGGGACATAGAAGGACACAGAGGGATACAGAAGGACACAGAAGGATACAGAAGGACACAGAGGGATACAGGAGGACACAGAGGGATACAGGAGGACACAGAGGAATACAGGAGAACACAGAGGGATACAGGAGGACACAGAGGGATACAGGAGGACACAGAGGGATACAGGAGAACACAGAGGGATACAGGAGGACACAGAGGGATACAGGAGGACACAGAGGGATACAGGAGGACACAGAGGGATACAGGAGGACACAGAGGGATACAGGAGGACACAGAGGGATACAGAAGGACACAGAGTCATGACTATGGCTCATCTCTAGTCCTATGGAACGAATAAAGCAATGCTTCTGCGCCGACATGCAGAGGTACAACCCCCACACTCCACACTCCACCCTCCCACACTCCACCCTTTCCACACTCCACACTCCTCACACTCCACCCTCCCCACACTCCACCCTCCCCACACTCCACCCTCCCCACACTCCACCCTCCCCACACTCCACCCTCCTCACACTCCACCCTCCACACACTCCACCCTCCTCACACTCCACTCTCCACACACTCCACCCTCCTCACACTCCACCCTCCCCACACTCCACCCTCCCCACACTCCACCCTCCTCACACTCCACCCTCCACACACTCCACCCTCCCCACACTCCACCCTCCCCACACTCCACCCTCCCCACACTCCACCCTCCCCACACTCCACCCTCTCCACACTCGGCCCCCAAACTCTACCCTCTCCACACTCCACCCTCCCCACACTCCACACTCCTCACACTCCACCCTCCCCACACCCCACCCTCCTCACACTCCACCCTCCCCACACTCCACCCTCCCCACACTCCACCCTCCTCACACTCCACCCTCCACACACTCCACCCTCCCCACACTCCACCCTCCCCACACTCCACCCTCCTCACACTCCACCCTCCACACACTCCACCCTTTCCACACTCCACCCTCCCCACACTCCACCCTTTCCACACTCCACCATCCCACACTCCACCCTTCCCACACTCCACCCTCTCCACACTCGGCCCCCAAACTCTACCCTCTCCACACTCCACCCTCCCCACACTCCACCCTCCCCACACTCCACCCTCCCCACACTCCACCCTCCCCACACTCCACCCTCCACACACTCCACCCTTTCCACACTCCACCCTACCCACACTCCACCCTCTCCACACTCGGCCCCCAAACTCTACCCTCTCCACACTCCACACTCCACCCTCCCCACACTCCACCCTTTCCACACTCCACACTCCTCACACTCCACCTTCCCCACACTCCACCCTCCTCACACTCCACCCTCCCCACACTCCACCCTCCCCACACTCCACCCTCCTCACACTCCACCCTCCACACACTCCACCCTCCCCACACTCCACCCTCCCCACACTCCACCCTCCCCACACTCCACCCTCCCCACACTCCACCCTCCCCACACTCCACCCTCCCCACACTCGGCCCCCCACACTCCACCCTCCCCACACTCGGCCCCCCACACTCCACCCTCCCCACACTCGGCCCCCACACTCTACCCTTTCCTGGATTAGGAAGAAAACATTGATTGACCGAACGAAGGAAAGTGAGGTCCGTGTAAGGCTATACAAAGATACACAACGAGACAAGGTTGGCCGAAGTTGGGGCGATTCCACCAAGAAAATACTGCATGAAACCTAAGATCTCAAGTTCGCTGCGCTACGAAAAAGTCAACCAGTGCAAGGTATGTCACTCTTGCATCTAGGTGTGTGGCCAAACTTTCTCGATGCCACAATCAGACAATGATGAGCAGCAGATAACATAAGAAGACAATCATTGATTTGAATGTAAAAGAGAAGTCGAGATGAGAACAGACGAAGTGAAGTCGTTGTGATCGATCAATTTAGCCAATGAACAATTTCCGTCTATCACTGCAGCCCAGCCCCACCCCACCCACCCTCACCCCACTCCACCCCACCCCACCCTCACCCCACCCCACCGCACCCCACCCCACCCAACCCTCATCCCACCCTCACCCCACCCCGCCCCATCCCTGGGGAGAGGGAAGTAAGAGAGAGACGAACATAGAGACGAAGAGACGCACAAACAGAGACTTAGGGAAGGACAGCCATACTGGCGATGATAGACATCGGGAGAGAATGAAGGAGACAGACACATGCAGGCGTGTAATTATGGATATATAGACAAAGAGCCGTGTAGCAGTGTTCGCTGGGGAATCTGTCATAATTCGGTCAATGTGTCAAGCATCCTAAACGATGTCAGTTCATCTGTCGTCATTAAGTCATTAAGTCATTTTCGTCCATCGACGATCAACTCCACTTACTTGCTAACCTGTTGTAACTGTGGCAACTATTATTATTCACCGCTAAAGAGCAGAATTATGGCGACCGTGTGGAACTTCTGTGCTTCAGTATTGCACCGAAATAATGCATGGAACAACTTCCTCCTATTCTAACATGACATTGTAGATAATGCCTCACCTCCGAAGTAGGCCATAGCAACTGCTGCTGCTGCTGCTGCTGCATTGCCATGGTGGTGATGATGATGGTGATGACTGAGCAAGGGATGAGGGTGTTGGTGGTGATGATGATGATGATGGTCGGTGTTGACATCATCGGAGTTGAATTCATCTCCTGCTCTGAGAAGAGTTGTTCGAAGTCGACGTGGACTTCGGAAGAATTGTCGTCGAATCCCCAACGCAGTCAACTGCTTCATTCTCCTCTCCTTCGAACGACGATTCTGAAACCAAACCTACAACACAAACCACCACTCGCCGTATAATACATATACACATATATATACATAACTATATATAATATATTATTTATATATATAATATATATAGGCTAATATATATATATAATATATATATTGGGGCGCGGTGGTGTAGTGGTGGCGTCGTTGCCTTGAAGCCGGAAGGTTCGAGGTTCGAATCCACCTCGCCGCGTAAGGACCCTGGGCAAGTCCTTCACTCGCAATTGCTCAGCGCTTCGGCGTGAAACTCCGATGCAGTGTCCGCTCTGCAGTCGGGAGCGCCTCTGAGTAGAGAGAGCCTGAAGGGGCGCTATAACAAGTGCACAAACAAACAAACAATATATATATATATATAGCACGAAATGACATCATCCGCATTGTATGCGGACTCGTCAATGTACGGAGAAGGACAGAGGGGCGGGGCGGACAGAGGAAGAAAGAAAGTAATGAAAAGAAGAATACCCAGAAAGAGAGAGAAAGAGAGAGAAAGAGAAAGAAAGAGAAAGAGAGACAGACAGACATACAGATAGAGACGGAGACAGAGAATGTGATAGAGAGTGAAGGCAGACAATGTCATTGTCATGTCAGATGATTATTTTATTGCAAGCACTAATAATTATTTGAATGGACTTCTAACCTGAATAACCCTCATATTGAGTCCGGTCTCTTGAGCAAGCTGTTCCCGAATATGTCTTGTTGGCTTAGGAGTGGCAGCGAAGGCTGACTTCAGCGTTTCCAGTTGTTTCGCTTTGATCGTTGTCCTTGGTCCTCTCCTCTTCGTCGCTCCCGGCTGCTGCTGCTGCTGCTGCTGCTGCGTTTCATCTTGTTTCGCGTTCTCCTTGTCTCGATCTTTATCCGAGTTTTCCATGAATCTCGAAGAATGAGGAGGAGGATTTGAATTCTCGTCCAAGCTGCAGTTCGAGTCTAAGCTGCAGTTGCTGCGGTTGTTGCTGATGATGCATTCGTACCCATCATCTCCATCTCCTCCTCCTCCTACTTGGCCGGCTGCTGCTGCTGCTGCTGTAGCTGATTGTCTTAGCGCTGGATCTGCGCTGCGTTCAATGCATGACACTGATGACGCTGAAAACAATGTGACGTCATCGTGCAATGCGTTCAATTGAAGAGCCACCGAGTCACGTGACTCGTCGCCGCCATTGATGCTTCTTTCTTCGTCTTTCACTTCTTCAATGTCGTCATCTTCGTCGTCATCTTCGTTGTCATCGTCCACGTCATCGTCCACGTCATCGTCGCTACCTCGTGGTTTGACGGAAGATCGTTGCTTTCGGTCAGCTTGATTTACATGCCTCTTCGTTGCAAGACCTGGGGTCAATGCTGCTGCTGCTGCTGCTGCTGCTGCTGCTGCTGCTGCTGCTGCTGCTGCTGCTGTAGCTGTTGATATGGTTTCGATGATGGAAGATGCGGTCGACAGAGCGACAGAATCTAAATTTTGTCACAAGTCAAAAGCTTTTATTATTATTTCGATGAGAATTTCATTAAAAAATCTCGTCCGATAGAAGCAATTGGAAACCTATTTCTTTCTTCTTCTTCGGGTTCGGATCATTGCAACAATTGACTGATTCACGTGTTTTGTGCAATCGACCGCAGAAGGCTTCACTGCAGATATGGCGCCATTATAAATGTGGATTAAATGTTCAAATGCTATTCGGTTACTTCAACACTGCTGCAACTTCACGCAACGATAACAAGAAGACCCGCAGATGTGCAGAACAATTAGCACTGACTGCCATGGAGAGCGATGACGTTGATGAGATGTGCTGGAGTAAGAGGAGGAGGAGGTTGAACGAGGCGAATAGATGGTGATTGCCTGGGATGGGATCAGTTGCCGTTAACTAATTTTATTTATTGATGATCTGTTGGTATTATTAATAAGTTAACAATAATAATTCGCTAGACCACGTGTCCAAGTTGGGTCCGCCCACCATGAGTAATCGGGTCATTAGAATTTAGATCTCCCATGAGTCATCAAGCCACGGGGTACGGATCATTGGACCAGTTCCAATTAGACCCCATCCAGCATGAGTCATAGGATCGTTAGGATTCACTCGGTGGGCGGGTCTAATAACCCGATGACTCATCTTGGCGGGCTTAGTTAGGTCACGTGGTCCAGCTAACCAATTGTTAACTTATTATTGATACTAACTTGATAATTGGTTAGCGCAAACTATTCACATAGGCTACTTTCACACCCTCTTCTATAGCCTGCTTATATAGATCTAAACCATTTATTTAAACATTTTTAGGGATAGAAAGTGCGTGAAGCCAGAAAATGACAAAATGTGTGGTCGCTAGTATTCAATTCGTCCAATCTCAAATCGCCATTCGTCTTCGGTTAGTCGTGAGTTTCTAATAATTATAGACTATACCTAAATGATTATTCCCACCAAAGCTGGTCATGACATTGGTTCCATTTTAAAATTAAATAGATGACTTCCGTCACTACAGTTAGGCTATATATATAATTTTATTCGTTTTATTGAGATTCTCGCTGACACACCGCAGCCAGTTACAAATAAGAAATGATTAAGAAAAATCATAACAATTCAATCAACTTGGTGGAAGTCAAAAAGAAGGGCAATGGTCAAATATCTGTATAAAGTACCCGAGAAATGTAATTTCCTTCGTACTTAATCGGTAGTTCAAAACTGTGAGGACGAGGACGAAGATTGTGCGGTAACATCCTAACAACTTATACAATCCTGTTCCACTGCTGCATAGCCTATATAAATAAGAATGTATTAATTATAAAATGCAGCAATAATATGATTGTGTGCAATGGGAATCTTGTATAATTAAGGACATACATGTAACAGACTTGCGTTAATGGATCAAAGGATTAAGAGGGTTAAGAGGAGAAGAGGAATATCAACCGATGTCAAGAAACGAAGACATGCAGAAAGAGAGACAGAAAGAGAAGTAGACATTTTAGAGACTAGGCTACAGCTGCAGGGTCGGAAGCAGGAACAGAGTCAGAAACTCGAAAAGAAAGACGGACATGTAGAGAAACCGACGTGTGTCTTCCGTCGTGTGAAGACTGAAGTCATCTTTACAGATGAATCGACTGTCATCCAGGATGTACATCTCGTCACCCGTAGATAACTGCCTTCCACAAACGGTGCAGTTGAAGCACGTCACGTGGTACACGATGTCACGTGCTCTTCGAACAAGGTCAGTTGGAGCAATGCCTTGCTTGCAGCCTCCGCACTTCGATCCGAACCGCCTTCATCAACAGAAGCAACAGAGAATAGAATATAATTATATAATTATGTCTGTTTGTTTGTATACGCGTTCTTGTTATAGCGCCCCTTCAAGCTCTCTACTCAGAGGCGCCCCCGACTGCAGAGCGGACACTGCATCGGAGTTTCACGCCGAAGCGCTGAGCAATTGCGAGTGAAGGAATTTCCCAAGGTCCCTACGTGGCGACTTGAGGTGGATTCGAACCTTCAACCCTCCGGCTACAAGGCAACGATCATATACCCACTATACACCACCGCGCCCCATTATATATATATGTTTATTATATATATATATATATATATATATATATATATATAATTATCAGTCAATACTGAACGTATACACCTCATCTTTCAACCGATCTGCTGACTCTCCGTTCTATCCTGGGAGTCAGGTTTTCTGCAATAATTATAGCAGGCGACTGCATGGCATATATGACAAGACTTTTAATTCAGCTAAAGTGCTTAAAGTGTGGAAAAATAAGTGCCTGGACGCCCCTTACCTTTCCAAAAGAAGTACCTGGACGCCCCTTACCTTTCTAGTCATTCCTGGTCAATAAGTGGATGGACGGCGTTCAGATTTTAAAATAAGTGCATGCATGGACACCGTCCATGACAGTCCAGCCACACTTTAAGCCCTGAGCTAAACTGATTTTGCAGATCATTCCAAACCATTCACTTCTAGTCAGTTCTTCAGATCTTATATACGCACATCTTAAGAACTCTAAGTGGCTGCGACCGTTTCTTTCGAGAGTTTGTCCAGTTCAAGTACTGAGGGTTATTATTGTATAGAAGGAAACAATCGAGTTCCCCCATGCCATGGCCGATGAATGATGACATTGTCTTGGATTCTTCCTCGACCGACGACTATGACTGATCTTTACGCCGAAGACTCCGACGACTTCAACGACTCTTTATAAAAACCAGAGAATGCATGCGAATAGAAGTCCCGCTCGGTCATAAAATGGATTTGAGCCAACGAAACTGTGTTTCTGTGACTGTATTGCTTAGAAATGAAGAGCCGAGTTACCTAAACTGTGACTGCATGCATGGTAACGGACTCAAAAGCGAAGTGACTTCAAGGGATGAACGCTATACTAAAACTTTTTGCTGCAGCTGAAAAGCATGTTAAGCATGGCATGTGCAATTGTGCATCGTTACAATTCATTTTGATCTATAATAATTCGTTAATAAATTTCACTAAGTTAATTAGTTTATCAATAAATTTTAACGATTGCTTTCTATAATAGTTTACAGTTGCTTCAAAAACTATTCTTCCTTTGACCCGTGATGCAAAAAATGCGACAGCACTGCACTATAGTGCAAAGCAAGAACTCAGGCTTAGGCGTTCATTGGATAACTGTGGAGATATATATACGCTAATTCAACGCTAGAGTCATTGGAGAACTGTATGCAATGGATGGACTGTATAGCGTTGCATTAGCCGCATAATAAATAATATGCATGGACGCTACAGCGTTCCTCCACGTGTACTTTAATTGGAAGAGAAGCGCTGTGCACTTTCCTTTAGCTTTTCTAAGTAGATCTGTGCACTGTGTATAATACGAATGACATTGATGAACATAATAATTTTTATTCTTACGTATCAAATGAAATTATCATGAATCGATAATTAATCGAATGCTTGTGTGTGTATGTGTGTGTGTGTGTGTGTGTGTGTGTGTGTGTATGTTTGTGCTCGCGTGAGTGTGTGTGTTCTCGGCACTTTAAAAGCTATTCTTATTATAATGTTCAACTTGTATCAAGTGTCCAAAACAGATCATTACCAAAATCGATTGACTGTGTAAATTATCATACAGAATCAGATCGATGTCTATAGGCATATATACGTACACTTTCGCAACAACTAGAAGGACGCTCTGTCTATCTGTCTGTGCGTCTGTCCCTCTCTCTCTTTGTGTGTCTTTCAATCTCTCTCTCGCTGTGTCCCTGTGTGTGTCTATCTGTTTGTCTTTCTGCTCTCTGTAGTTACCTGAAGAAGTCAATCTTGCAGAAGAGCTGGTGCCCGTCACGTGAGTAGCACCTGTCGAGCAGCGGACTCTGACAATCGTAGCATCGGACACATGACGAATGCCACGTTTGGTCAACGACCGTCAGAAGAAAACGATCGACGATCGGACTCTCACATCCTGCGCACAGCACCAGCATCGTCATCCGCTACCCCTACTCTTCCGTGTCCCTCCACTCCTCTCTCTCTCTCTCTCTCTCTCTCTCTCTCTCTCTCTCTGTCTCTCTCTCTCTCTCTCTGTCTCTGTCTCTCTCTGTCTCTGTCTCTATCTCTGTCTTTGTCTATCTCTCTATCTCTTCCTTTTCGTGCTTTCCTTATTTCAGTCGATGAATCGTCGACATTTGCTACTCGCCTCTTATTGGTCAGCGTTAATTATGACGAGGTGATAATTAGAAAAATTAGATCATCATCATTATATTATTTTCGGTCTTTTTAGATGACAAAATATATTATTGTTGCAAGGCTATCGAATCATCGCTTATAAGCAGCGCTGTAATCCAAGCTGTGAACTAAACGACGGTTGAATCCTAGACGTCATTCATCCGAACCGTTGCACTTGACTGAACGACGGTTGATTACTCTGTCGGTTGATGCTTCGATCAGTCATGTGAATCGTTGTTGTTGATGAAGATGCTCGTGGTTGCTGCGGGCGACTATTATCATCGTCGAATTCAAGCGACGTCAACGAACTTTGTCGCTGGATTCGCAATTGCGAGGCAATCGTTTATGGGACGGGCGACAGATGGCAGGAGCTCTGTGCCAATCAGACATCGACGATTGCGATTGGCTCCAGTGATCTGCCAATCAAACATAGCCGCTGTCGCTATTGATGACGACGATGATGATGATGATGATGACGACGATGATGATGACGACGACGATGATGATGATGATGATGATGATGATGAAGGTCTGGCGATTCATCGGCTAACTCGTTGCCTCCTCATCTCATCTCATCAGTTCCTTCTTCCATCGCAAGAGATTCCACGGATTCTGATCTGAGTGCGCAATGAAGGCGGATCCATCGCAAGAAACAGTTAAATCGTTTTTCCATCATCATCGTCGAAGGTCTTCTTATCACTGCCACCAATCCTCTCCAGATCTCGTTTCGTGGTTGCCTCAAGAACCCTTAAAAATTTTCATGCTGCCATTGTTTGTTCTCTGTTGTCCTCCAATTCTTTTGATACTTCGCGAGTAACCCACAAATTAATAGAAATGTGTGTGTGTGTGTGTGTGTGTGTGTGTGTGTGTGTTTGTGTGTGTGTGTGTGTGTGTGTCATGTTCAGATTGACTGACAGACTGACATCGAGCTTCCTTAGACACAATAAGTCCACCACACTAAACTCCTTTCAGAGCACATAAATATTATATATATTTATATATATATAAGTGTTGGGCATAGATATATATATATATATTATATATATATATTATGCCTAATACTTTGTGTTCTGAGTTCCAGAATTGCGAAACTGTTGAGTTGGCGTCGTTTCGAGCAGAGAAGCAGCGAAGAAGACTCTGGTCATATATTTGGTACGAGTCATATGAACTTATTGGAGCAGGTGAGCTCAAAGCTCATTGAGTGAGGACGGTGTGTGAGCCCGTCAGTGAGTTGTCTATAGTCAGTCAATCAATCGCCGATTTTCGCTCGGAAAGAATGTGCCGGTTTATTTGGATTTTTTAGCTGTGTGATTGCAAATGTCTCGTCTATTTGAGCGTATTTATAAAGCGTCCGAGTCTACTTCTGTGATGTTTGTCTGGACTATCGCATGGAATATTTTGATTTCGACGACTTAGTACCATCTACGATCATCTCCGTATGGAAGCCACCATGTGCACCACGTGCTCTGTAGCAACTAAAAACGAATTGTCCGGATTCGAATTTCCACGCGCTTCTCCCGCAAGCAGATTATAAAGATTATAAAGACTCCAACAACAATTCCGCTAAGTCACGAATTCAATTTTATCGGGCACTATATACTTCAAGTGGATAGAGACTTTGTAGCATCGGCTAGACTTATTTTAATGAACTGGCGATTCTTCGAACAGACATCGTTGTGAAGCGAGCGTCAGTAGCGCTCATTGCAGCTGCTAATAACTGTTTTTGGCTTATCCTCGTATTCGTAATCGTAATCGTACACTCGACATTTCTTAAACGCCATCAATGACAGTAATGCAACATCAACTGTCTACTTTAACATCAACAATTAATGTGACGGACGGGTGACAGGTACTGCCAGCTCATGGCTGCCGCAACTTTATTGCATTACTATTACTAAACTTTATTATTACTTCTGTGTATTATTTTACATCTCTGACCTGTACCCTAACTTGGTGCGTTATGTCACCCTGATTGTCTTACTTTGAAATTAAACGAATATACTATACAGTAATTCAGTCAGTCAGTCAGCCAGTCAGTCAGTCAGTCAGTCAGTCAGTCAGTCAGTCAGTCAAGTGTTGACTCAGTTTTTCAGTCAGTGCGTAACTGAATGAGCGATCGGATTCAAACATAATTATGGTAACTGCTGCCATCTATCGAATGACATCGTAACATAAATCGCACTGGCGCCTCTGTGCGAGTGCAAATTGAACAATGTTCTGTGCGAGTGTAAATAGCCTTGTCGTTGTTGATCTCATAATTCAATATTGATCTTCAATTAATTAGCAGAAGGTCCCTAATCAACTGAGTTAATTCGTTGATCTATTAGTCATCACAGGTGAACCATCGGTCATTAGCAGCATACAGGGAGGCTACTGGGGCCGTATGCATATGACCAGGCATAGGGTAATCTAGGTGTAGAACCTACTCCAGACATAAAAATGTTCCAGTGTTTCAAACTCTTGAAAAGTCTTGGCTATTCCAGACATACCCCCTGACCTTCTGCCGTATGCATGGAAACAGAATAGCAAAGAGGCATTGTGGAAATTCCTTGCACCCGACGATGTATGACGCTGGCTCTTCCCCCAATTTCATCGGCTATAGCTGAGCGCGCATGCGTAAAGGATATATGCGTAAAGATATTCATACGCGGTTGTTGCCAACGATGGGTAAATAGATTGAGACCTAAAGACAATAACACATCAATTTTCTTAAGCTTCATTTCCCCTCCTCTTCTTCCTTTCGTCCCATTCCTCCTTCTCCTCGTCCTCCTCGTTCTCTTCCTCTTCCTCCCTTCATTTCCCCTCCTCGTCTTCCTTTTCATCCTATTCCTCCTCCTCGTTCTCTTCCTCTTCCTCCCATCGTCCTCCTCGTCCCCTTCCTCCCCTCGTCCTCCTCGTCCTCTTCCTCCTCCTCCCTTCATTTCCCCTCCTCTTCTTCCTTTCGTCCCCTTCCTCCTCCTCGTCCTCCTCGTCCCCTTCCTCCCCTCGTCCTCCTCTTCTTCCTTTTCATCCTATTTCTCCTCCTCTTCCTCTTCCCCCTTCGTCCTCCTCGTTCTCTTCCTCTTCCTCCCTTCATTTCCCCTCCTCTTCTTCCTTTTCATCCTATTCCTCCCCTCGTCCTCCTCCTAGAACTCCTTTGACGAATCCTCCTCCTCTTCCTTCCAATGCAAATCAAAAGAAAGTCTTTGAAGGATATTTTGAAAGTCATGTTGTTTTGTTTCCTTCGATTAGAAATGAACGAAATCATTCATCCATGTCTCATTTGAATGGCACGCTTCGCTGCACTTCATTCGTCTGTTTGTCCCATGCCTGCATCTTCAACAGGTGGCAACTATAATTGGACCTGTGCGAAGTAACTGCAGGTCGACCATCACTCATCATCGTCATCACTGGCTGACCATCGATCGATTGATCCAGGCAGAGAAGTTTTGGGTCCCAGAGGAAGAGATCGTCGTTTGGTCGGTCGATCGGTCGGTCGAAGGGTAAATTAACATGACGCGGGTCATTATATTATTATTATTATCATGGGGGTTGTGGCTATAAATGGAATGGGTGACGAAGAGAGAATGGTTAGAGCGATGGGAGGGGCGACCGTCTGATCCCTTCACAACCCTTCAGACAACCGATATCAAAGGTTTGAAATGCAGAGGACCCATTTGGTTTCAACAAGCATTAAATTAATGCAGCGGGAGAGAAAAGTAGGATACGACGACTATTATAGTCTAAGAGAGGTGATAGTATATTATTGCTTGCAGAGATTATGTCGACTGTCGACTGATGACTAAATTTCAACCAAATAACTAAAAAAGGTCATCAGTTATTTTTGCATGGAAAATTGGTATATTTTCCAGACATCTCGACCAAACGACTAAAAAGGTCATCAGATTTTTCTGGCAAAGATCACCGAAAATTCTGCCCTCCCCTTCGAATTTTTTTTATCCGCCCCTGGTTAAGACTACTTTAAGATTTAAAAACAGAATTAAGAATGTGTCTATTCTGAGAAGCTGTGTGACCTAGCTAAGACTGCTTAACGAATTATGTGAAGATTTTAGAATATTTCGGCAAGTTATTCATATATTGGACCACTTTAAGAATAATTATTGTGTGAAGGTTCCGATTAGCTGAGTAGTGGGCGACTTCATCCAATAGATGGTACAACTGCGCTGTTGTCAAAAGTTAGGACAAATTGAAAGACTTTTCAAGAGTTTGAAACACTAGAACATTTTTGGCTGAACAACTTCACTGGCTTCCATAGGCGGAGACCTGGGCCGAGAATTGGGGGGGACGGAAAGACGCGAGATTTTCGAAAAATTTCAGATGACCGGCGAAATCTGTAAAAAAAAAATTTTCCGCCGCCAAAAAGTTGATGACTTTTTTTTTTTTTTTAGTCATCCGGCCCAAATCTCGCCGAAATATTTCTATTTTCGCCGCCAAAAAAGTTGATGACCTTTTTTTTTTTTTTAGTCATCCGGGCCAAATCTTGCCGAAATATTTCTATTTTCGCCGCCCCTAAAAGTCTTGACGCTCAAACATTGGGGGGGGACAAATGCATGGGCCGTCCCCCCCAACACTTTCATTGGGGGGGGGACCGTCCCCCCTGTCCCCCCTAGGTCTCCGCCCATGCTGGCTTCCACTCTCAGCTCGCATACAATTCAAAGTTCTAAGTTTGGTTCTCAAGTCTCAACGAGTCCTTGCTCCGACGTATCTTTGTGATCTCAAACTTCGCCCCATTTCGGCCACTTCGCTGCGTCCTCTTAGGTCCTCAGATCGGCTTGACCTCTTTGTTCCTCGCGTCAGGACCGCCATGGCTCAATCCAGATCATTTGCCTGCATAGGTCCCTCCCTATGGAATGGTCTTCTCCCATCCGTTCGCTCTGCCATCCTCTCTGGTAGTCTTTCGTCATCTTTCTCTTGTCTAAAGACCTGCCTTTTCTCTCGGAGTTGCACGCACTGGGAGCGCTTCTGAAAGGCTCTTGCTGCAAGAAGCGCTTTACAAATGGTCAGATACGATACGATACGATTTTTATGCATTAAAACCACTTGTAGATTCTTCAAAATATGAGTAAGAACTTTTAGCAAAATTGTTTCAAAAGCTTCTAATTTCTGGGTCAATTCTTTACGAAGTAGGCTATGACCTAACTGGATTACTTGGAGATATACTTTCTCCAAGATTTAAGCCGGTGTCGCCTGAGAGTCTCCCTCATCATTGCTATTGCTATTACCCCCATAATCATTATTATAATTATATTATTTATTATTTTATAATTATGTCCTCTCATCAACATTGAATACTGTTACTTGTTTTCTGTTGTTCTTTTCTTCTACTATTTGTGTTTGTTATTTTGTTTTTTGCTTTGTTGGCTTTGTTTTACATTCATGGACACTATGCCTTAACCTACATGTTTAAGTGGATTATAATTACTTTGTACGAGAATTATAATGAATTGAAAAGATTTATTGTCTAATGACTATTAAATTGTAACAGGTGACCCCAGGGTGAGAATTGCGGGGGGTTGGGGTTTCAACCCCCCAGTCTTTCTTAGAGCCCCATTTTAAAGTATGTTTTCACATCAAAATTCCATGTGGGTCATAGTCCAACCCCCCAGTTATTTTTCCACAATTCTTACACTGGGTGACCCTGTTAGAGGAACCTTTTGTTCTTTTGGGTTTCCCATTGTCACAGAATGTACACTGTTTGAGTTTCTATTTTTTTGCTTGAACTGTTTTGGTGGACAATAAAACCGCGAGCATTCATTCATTATTATATTTAATGTTATTGTGATGATCCTTAGTATTACTATTGCTATTATTGGTGATGCGCAGACAAAAATAATATATAATGTGCGCAGTGACAAAAGCATTATTATATAACATTAATAAAATATACAATATGTAATTAGACATCAGTTGTTGGACATTATTTTGCGTTTCATTTCCTTTGTCCTGGTCTATAATTATAGTATTAACCTAACCAATAATTCAGGCATAGGTGGCATAATATAGACGGTACGACGGGTACGTTATTGATCATTGTTAATCATCATTAGATACTTTCTGGATAGTTACGCGTTTTTGTCTGCGCCCTTCTGTCGGGGGTGATTTTTTTTGCACGCTATTGGCTTCGCGCATTTGTCTGCGAGCTTTCACCTGCGCGCTTTTGTCCTGCGCTGTTTTGTTACGGCGCCGTTATTATTTTTACGTTATTATAATCATTTTCATTATTACAGGCTATTACTTTCATTATTCTCATTATTGATATTTTTGTCATTAGTAGTAGGAATCTGATTCCTACTACTACCATTGTTATTATTATTATTATTATTATTATTATTATTTATTTTTTTAAAAATTATTATTATTATTATTATTATTATTATTATTATTATTATAACTTAATCAATCGATAGCATTGCTGTTGTTTTCATGAATAATCGACATGTCTACATTCTAGAAAGCAACTGTTACGACAGACAACACCCTCTTCCGTCCGTTTTGTCATCTGAATTGTCTCTGTTGTCTCTCTTTCGTTGTTGTTGCTGTCCTTGTTGCTGCTGCTGTTGTCGCTGCTGTCTATTGTCATTGTCTTTCGAAGGTGCAGCCATTGTCTGCGACTGTTCATCTCCTTTTGTCTTGAGCGTGGCATCAAAGCAGCCACTACGACCACCAGATTCATTGCTGTTCTCTTCAATTCCCTTTCCATCCTCCACACCATCTCTCTTTCCATTTCCTTCCTCTGTATGCTCTGTCTTTCCGGTCCCTTCCCTCGCGTTACTTCCGCTGTCTCCTCCTCCGACTCGATTCTCCAGTCCATCGTCTTGACCAATGTATGCACCCTCCTCTTGCCTTTCAAACCGAACCCTCTTCAGCTGCTGCTGTTTATGTCCCGTTTCTACATAAGCCGGTTCCTCTCCCGCACCTGCTGCTGCTGCTGTTGCTGCTGCTGTTGTTGTTGCTGCTGCTGCTGCTGCTGCTGCTGGTGCTTCGGTGAATCGTCGGGCATCGTCGTCATCATCATCATCTGCACTCAGTCGATCATCTCGTTTTCCATCATTTGATGTTTCAGCTTCAGTTGTTTCGTCAGTTGTTTGTTGACATCTTCTACGGTTCGCGGTCGTCACATTGCGACTACACTCACCGTTCTCTCTTTGCTCCACTCCATTCGTCTGCGATGCATGACTGGCGATGCTGGCGCTGGTGCTTCGTTCCGGATCAGTGAATTGCATCGTCGTCTTGCCTTCTGCTGATGCCTTCCTCCGCTGCTGCTGCTGCTGCTGCTGCTGCTTCTCCTGCAGGATTCGTTCCAGTTCGTAGACTCCGTCGGCGGATTTCTTGAGCAGAGGATGAGATTCGTAGATGGCGCTGCGTGGTATTAGCGGCGGCGGCGGCAGCATCGTCTTCGTCGTCGTCGTCATGGTGACCTGCTGCTGACGCAGACTGCCTCCCGTTCTGCGTCTGCCGGTTGCTGCTGCTGATGCTGGTGACGAAGAAGAAGATGACGATGAATAATTGTTGGTTGACGATGATCGTCTGTCTGATTCCATCGATTGTCGTCGTTTGATGATTTCTTTCTCGATCATCAACATCTCAAACTCAGTTATTCCAGTCTTTGATCTCGTCTGAAGCAGGGGATGTCTTTCATACTGGTCGATGCGTGGCAAGAGAGGCAGCGACTTTCGCGCCAACCTCGCCTCCTTCGAAGGTCCTCCCTCAGGTCGTCCCCCGCCCAACGCAGTCTCCCCCACCGTCATCCGATCGCCGCTCATCTTAGGCTCCTCCTCCCCCTCCTCCTCCTCCTCTTCAGCCTCCGTCTTCCTCTCTCTCGCCATCTTGGCTTTGCAGACGACGCTGCCTTCATGCTTTGTCGCTGCTGTCGCTTTCGGTTGATGGGTAGTGACATCTGGTGACTGGTGATGGTTGTCGTTCGGCCGAGGAAGAGGAAAAGGAGGAAGAGGAAGAGGCGGAAGAGCAACGGATGAATCGTCTTTGTCGTTGTTTCTGTCTCTTGATGTCAAAGGGTCAAAGGTCGTGTGCCGACCCTCTTCCTTCCTCTCCTCTATCTTCTCTCCCTCTTCTTCCCTCTCCTCCATCTTCTCTCTCTCTTCCTCCTCCTCCTCCTCATCGGGAAGCACCGTCTCCATGTTCCTCTTCTTATTCTTCTTCTTCTCCAGCTGCCCAGCATCATCTCCATCTCCTTCTTCATCGGCGCCAATTACTGCCAGTAGCTGCTGCTGCTGCTGCTGCTGCTGCTGCTGCTGCGGGTGCACATCGCCATCGCCTCCGCCACCGTCATCTGCGTTCAGTCGATGGGGCGAGGAAGAGGAGGAGGAGGAGGGCAAGAGATGGACGCCGTTGACCGTGGTCATCTCCTCCTCATCATCCACCTCATCCTTCTTCTCAGTCTGGTCATCGTTGACCACATGACGATCAACAGCAGATTCATCTCCCCCTCCTCCTCCTCCTCCTCCTTCATCTCCATCTGCTGCTGCTGCTGCTGCTGGTGGCTGCTCAGTTGCGCTGAGGCGGTCGCTAGGTGGCGGCGTTTCTTCATCGCTAGTGCAGCTGGACATCCTATTTGAATCCTGTTCCAGATGGTCTGCAGTATGTTGGCGGATGAATGAGGAAATCGTCCTTTGTTAGTCCTTAGTAAAGTGATGAATATTTATGAGCTGATGATGAATATTCATGAGCTGATGATGGACTGGGACTATGGATTGGTGGAGTGGGAAAACCCGTTCCAGGGTGGATTGAGCGTTTGATGTGAATGGTGACAGAGGAAGAAGAGACGGTGACAGATGCATGGAAAAGGAGGAAGAGGAGGAGGAGGAGGAGGATGGGTATCGGTGATGCTGGGTATTCCTCTTCTTCTTCTTCTTAGGCGATATCTTCAGCATCAGCATCCATTCGTATCAATTGATTCAGACAGATTGAGACGAAAGACGAATCTACACAATAAACAACAAAACACATCAACATCAGCAGTAAGTGAGTCAGTAAGTGAGTCAGTAAGTGAGCCAGTCTTCTGTAAGTAAGTAAGTTAGTCAGTCAGTCAGCCAGTAGGTCAGTCAGTCCGTAATTAATTAAGTTAGTAAGTCACTCAGTCTGCAAAGCTCGAAGAACCACTAATGAAGCAGACCCTTCGATTTCACCAATCAATCGATTTATGGTGCGCTTCTCTATAAATTTTCTTCAAATGTTCGAAACCTGGGATTTATTTAGATCCAGTCCTTTCTCTTTATGACCATGTTAACCGAGTCTCTCGAACATGCTTCTATCACCTACGACAGCTGCGTACTATCCGCCACTAACTCTCTCCTAAAGCGGTCAAGGCGCTTGTTCACGCGCTGATTTGATGTAGAGTTGACTTTGGAAACTCTGCCTATGCTGGTCTCTCCTCTCTCAACATCTCTAAACTTCAGTCAATACTTAATGCTGCTGCCCGCCTAATCGCTGGTCTTCCCAAATTATCTCACATATCTGACTTCATCCGGGACACTCTTCACTGGCCTCCAGTACCTCAACGCATTGAGTATAGACTAAAGCGCCATTCAAATACTAAACATCCAAACTGTGCAGGCAGTGATGATCAGTATTTTAAGAACAAAGCCGATGACCCCCCCCCAAAAAAAAGGCACACTTGAGACGTAGGGCTTGGGGGAGTTCAAACAGCAAGACGTGGCAGCTATTGAAGTTTCACAAGCCGAATAGACTTATGAAACTTTAACTTCAAACTACCGATTAGGTAGCTCTCAGAATCACAACGTCCAGGAAAACTTATACATTTGTCAAAAACAGTTTTCTATTTATGAGTTGAAAATGAATAACAATGAAAAATAGTAACAAAAACGCAGTGAAAGTGGGGAACTCAATCAATTTTTGTATTGGGGGTCGTCACAACTTTTGAAATGTTACCAAAGGGCTGCCGTGCTAAAAATGTTGAGAACCGCTGACATAAGGCATCATAATTTTATTATATGACTCTGTGAGACAAGATGGAGTGGGGGGAAGTGAAATTTTCTACCATCATCAATACAAAGTTTTAACATCCGAGAAGGGAAGACTGTCAACTGTAGGAGGGTTGGGGTTAAGGGCTTAGTGACACTAACCCATGCCATAGCCCTAGCAATGATACGATACTCAACAAGAAAGTAACGAAGCAATGATGGGAGGATTCAAGGCGATATGATTTCTCATCAGATTTGCCAAGATGACACTGCTATCCAATGATATGCAATGACGTCAGCAGTAGCAGCAGCAGCAACCAGCAGATGAAGATAACAATACATTTTACGATATAATCAGCTACATCAGGATTTCCAGGGAATTCTCAAAGTACAAATAATTATTGTCATTTGCTGGAGATTTCAACGCAAAGGTCGGCAGAGACAATGATTATGATCTGGAGCGACATCATTGGATCGATTTTGACATAATTTCATCAGTTCTTTGGTGTTGTTGCGGACATATAATTCTGTGAGAATCGTTTGATCATTATGTGTGTGTGTTGATATTTTAGTAGTTGATGTTCAGACTGTCTTCATTCCATCTTTCCTGTATGCTTGCTTGCATCGATACCATCGGATCGATTTTCTCAGGATAAACAAAAGAATTGTTTCAGCTTTGATTCTACGATTCTCACAGATACAATTATTATAATATATGCTGCTGCAACAACACCGAAGAACAGATAATTATGTCAAAATGTTTACTAAACGAGAAAAGCTAAGGTATCACCAGCAAACATCAACGGAATCACAACGAAAAAGATGATAAGAAACACTGTTGTTAAAGACAAGTATTGACCTCTGTCACTTCAACGACGAATCAGAACTATAATAGTACTAACCAGAAGATTGAGCAATATCTATAATCATAACAATATACAAAAGAAAGGAAGGCGCACAAGACTGCAAGAAACTCTATCATTATAATCATCATAATCATCATCATCATATCCGACGATGCCACATGCACTCATCCAGAGCTAAGGAACCAAGAACCTTCCTTTTATCACTGAAACAATCGATAAAGAATAATATTGGCTCCCATTGTTTCACAACAAGTCAGCAAAGCGCGTTCTTAGAGCGTTTCCAAAATGGGAATTGTTTTCAGAAATCGTTTTAGATGAGAGATGCAGCCAGACATACAGACAAACGTGCAGACAAACATACAGCCAGACATACAGACAAACGTAAAGACAAACATGCAGCCAGACATACAGACAAACGTACAGACAAACATACAGCCAGACATACAGACAAACGTACATACAAAACATACAGCCAGACATACAGACAAACGTACATACAAACATACAGCCAGACATACAGACAAACGTACAGACAAACATACAGCCAGACATACAGACAAACGTACAGACAAACATACAGCCAGACATACAGACAAACGTACGTACATACGGATGAAGAGAGACACAGACGCAACGAGGCATACAGAGACAGACACAGCGAACAATTGACTTTCTGCCTATAATAATAATAATTGAATGTCATCTGATGTTGTTATGTTATTGTTCTACTGACCTCTTATCAATGATTCGTCACAAACAGACATTGCGATTAGAAACGATTGATTTCGTGTCCAGCAGACAAACTGATGACCACTGAATATAACACATCGTCGATTGTCCATCGCTGCTATGTCCACTGCGCATTCACAATTATTCCTGGCTGCTGCTGCTGCTGCTGCTGCTGCTGACCACGGCGTCTGCGACGACGACGACGACGACGACGATGATGATGATGACGATGATGATGATGATGACGATGTTGAATCGACTCCGTTTGCTATAAGCAGACTCTGGTCCACAGCCGCACAGCAGCAACAAGCTCGTCCGTTCTTCCGTCCGTCCGTCCGTCTCTTTCTCCACAGTCATTCATCGGTTTATATGTTGCCAGCCTGTCGCAACGCCAGCGATGGCATCAGCTGCCTGTGCTGCTGCTTCAGCTGCAGCTACTTAATATGCTGCTGCTGCTGCTGCTGCTGCTGCTGCTGCTGCTGCTGCTGCTGGTGGTGCTTGTGCTGCATCGTCTGGCAGGCTGTAGTGCACTGTGAACACTGGTCTACAGCAGTAGACCTCTTGCAACTCAATCGATTCTCTCTCTCTCTCTCTCTCTCTCTCTCTCTCTCTCTCTCTCTCTCTCTCTCTCTCTCTCTCTCTCTCTCTCTCTCTCTCTCTCTCTCTCTCTCTTCTCTCTCTCTCTCTCTCTCTCTCTCTCTCTCTCTCTCTCTTTCTCTCTCTCTCTCTCTCTCTCTCTCTCTCTCTCTCTCTCTCTCTCTCTCTCTCTCTCTCTCTGTGTCACCGTCGTCTCCTTCATTCTGTCTCTGTCTCTGTCTGTCTGTCTCTTTCACGTTCATTGACAGCTTATTTCAGAGTGGATGACATCCAACCGTCTGAAGCTCAATCCCTCCAAGACGGAGTTCGTATGGTGCACCACACTCAGACGCCGCCATCTACTTGATAGCAGTACCTTCAACATCGGTGATTCGGAAGTCAACCCAGCTGACACCGTTCGCAACCTTGGAGTTCAATTTGATAGCTGTATGACCATGACGGCCCATGTGAGTCAACTCGTTCGAGGTTGTTTCTACCAACTGCGACGAATCAAAACCATCCGCAGATTCGTCCCAACCTCAACCGCCGTCATTTTAGTCAACAGCTTCATTGTCTCCAGAGTTGACTACTGCAACAGTGTACTGGCGGGTCTTCCGGCTTGTCAGCTGGAGCGGATCCAGTCGGTGCTCAACTCCGCTGCACGCATCATATATGGTCGCACACCATCTGACCATGTAACTGATTTGTTGCGTGACAATCTGCACTGGCTGCGGGTCCCTCGGCGGATTACATATAAACTATGCCTGTTAACATACAAATCTCTACTTAACCTTATGCCGGACTAGGCCTATATATCAGAATTTTGCATTCGTGTAGCAGATAGTCGGCTAAGATCATCATCGAGGGGTCTGCTACAGGTCCCACGGTCAAACACGATGTTTGGCGAAAGGTCTTTCGCTGTGTCAGGACCCACTGCATGGAACAGTCTCCCTGACCATGTGAAGCATGCATCCTCGCTAGAGGGATTCAAATTCAAACTCAAGACATATTTGTTCAAACAATCGTATAATTAACAGTGACATGTGATCCCGTGTACAGCCCCCTTTCCTTCGGCCTCGGCTGAGCTACGGCGCTATATAAATCGTCTTATTATTATTATTATTATTATTATTATTATTATTATTATTATTATTATTATTATTATTATTATTAAAAACCACATCATATTTTGACCCTTGTGATTATGCGACATCATCGTCATCATAGATGTAAAAAACGATGGAAACGAAATAAAAAACGGTAAAAGACGTCGGTTTTTTGGAAAAAATAAAAAACGACAAAAAACGATAAAAAACGGAAACGGTAAACAATTTGACTTTGCTACATCCAAAACCGCATTTTAACCTTGAAAACATTGATTAGGAACCTACTACACGCAGGCTATCTCTTAAATGATAATGTTAAACGATGAAATAATGACTTTAGTTAGCTGAATCTTGAGAGTAGGCGGAAAACATAAGGAATATCAGAAAAAATTAAAATTAAGGATAATAATAACAGAAAGTAAATGAATAAATAAAGTTAAAGAAAAAATAAAAACGATAAAAAAAACGATGGGAAAAAAACCCAAAAAACGACGTTTTTTGGGAGAGAATAAAAAACGATGTAAGCTAATTTTGTATAGCATTATAATGGTCAGCTAATTGTTATGCAAGAGCGTACAGCTGAGGAAGGCCAGGTGCCTGAGTGGCGGGAAAGTTGCAGCGGCGCGACGTCGCCGGAGAGCGAGAGAGACAGAGACAGAGAGAAAGACAGAGAGGGACAAAGAGACGGACAGAGTGACTGAAGGAAGAGTGTACGCTAAGAGTGAGATAGGCACTTGTAGGTGTGCTAGTCATGTGTATAAGGTGTAGTTAGTGCGAGAGAGATAATAAGATGGCGTTTCTGTCGTAACATTGAATTGTTTGCCGTTGTTGGTGAATTTTGTGTTGATTGCAACTTTTGGAGATTTGAAGAAACTGAATACAAGAAACCGATCGTTGTTTTAAGTAAACAAGTTAAAGAACTTTAGACACTTATAAACTAGCCATTAGCTACCTCAGTTCAGTCATTAGGTTAGGCCTATAGGCTGTGTTGCTGAACTTTTGAAGAGACTGTAAAGGCGTGAGGGATAAGCTCACAAACGAAAAAACCGTTTTTTACAACTATGATCGTCATCATCATCATTATCATTATCATCGCAGTAGATAGATTAAGACTATTCTGGAACATTTGACCTTAACCATGGTTCAACTTTTCCAAATCACCCATAACCATGGTTCAAAAATATACCTACCCATAACCATGGTTCAAAAATATACCTACCCATAACCATGGTTCAAAAATATACCTACCCATAACCATGGTTCAAAAATATACCTACCCATAACCATGGTTCAAAAATATACCTACCCATAACCATGGTTCAAAAATATGTCGACCCATAACCATGGTTCAAAAATATATCAACCCATAACCATGGTTCAAAAATATGTCGACCCATAACCATGGTTCAAAAAAATATGCCGACTCATCAAAAAATATATCGACCCATAACCCTGGTTCAAAAATATATCGACCCATAACCCTGGTTCAAAAATATTTCAACCCATAATCACCCCAGCACGCGCCTATGACTCATCATGCGGGGAATTTCCAGTAGTTTCGATGATGAGTCATAGGGTGAGTTGGAAAATACCCATCACATAACCACTAAGTCTTCATTATTTACCCACGAATTAAAAGACTCTGGATAACCAAGCCACTTCACGAGTGATTTCTTCCCACGTTTCCTGATAATCTTTTCTATTCTAAAAATTTCCTGTGCCGACTTCTGTAGCTCCTGTTCATAAAAACTCCCCTGTATTTCCTCACCATTTGAATCTGTAATCTTATAAGTTGGGGGAACCGTGTATTGAATCTGGGATACTGTAAATACCTCCTCAGTCCATCTAGGTGTGTATCCCTTCTCAAAAATATTCTTCTTCTTAGTTATTCTAACCTTATCACCAATTGAAAACTTTGGTACAATAGGCTCTGAAATCTCTTTACCGTATAAATTCATAAATACAGTTTTTTCATTCACTTTCATACTAGCCTTGGCGGGCGTCATCTTAATGGAAGAATGTCTTGTATTATTATAATTGATAACCATTTCATCTAATATATCGATGTATCTTCTAGTTGAATTAGCGGTAAAGTATTTGAACATTTTGTCTTTCATCGTTCTGTTCCATCTCTCAACGACGCAAGATTTTTCTTCATTCTCAGTAGAGTACAACTCAACCAAATTCTTTACGTCTTTGTTATAAAATTCTTTCCCTTTATCAACCCATAATTTAACAGGCTTCCTCCCACCCTCGAGTATCTTCACAAAACCACTAGCTGTAGATTTCCCACTCTTATCATTCAATGGCACAATCCAGCCGAACTTTGAAAACACATCTATAACGGTTAATAGGTATTTCGCCCCATTATTATCTTTAGCAAATGCCTGCATATCTACAAGATCAGCGGCCCATATCTCATCTATCCCATTAACAATCACCTTTCTTTTTCTAAAATGTTTAACCACTGGTCTATGCAGTTCATTCGCCAACGTATCTGTCCACTTTAGCGTTTTTTCTTCCTCCCCGCGACTTTGCCGTTTTTTGAAGGTAAACCCAAACCAAGGCTCGTTTTAGCTGACAAGATAGGTTTAACGATTGCCCTCTCTACACGCTCCCGGATAGTAGGATTAGGAATGTTGTTCAAATCATTAATCATGACTCTATCCGCGATATTTCTAGAAGCTGTATCGGTGTGTTGATTGTAAGCTAGATCGTGGATATACGCCGCATTATCGACTCGATTAATAGGTTTGCTCCACTCCTTAGGTGTATCATCAGGATTCAGTCTCAAATCTAGCCTAGTACCTGGACCGAGAAACTGATGCCCTGGTAAATGCATCTCACCGGGGAACTTAGCCCAGGGTAACTTTAT
The DNA here is from genome assembly GCA_949752735.1 of Lumbricus terrestris. Lineage (NCBI taxonomy): Eukaryota > Metazoa > Annelida > Clitellata > Crassiclitellata > Lumbricidae > Lumbricus > Lumbricus terrestris. The sequence goes on from OX457044.1 coordinate 55,459,019, forward strand.
GGTACTAGTGGCCGCATTCAATGAACTAACTAAATCTCCACCTTTCTTGGCTCCTTTTACGAATTGAGTTTTTGTTTTCCCGCATACAACGCAAACACCTCTGAGCATCGATCTCCCGTTATTCGTCACTACGTTTTGTACATCTCTCGTTTCAGTCTGTTTTTTACACTTTACGCAATACATCTCGCTTTTTTAATAAAAAAATATAATAAAAAAATGGATATCAAAGATCTGAGTTGGGGATCTGCCCTATCGAAAAGATTTAATAATCCTCTTTTACCTAGAAGTATACGGGGGTTGATAATAGGGAAATCAGCGTGTGGCAAAACAACGCTTCTTCTGAATCTATTGCTCAGACCAGACTGGTTGGACTATAATAACCTCCAGGTATTCGGCAAATCTCTGTTTCAACCGGAATATCGTATTATTAAAAAGGCATTCGAAGAAAAATTACCAAAAGAATCGATCGTTAGTTTATTCGAGCTTCAAGATGAAATAGTCAAACTAAATACGACACCAGGCTTCGTTATGGAAGAAATGGCCAAAAAATCAAAAGCCAAATCCGATATAATTGCCAAGTTCTTTGAAAAAGCCGATGATGTGCCAGACCCGAGTGCCTTAAGTAGCGAAAAGAAGAATCTGATGATTTTCGACGATTTACAATTAGAAAAACAGAACACATGCGAAAAGTATTATATTCGGGGAAGGCATAGTAATGTGGACTGTTTTTACCTCGCTCAGAATTATTTTAAACTACCGCGACAAACGATCAGAGAGAATGCAAACTTTATTTGCCTGTTCAAACAGGATCAGAAAAACCTCGACCATATTTACAACGATCATGTTAGTACAGACATGTCGAAAGATGAGTTTAGAAAACTATGCAAAACGGTATGGGAGCAACCTCATGGATTCCTTGTTATCGACCACAGTAGCGAAAAGTACAATGGTAAATACCGCTGCGGGTTCGACTTATTTTACGTAATTGAGGATCCGCTGTCGTAAAAAATTATTCTAGACCTAATAACAAATGGAATCATCGCTTCTCAAACAGATAGCTGATAATACAGAAAAGACGGCTCGTAACACGGAGCCAAAAAAGTCATTTTACATTTTCTTGAGCGAAAAGAGCTCACGAATCAGAACAGATTTTAATCCGTCAATTGAACTGGACAAAAATAAAAACTATGAAATGGCTCTTCTAAATCTCGAAACGTACTATTCTTTTCCAAATATCGACGCGACAAACAACAACTTCACATATTCGCCAGATGATGACACAGACTGGATTACCATAAAAGTCCCTGAAGGATGCTATGAAATAACTGAAATCAACGAATGCATACAGAGAATAATGAAGAGGAGAGGGCATTACGATGAGACAAATTCAGAGTACTGTATCTCAATACAACCAAACACTAATACGCTGAAGTCTGTGTTAAATATAGCACAGGGCTATCGGGTTAACTTTGACCTCAAGAATTCAATCGGATCAGTTCTAGGTTTTGAAAGATTACTCTATCGGAGCGGATATAACGAATCACAGAACTTAGTAAATATAATGAGTATTAGCACCTTGCGAGTGACTAACGACATTATCGGGTCTTCGTATATTAATGGATCAACGGCGAACGTGATACATTCTTTTTTCCCAAACGTAGGGCCGGGTTACAAGATTTTCGAAGTGCCACACAATTTAAAATATCTTCCCATTACGCTATCTACAATTTCAACGATGACGACGGCGCTCACGGACCAAAATGGGAAACAGGTAAATCTTAGAGGAGAAGACTTGTCGATTCGTTTTCACATCAGAGAAGTTTGAAAGTTTTTTTTGTAATTTATAAAATGAGTCGCTACACGTGCTTAAAAGTTAATATTTCGGAAGCGCAACAAGAGAAAATTAAAAAATCTCTTCAAGCGGGAACTGGTGTGAGTATCAAACTAGGCTAAGCCATAGCGATATAAACGGAGAGCATGCTTTGGCTTTCACGCAAGCACAGGTCAATAAATTAACCAAAGCGTATGAAAAAGGAACAGGTGTGATCATCAAAATGAGTAAAACGCAATTGGAGAACAATAAGAAAGTCCAAGGGGGATTTATAGGTGCTATACTTCCGTTTCTAGCAACAGCGGGTAAATTCCTTGTGTCTAAATTACTACCTAGTTTAGCGATGGGGGCTATGACCGGCGTAGGTTCCGCGACCGCGTCGAAGATTGTTGATTCAATCAGCGGATCTGGTGTAAAGTACCTGAAGAAAATCTATGCGAAGAAAGGTGATATGACGTGTAAGATAAAATCAGTCGGGTCTGGTTTGTACTTATCCCCATGGCCAAAAGGCGCCTCGATAACAGGATCCGGGTTGTTTATGAAAACGGGGTCGGGATATGTACCTATAGGTAAAGGACTTTTGTTAGGCCCTAATTCTCCGTTGAAAAATATTCCGATACTCGGCATGATATTTTAATTTTGTAACTATAAACGCGGAAGATTATGTTATGTAAATTATCTGTTATAAAAAAATATCGTGTAAATAAAACGAATGGAATACGACGGCATCAAAATAACACAATCACTCTATCCGAAGCTTCCATCAGCACCGGAAGGAGAAATACATATCGTCACAGGGTCGGCGCAAACGTATCGACTTCAAAAGATTGGTGAAATTAAGAAGGAAATCGAGCAAGAACGCGACAAAAGAGCGGCGTTGAGTAAAAAGTATCACAGAAGTGTAAGCGTAATCAGCACAGTAAGTATTGCCCTCGGGACGGCTGGGACGGGACTCGGAATTTCAGGAATTGCAGTTTTATCCACTATAGTCGCCGCACCCATTGTCGTTGCTATGGAAGGAGTGGGAATAGGCATGGGGTTGCTAGGTTTAATCGGTGTCTATATCAGTAAGAAGCTTGCGTTGAAGGCTGAGAAGCATGAAAAGATCAAAACGCTAGCCGACGCGAAACTCAACACGATCAGCGACCATATTTCAAAAGCTCTCATGGATGATAACATTTCGGACGGGGAATATTCCCTGATCCTAAGCGAGGTTGAAAAATTCAACGGCATGAAAGAAGAAATTAGGAGTAATATCAAAGTTGCGATAGACGCGATGGACGAGGTGACGAAACAATCACTCATCGATCGTGGAAAAGATGAAGCCCGGCAGTACTTTCAATCTATGTTTGAGAAAAAAAAGACTAACGCAAACATACGTGAAAACATGTAGACGTATGTTGTTACGTCTGGAAATACGTCTAACATTCGCAAACATACGTGAAAACATGTAGACGTATGTTGTTACGTCTGGAAATACATCCAACTTCTATTTTGAAACATGTCGAAAAAACACGTCTGAAAACATTATATTTTTTTCTACTTAAAATGTCGTTTCCAAAAAACACCGACCCCGCGAAAAGAGAGTTTATCGTTGCAGAATATCTGGAAACCAAGAAGAATTTTCAACAAAACTTTTTATCGGAGAGATTGGGAGATTCGGGACTGCAAAGTATAATCGCCAGCTACATCTGTAAAAAGCTGATGATGAATGAAAAGATCAAAACGCTAGCTGACGTGAAACTCAACACGATCTGCGACTATATTGAAAAAGCTCTCATGGATGATAACATTTCAGATGAGGAATATTCGTTGATGCTGAGCGAGATTGAAAAATTCAATAACAAGAAAGAAGAGATTAGAAGTAAAATTAAAGTCGTGATGGATGTGGTGAACGAGGTGACGAAGAAGTCAGGTAGAAAAACAAAAAAAACGAATCTATCAAAAAGACAAAACATACGTGAAAACATGTAGACGTATGTTGTTACGTTGGGAAATACGTCCAACTTATGTTTTGAAACATGTCGAAAAACACGTCTGAAAACATTATATTTTTTACTTACTTAAAATGCCGCTCATTTACAGAATGAATATTATTAACGAAAACATATCGGAGAGATATGATGATTTGGAGGTGCAAAGTATAATCGCCAGCTATATCCCTAAATACCATGCGTTGAAGGGGGAGGAGGGGGAGAGGGAAAAGCACGACACGCTACTCGAAGAGACGATCGACTCGATCAGCGATTATATTTTAAAAGCTCTCATGGATGAGGAATATTCCCTGATCCTAAGCGCGATAGAAAGAAGAAGAGATTCTATTAAATATCATATGGAAGAGACGGAAAAAGCGATGGAAAGAAAAAAAAGAAACGAAGTTATCAGAAAAAATAAGGAAGCTATCATCAAACAAATCAGAAAAAATAAGGAAGCTATCATCAAAAAAATCATAAAAAACGACATACGTGAAAACATGTAGACGTATGTCGTTACGTCTGGAAATACGTCCAACTTATGTTTTGAAACATGCCGAAAAACACGTCTGAAAACATTATATTTTTTACTTACTTAAAATGTCGTTTCAAAAAATAACCGATCCCGCGAAAAGAGCCGATTTCGTTGTAGAAAATCTGAAAATAATCGATGAACATAATCAACAAATTTTATGGGGTTTAATAGGTGATTCGGAGATGGGAAGTTTAATCGACAGCTATAAAAATCAGATGATGAAAGCTGAGATGTATGAAGAAATCAAAACGCAAGCTGCTGCGAAACTCAACACGATCAGCGACCATATTATAAAAGCTCTCGTGGATGATATCATTTCAGTTGAGGAATATTATCTGATTCTAAGCGATATTAAAGAAATTTGGGGCAATAAGATTACAACCATAGCGGAATCGTTACGCAATCAAGTAATAAGTCAGGAGGTACTTGCAATCTATGTTTGAGAAAAATAACGAATCTGTCTGGAAACACGTCTGAAAACATTATATTCCTAATTTTAAAATGTCGTTTTATAAAATAACCGACCCAACGAAAAGAGACCTTATCGTTGCTGATTATCTGAAAACCAGGCAGAATATTCGACAAAAATTTTTATCGGAGAGATTAGGAGATTCAGGGCTTCAGCAAGATTTAACCAAGTTCTTCAAACCTATCGTTGATTCCCAATCCGCAATTTCTAAAGAACAAAATGTCTTATTGTCCGCTATCAATCAAAATTCGGTAGCTACTTCAAATGCGCTACAAGCACTTCCTTCGTTACAGGGTCTTCAATTTCCTATGCATCCTTCGATAGAAGCGTATAGCCCCGATCCAACTGAGGATATCAGAACCCTGTATTTGGGAGATCTGGCAACTAAGTACCTTCGTCAATACACCTCCGATAAAAAAATCGCCGACACGACGTTTGGAATAAAAACCAAAAATGACGACCAATTCTATATCGGTGACACTCCGATTTCGATTCAAGGAGACGATGTGACGGTGGGAGATAAGACTTACAGAGGAACACCCGGTCTTTGGGAGTTGTTGACGTTGCAGCGGCCTGACAAAACGATATACGATGATAATGACAAGGCCGATTACGCTGAGATTCTCACCACGACGAATGCTATAAGACAGGAAAAAAATCCTAACAGACCTAAATCATCTTCAAGCGCCAAATACAAACAAATTGTCAAACCGATATGGGAAAAGATGACCCTAGGTACAGTAGGTAAAGGTGTCGACGTAATCGTCATCTCTGAAGACCCAAATGTATTAGCGAAACGGCTAGATTTATTAGTTAACAGCTTCAACGCGGGTAACGACGGAGTAAGAAACGAGCTCATATCGATATGCGACGCGCTACTTCGACAAGGAGTGATGAACGAGGATACTTACAAAAATATAATGTCGATATTATAAAATGATGATCAAAAATAGAATGAGTTACAGGAGGCGATACGTTATCGGCGGATCTGGTATAGTTGATGCTATTTCAGGATTTTTCAAAAGACTAGTCACATCGAATGCCGCCAACCAGCTAGCAGCGAGAGCTCTTAGTGCTAGCAAAGACGTGGCGACAGAAATTGGGAAAAAGGCTATCGATGTTGGAAAATCAGCCGCGACCGACGCCGGTAAAAGATTAGTAGAGAAAGCGGCGGCAAAACTGTTGGCTGCTCCAAAGAAAAATATTATTCCGGTTACGCAGGAAACTCGAGATATTCTTGCTCGATATAGTAGCATCGGGGCGAATCCGGAGAGCGCTAATATCAATAATCTGATGATGGGGAATGGCATATCGATCCAAGATTTAGTGCGTAAGCGAAACGGTGCGGGAATGAAGGTCGTGTAAAAAAATATTATTCTACAATAAAATGATGTCTGATATTCTAAGATTTACCGAAGAACCTCTGAGTGATGTGTCTATCGACAGCTACGAATGGTATCAGTATAACCCGATATCGGGATCGCAAATAAACACCCCGTCGAATATTACAATTACCATCGAAACTCAAAGTATTTATTGCCATCCAGCGGAATCTTATCTATTATTCGAGGGTAAATTGACAAAGGCGGACATCAACGACACCGTGTACGCTAATGACGATGCTGTAGCCCTTACGAATAATGGACTCATGCATCTATTCCAACAAATTTCGTACAAAATGGCAAACCAAGAAATTGAAACGATATCTAACCCAGGTCAGGCAACGACGATGTTCGGCTTACTCAAATACCCAAATGATTTTCAACTGGCACAAGGGTTAAATCAGCTGTGGTACAAGGACAGTGGCAGGACGGCTGTTATCGCGGATAATCAAGGTTTCGCCGTTCGACAGTCATATCTAATTCAAAAACCGGGGGTAAAAGGCACGTTTAGCTTTATCGTTCCGTTGAAACATATTTTTGGATTTTGCGAAGATTACAACAAGGTTGTTTATGGTGCGAGACATGAGCTAATTCTTGGTCGTAAAGCCGACGATGACGCAATTTTTAGACACGTTGATGCGGATGCTGGGAAAGTCGTACTTGATAAAATCTCGTGGTTTATGCCTCATGTTACACCATCTCTTATGGAGGACCACCAATTGAACAAAACGATCGCATCGAAAACAACGTTCCTAGTTGGATACAGGGCTCGCCAATGCGATACTACAGTCGTCCATCAGTCGACTAGTTTTGAATGGAAACTTGGCGTCAGGTCATCTCCTGAACAACCTAGGTACGTCATAATTGGATTTCAAACCAATCGAGATGGTAACCAGGTACGTAACCCATCGATTTTCGATCATTGCAATCTGACTAACATGTACGTGATGATGAATACAGCCCGATACCCAGCCGTCGACTACTACCTATCATTCCTGAATCAGCAATTCTCGCGAGCGTACAGAGCAGCGGCTACGTTTAGCGAAAAATTCTACGGAATGGACGAAAAGTTAACGCAAAGCAATATCACACCGGTAGATTTCAAAGAGCTGTACCCGATTATGGTGTTTGATATGAGTAGGCAACCCGAACGTCTGAAGAACTCGTCAGTCGATATCCAGATCAGAGGTACTTTTAGTGTGGCGCCACCTCCTGGGACGAAAGCGTACGCGGTGATGATTTATGACAAGTTATTCAATTTTCAATCGGATGGTGATAAAATAGGTTGGATCTACTAAATTGTGTAAATTCAAAACTAAATGTGGTTTCGAATTTTAAGGCCGTAAGTACGCTGCTGAAAAATCCCTACCTAATATGACTACAGGGGCGTTCGCTTCAGCAAATAACTCAAGGTAGTCGGTATTTGTTAAGTAAACTACGGTATTACCCGTTGCGTTAATATACAATCCAACAACACCTCCCCCACCGGCAATCTGCATGTAGGCTACGATGTTCCATTTTTGTATAGGAAAACGTTACCGTAATTTTTTGTTTTATCATCCTGAAATTCCACAAAAACGGAAACGATGTAATAACCAGCTTTCTGGGGGAAGAAACGGCTCGAACTGGTGATGAAGCAAGAATCAGTTTCGCATCTTGTTGTATTAAATAATACTTTGGTGTGAATTATGCCGGGAATCCCCTGAAATTTGGGATTGGAATTGTAAGCACTAAACGTTGGACCAAATGCAGTCGAATGCATGTAATTCTTTGTAGCAGCGTCTTGAAGATCGGAAGGATCTGCCACATTAATCAGCTTCTTGGAACCTAAGTCGATATTTTCCACCGCTGCGTTCGCTCCATCTCGTCTTAGAAAAGTATTGTTGATTTGAGGAAATGTGACACCACCCGCTTCTACCTGTGGTGCCGATCCGCCGTTCATTTGTCCAAAAATGTTAACAGGCATTTTATTATACGATGATATTTTACAAAATCAATACAAACTACCGATATTTAGGGCCGTAAGTACGCAGCTGAAAAGTCAAAGACCCCAATGTTTGCGTCTGCGTTTGTCATAGCAATTAGCTCGAGGTAGTCGGTGTTATTTAATCGAACTAGGCAAGTACCCGATACATTATTATTCGCTCCAGCCGCACCTCCACCACCGTAATCACCTCCACCACCAGGCATCCTCATGTACAACATCCCATTTTTGGATAAGGAAACAGCACCGGCAGTTCTTGCATTATCGGCGCGAAATTCCACAAACACCGAAACCATATAAAATCCGGCTTTCTGAGGAAAGAATCGTTTCGAATTGATGAAACAATTATCCGGATCGAATCTTTCTCTCGAGAAAATTAGTGTCGTGACGGTGTTAGCGAGGATAACCTGGGCACTGGAGCCGTAAGCACTAAACGCCGGGCCAAAGTTGGTCTTTGTGAGTCTAGATACTGCTGAAGCAATTTGTTCGTCGACATATTTTTTATTAGTCAAATGATTATCGTTGGATGGAACGCCAGGGTGATTCGTTATCAAATCCACACCTTGTCCGTAACTTAGAGCCTCATCCATTCCGCAATCCGGATTATTCGTTATAGGTAGGCCTATGATGCAGTAGCCATTCATATTTAGTTCTCCAGTAGCCGGACTCGTTCCATCTCGTCTTAGAAAAGTATTGTTGACTTGGGTTAATGTAGCGCCACCCCCTTCAACCCGTGGTGTTGATTTAACGCCCATTCTTCCAAATATATCGATAGGCATTTTATTAATAATATTTTTTTTTAGTACAAACTATTGATAACATTTTGAAATTTGCAACCATCGTTCATAGTCTTTTTCAAAACGTACAAACAAAGATGTCCACAAAAGACTTCGCCATCGTGTTGTACGCGTTCACTATTGTAGTACACGGGACTTTGTAAATATTTGACGAGCTCTGTGGGTGGTGGTAGGCCGTAGCTGTCGAAATATATTTTATGGTTGCCGTTCTTTAAAAAAGTGCACCAGTGTGTTCCAGACCCAGTAGAATCGTCTAAGTTCAATATCCCACACTCGTTCCGTTTAGGTTTCTTCGGTAGCTCGTCTCGTAAGAAAACGCCCCTGAAGTTTGGGATATTTAGTTTTTTCACTGCATCGATCAACTGGATGTTGGAAAGAGGAGAATTAGGAAGAACTACACCTTCGACGTTTATGTTTTTGTATATCTTAAAGCTCATTTTTATTTATTTTCGCTTAAATATTTTATAAAGTCATACGCTTTTTCACTCTGCATTTCATAAAGCTGACGATCTATTTCGTTCGCTTTTTGTATATTTTTTTCCAATAACACCGGGCAAATATTCAGCCAATTCATAGCTTTATCAAGTTCTTTTTCATCGAGTAAATTAAATGATGATATTGGCAAAACAAAATCGAGATGCCAAACCGAACCGTAATTGTCCATAGTCATACCCTCTTCAAATTGAAATTCAATCCATTTCGTAAATGTTTTAAGACTGATGCCGATTTTACATTTGATACATGCTGGGATTTCCATTTTTATATAGGATTTTTTTTTATTTTATCTAAATGTTTTGCTTCTACGCAGGCGAGATAATAATTATGTCTACAATTTTTGCATTCGTTAGCATATCCATCTTTCTGAAATCGATTTTTAACGTATTCCGATATGTTCTTCTCTATCTTACACCGGCTGCACACTTTTCTATCCTTTGTTTCTCTGTTCTCTAGCAATGCATATTTATGCGCACGTTCCTTTGCTTTGGTATTATGACACGTTTTACAGCTCGGATTACTTCCGCTCTTTCGTCTTTTATCTTTATGAAATTCATCCAAACTTTTTTCAATCTTACAAAGGTAGCAAACTTTTTTGGGTTTTGTTTCCCTCACTTCAAGCTCCGAGTATTTTTGTGTAAGCTCCTTCGTTTTGATAATGACACACTTTTTACAAGAAGCAAAATAGCCGCTCTTATTACGATCGTTTTTGTAAAATTCAGTTAAGCTTTTTTCAATTTTGCATTTGGTGCACACTTTAGAGTCTGTCATTTTATATTAGGATATTTTTTTTCTTTAGATCTAAGTAGTTTTCAATGAGTAATGGCCATAAGCTAAAGTATGTATACCATCTTCATTTATCATTCGTTTATCATCATCAGCTGAAAGCGCCACCTTGTTCACTTCTTCGGTGAAGATATCATGAAGATGCGACCTAATCACATTCATCCTTCTCGATTGTTCCTTCCTCGTAAACAGGCAGTTCTTATAATCAGCGTGGGTTATCGATTTCTTAACAACGTTTTTCTTAACGCCTTTGCATTTCTTATGGTCTTTGCCCGCCATCTTGTAACTGTACAACTTAGATCTCAGCCCTACGAATTCTTCAATCTGTTTACCTGCTGCTTCGTCCTTAAACATACCGATGACCTTTTTGTTCATGCCAGTGTCGATACATGAAGGATGGTTATTAGGATAGTCCGACGTATCAAACATATTTCTAACATCGGGTGCTATATCGGCATAGAAATCATCGGTTCTTATTTCATAGGCTAACGAATCCGTATCGGTGAATAACAGTTTAGCTCTATCTCCATACTTGTCCTTGATGTAATTATAATGAAAATCATACATGAGCGTTTTACTCAAGTCTAGGATGCACATTCCTAGATATATCGGCTTGTTATAGATCAACGAAGTCTTCTTCATGTGAATAGCAATTAAATTTTGATCAAAAATAGTCCGACTGCCGTAACTCGTTTTAGCCGCTAGTTTTATGGCTTGCTTCTCGCTTGAAACCAGTTTAATATCTACGCGAGACTCTATATTTTCACAAGTCTTACCAAACACACTGTTGTTCATAAGTTTGAAAAAGTCTTTCTCGAAATCATTGGTTGCTTTGGTCCTCAGATTAGTATTTAGGTCGATATATTTTTTCAACCAGGTGCTTTCTTCAAATTTAATTCCTCGATGAATTTTGGTAATCTTCAAACCTAGGCTTTCATACTGCTTCAAATTTTCATAATGGGTTATGTACTTTACTTTGTCATTCAGGTTTGGAATGAGTTTAGGAACCGTTGAAGTTTCGGGTATGATATTCTCAGGAGCAAGAGGGTAGTCGTTGTGAAGATCGTGTAAATCTTTTGAATATTCCAAGTCCACCTCCAATATACACGGTATCGATCTCCAGTCGTTTTGCTCATCATCAGTCATCCACTGAAACCCATGAGTTGGTAGTTTCTTACACATTGCCCACCCATATAAATTGTTAGCGTCTAAATACGTTATAAATGATGAGGGCTTGCTTTCGTCAAACGTGGACATGTACTTGTTATTTGCTTGCCCATAACGATGTGAAATTGTACTAACACCACCTCTTATCCCATGCTTGACCATTAGTATCATATCGTAATCGCTCAATAATTCTAACTTTACTCCAGTCAACTTTAATGAGGCATCCCATGCTAGACCGGGTGAAGTGTAATACCAGGCAGGATCTAGGTTGTAGTTCTTCATACAAACGTCTCTAAAGTTTTCAAAGACATCGGCTAATAATAGAACATCCGAAAGATTGTACAAGTCATGATATTCTCTGAATGTTTTGAAACCGAATTCTTTCCATACCGTTTTTGCATGCTCGTAGTCTTCGTCACTGATACCCGAGTCGTTTAGTTTCGAATAGAATGCTGACTTTGGTGGTAGTTCTGTTTCATTCAGTTGATTGATGGAGCTAACGTGGTCGTACGGATACACCCCTTTTCTTAGCAAGAGATCGAGTTGATTGCCGGAGTAGTACTTGCTTATATTTTTACACTGGTCTTTGCTTAGATTCTTCGATAAGGCGTCGAGGCTCGCTGGCATGAATCTAAAACTATCGATGAAACGTAATTCTCGTTTGACCTTTTTCTCTTTCCCTTCTTTGTTAATAAACTTATCGACTACGATCTCTCTGCTAAATGAGATATACTTTTCTTCGTTGCAGGGGATGCATTTAATCTGTTCATTATTACCACCCCGTAATTTCTTCACGAATAGATGGCTATCGTAGCCGGTTAGATTATGGAATACTACTGGGAAAAACTTGGGGACTCTATACTTTAGATTACAAATCTTATGAGCAGCGCCTCTAAATTTACCAGTAAGATGACAGTGGTCTCTTACTCGTATGTCATTATCATCATCACCATCAGAGAACTCACCCCCGCATATATGGCAAACAGTAGCCGAGTCGTATAGCTCCTTGTCGTCCTTTCCAAATATCATTTTCTCTGGAAATTTAAATCGATTATAAATATCTTTTACTTTCTCAACAAGACTGTCAATAAATATCTGCGCTACATCATCGTCTTCGCTCTTCGCTGTGAATGTTACAGGAGCTTGCGAATATAGGTCATCATCGAAACATTTTATGTGGTAACAAAACGAGCTAGGGGCATGTTTCTGGTATTTATTGGTGTAAGAGGTGCTGGGATCGGGTTGGCATGTATCGATCGGTTTAATGAAGGATTCGAAATCCGCATAGATAATAAAAGGTACTCTCATTTTCCTATAATAATTGTTAAAACTCAACATAGTTCCTGGACCTGGGAGTTCTATTCGTTGGGCGTCATGTTGCGAACAGTACTCGATGTGTTTTTTAAGCGAGTCTTTCGTTCTGTAACCGATTAAACATCTTCTACAATAGTGCATCGAATTTACAGATTTTTCTGTTCGTGCCGCCATCAATCTATTAAAGTTCTTGATCCAACAGTAATGCTTCTTTTCATCGTCGGAAATAAGCAGTAGATCTATACAGGTATCACTTTCATGCTTCGATATGTATAATGGGTATACGCTCTTTTCAAAGCCGAATACGCTAACACTAATGTTATTACAACGCTCAAACTTATTTATAATATTAGCATCAGCAGCAACTGGGAACACGATACCGCTCCAATCGAGTTTCTCAGATTGTTCTATCAGGTCTTTAGTGATTCTATGCGGGTTATCTTCAGTTGGATTCAACGCCCTTGTAATACACCATTTGAAACATTCTTCGTCTTCGTTTTTCATATTAATAATGGCCTTTTTATTAGCTAAATACTCAGGGAGCTGAATATATGAACTACCTTTCAATGGCTTGTATACCACTGTATCGATATCCAAGTGCAAAACAGCCTTGAATCGCCAATTGCTGCCCCGCATCTGATAACTAGCCATGCTCTCTTTAATTTTATCCACTGCGTTGGTATATATTTCCTTCACATCGGTTGCTTCTAAAATAATATCAGTCTTTGATTTGAAATTAGGCTCAGCCGTTGTTATTTCACCAGATTTTATGTCTACTTTCTCCATTACACACATGAGATTGAGTTGAACTTTTACCCCTCGATTTTTCGCTAGCATCCTAACTACCTGCGATCTTACAGCCTTGAGAAAAGATTCAACATCGACCCTGTTGTTACCCTCGATCGTGTATCTTTTTGTAAACCCTTTGATAGCCGTAGCAGTCTCTTGAAGTTTGAACCTATGAACGGGTGGTTTGATTCTTTCGGGTAACTGACTAATCTCACTTGTCAACCAATCAGAAAAAGTAGCTTTATTTTTTCCCATAAATTTCCAAATAGTAGACACGTGTGCTGTAAGTTCCTCTTTTCCTAATCTTGAGTATCCTCGTGTGCCTCTCCGTTTCGCAATTTCTCGCAATTCTCGTATAGTACCCGGAGTACGCGTTGGAGTCTTGATGACTGGTGCCCGAGCGCCTAGTAGATCTCCACGCTTTATGAACGCGATAAGTTCCGTTTTTGATAGTTTCGTGTATCCTTTTTGTCCTCTCTGTTTTGGAATTTGTTGCAATTGTTTCAGATTATACGTTGTGTAGTCCATTTTATATTGGGATTTCTTGTCTTTAAGTCGAGATGTATATTCCATTTTTTTTTCTTCAGTTATTTTATATACACAAGAGAAAAAAATATTATGATCTAGTGACTCATCGATACCATAGAAATTTCCCACTCACCCTATGACTCATCATCGAAACTACTGGAAATTCCCCGCATGATGAGTCATAGGCGCGTGCTGGGGTGATTATGGGTTGAAATATTTTTGAACCAGGGTTATGGGTCGATATATTTTTGAACCAGGGTTATGGGTCGATATATTTTTTGATGAGTCGGCATATTTTTTTGAACCATGGTTATGGGTCGACATATTTTTGAACCATGGTTATGGGTCGACATATTTTTGAACCATGGTTATGGGTAGGTATATTTTTGAACCATGGTTATGGGTAGGTATATTTTTGAACCATGGTTATGGGTAGGTATATTTTTGAACCATGGTTATGGGTAGGTATATTTTTGAACCATGGTTATGGGTAGGTATATTTTTGAACCATGGTTATGGGTGATTTGGAAAAGTTGAACCATGGTTAAGGTCAAATGTTCCAGAATAGTCTTAATCTATCTACTCATCGCCACCACCACCCCCACCACCACCACCGTCGCCCCGTCTCCACCGCCACCACTTGATCGAGGATTTTGCCCAACACATATCACTACAATGTCATGTAGACTGCCTGCACTGTGAACAACTTTATTCTTCATCTGAAGTGCGACTGCTACAACTCCCAGTTCGATCTAATATAACACCGCTCGTTTGAAATGAAACGCCTACAAAAAAAAACAGTTCTAAACGCTCTTGTCCTTAAAAACTGATGCTCTCAAACAATACCACATGATTCCAATTTGAAGAAACCGTTTTGCTGTCTGAAAGTTGCTCAATAATCCTCAGAGTATTCTAAGATTTGTTTCTGATTATTTATTCATGCAGCCCGTGACGCAACCAGAGGGGAGTGCTGAAAGTGCTTGAGCACCCCAGGCTAAAATGGTGACCCACGCAATTTTTTCAAATCCGATGAGTTTTTTGGGTGCGGGGTAGAGGGGGTGGAGGTTCCTTTTTGCTCTTTCAGTCATTCAGATTACACAGTCAAACAAGTTCCTTCGTTCTTCTGAATTGCAATTTTACTCACATGCATGATTCATATATAAAGCACCAGATTTCAATGTTTAGTTGGTCTACCTGAGTTTGTCTTAGTCTCGAGAATTTACCAAGTGATGGTTTTAAAAGTCTTAGCGATAGGCCTATGTCTTTACGTTACATTGCCTCACCAATTTATTGATAATGATGCGACTTAATTGATAGCTGCATGTGTGCTGCTTTGTTATGGCCAAGTTAAGAATTGTTTTCCTTAAAATTACTACTATTATAGTTATATTCAGCAATGTTTAATCTATCGACATTTCTGGCGGAGCAAGTAGGCTACCCCTACAGAAATGAAATTTTTTCGAGTACAATTTGACAAAATGATGTTATTTTTAGTTGTTGTTTCCATTATTGTACTACATCAACTGCTATACTATACATATGTATCATGATCTTATTTACTACTATGTAATTATGATGCTATTATTTACTATCATATTATATTTATGATGATAGCCTATGGTATCACAATGCGTATAACTTACTGTTAATAATGTAGAAATTCTATTTTGCACAACTACATGATTCCTCTCCAGTGATGTCTTTCAAATTTAAAAATGTTTTGTTCCTTGAAAATTGAACCGTTACTACATCACTTCCAAATTTTAGTAGCTTGGTAGTCCGTGCTTGGTTGTATGCTAGGCTATTTGTAACAATTTCTGCTAATTGTGTCCTGGTCAGCAACTCAGGACCGTCTTAAGCGGCAGTGATAAGCTGACTCCAGTGCCAGAAAGTAAACTTATCAATTAATCAAACAGAATTTATAGAACGCCCCTTCAAATACCTACTCAGAGGCGCTCCCGGCCGAGATCAAGCGAAAAAACAGTCTTCAACAGTTTGTGAAATTGAGAATAGCTTGGGAGGTGTCGCATAGTCAAGGGAAGCCCATTCCAGGTTGTAGGACCAACCACAGAGAACGAACGCCTCTGCATTGTTGCAGAGTGAGTGAAAGGAACCATTAAGCAATTTAAGTCACCATGGACAGCAGAACGCACTGCGCGGCGGCCTATGCAAGTGGACCTATATATAGACTTAAATATACGTATACGGCTGCATGTTATCTATATCTATAAGAATGGATCGGGATATATTTGGCCCCGATGCACGCTCACAGTTTGACAGATACTGACCTGAACAATTGAATTTAGATAAACGTTCACCAAAGCCACCAAAGTACGCTATTTTCAGCTATTTAGTCACTTGAACTTTAAAAATACAGACATTTTATATTTCGCCACGTTAAGCTATCGCTGAAGAATACGACGCCATTTGTAATCTTTTGCAATGCACGTTGCTTTTGACGTCATTTTTACGTATAGGCCAGAGAGTACATGTATATATATTAACTAAGAGGAGCGGCGCCCCATGCAGACAAGAGCTTAACCAGCATTATTAAACCTTCAAAGCAGATGGTCATAAAATTACCATTTATAAACCCCAAACGGGCGGCGAAGCCGCCCTGCAGGGACGTGTGGACCTGGGTTGGGGTCGAAAAAACAAAGATAAATTCCGCATAGACCAAAGAGTATACCGGTATATAGTAACTAAGAGGAGCGGCGCCCCATGCATACATGAACTTGACCAGCAGAATTGCGGAAGACCTTCCAAGCAGAGGGGCATAAAATTGCCATTTATAAACCCCAAACGGGCGGCGAAGCCGCACCGCAGGGACGTGTGGACCTGGGTTTGGGGTCGAAAAATCTAAATTTCCCGTGCAACGCCGGGCACCCCAGCTAGTTCATTATAATAGTCCAGCTGCATAAGAACTGTTACAGTATAGTCCTAAATCGGTAGAAATAGAAAAGGTTGAGAAAGCTAGGACAGTGGCAGAGAAGTGGGACTGAGACTTAGAAGCCATAGTTTTAATAAGCAAAGTTTAATCTTGATAGTTATTATGCAAGGTAGCAATCGTTCGGATCAGCCAAACAATGGCAAAGACAACGCGTCTGATTAAAACGTTTCTAAACCGCTTTATTTGTTAAGACTACGCAAGACTACTTGAACTTGAACTGGATAAGCTTTAGCGAAACGCACCCACACTAGAATTATCTCTTTTCTGTAACGTTACAACAAAGTGCAGAATGGCTGGAAGGCCAGAAGAGATTAGAACAGATGGAAAGAAAGTAGGCCTAGGTTTAAAAGAAAGAAGGAATATGTAAAGAATGTAAGACGGGAGAAAAATGGAGGAATTAAAGAAAAGAAAATAGAGGAATGAAAGAAGGAAGGAGAGAGCGGAAGAAATGAAAAGAGGAACGACTACAGTGTACTCTAAGGAAGAAGAGAAAGAAGAAGGAAAGAAATCGAGCCAAACTGATATATCTATCATTGCGAGCTCAGATATGCTACACAAAATTATATAATAATATGCATTATAAAGATTGTATGATGTATAATGTGTATATATATATACACATACATGTATATATACATACACACACATGTAAAAGTACTAAAGTGTTGTTTGGCCATCGACGATTGGCAAGAATAGAAACAAATCGAGTGACTTTAAAGCGATTCTGAACGACCATCACCATCGTCATCATCATCAGCGTCATCATCATCATCGTCGTCGTCGTCATCATCGTCGTCGTCGTCGTCGTTTATTGCATGGTGATGATGAACGGACTTCCGGGGACATCGGTCGTTCCAAATCGAACGTGAAGACAGTGATCGCCTTTCTCTTCGGCGATGTAAGTCACGGTGTAGACGTTGTTCTTCTGCTTCTTGTAGTTCAACTCCTTCACTGGATATCCAGTTGGAGACAGCATCGCCACCGACAGCAAACCCTGACCTAAGAACAAGCGAAGTAAGAACACTCACTCTCCGTCTCTCACTCGTTCTTCCACATTCAACACACACATACACGCAAAACACACCTACACACACATGCACACACACAGACACACACACAGACACACACACACAGACACACACACCTGCACACAGTAATTGCGGCTGCTCCACTCAGTTCCCGTACGTAGCTGGAAAAGCTATTGGCACAAAGAACTAATAATAAATTGTGACGCTGGCGGTCATTACCCGTCACAAGTCGATTTTGACTTTTTTATTCAGTTATATTCTACAGATATTCGGCTTCAAAATACTTTTTACAGAATAGAAATATCTTTTTTATAACTGAAGATAATTGAAGTTATATTCGTTCGATTGTGTAAGTTGTAGAATCATAATAAGGGAGAAAATCGATCTCAAAGTTTCAGAACATTCCTGTCGTAAAAGTCCTTAGTAACCATTGATTGATTATTCTGCAATTTTGCTGGTAAATAAATGGGCATATTATGTATCAAATACATCAAACGGCATCAAAATCTAGCTATTATTATCCAAACTGTGGCTGAATTACAGGCAAGCTTGCTGAATTCGTTCGATTCTGTAAGACAATGAACGAATGAATCAATGAATCGGCCTAGCATAGAAGCAAACGCTTCCAAGAGTAAACAGCGAGAAATGGCGTATCGAATTCTAGGCCTATGAGTGTTATATTTCAAACACACAATCAACCAGGCACTACACGATGTGGACCTTTGCCCATCTATAACCAAATGAAATGTAAACATTTTGCGTCCGATAAAGCAGCGTCTTACGAGCAGGCTTATTACCCTAGCTCTGCGCTACCTCAAAGAAATATTTAGCCTACCTAACAGCTTTGTCTACAGAGAAACATGAATAATAATAACACGAGTCAAATGCGCTCGATAACAATCTGAGCGTAGTCTGAGAACTTATGCAAGTCTTTTCAATTCTTATAAAGAATTTTAATTAGGCCTATTTACACACATAGACAATAATATTGTTCCTATTTATTACCTCGTACACACATCGCTCGAACGCGCAAACACTCTAGGTAGGATAGATCAAAGACGATTCAATTTGCATCAAGCTACCAATTATAGCCAGTACAAATCAAACTTCCAATAGATCTATAATTAAGATGGGTGGCCGGATGGATGGCTGATGGGTGGGCTGTAGGTGGGTGGATTGTCAGTTTAGTCATGTTTACCAAAGTAATTGACCGCACCGTTGATCTCCGATCTCGGTACCTCTCATTCTCCAAGCCAGCGTGTTATCCAATGAACTACCCCCCCCCCCCTAACGAACAATCAACCAGGTTGCCCTGATCACAATTTGAGCAGTTTACAATTAAGACTTTCGCTATTTCCTATTTAACGATGTAAAATAATATTTATACAAATTCCTTCCAAAGCTAACGCTAGCTGTAGACCTGTGTAAGAAAAGGAGCAACAGAACATTTACGGGTAGGTGCGCATGCGCAATATCGAAAATCAGTCTCGTAAACCAATAAGACTCTCAGAAAACTGGGTCGGAGGCGTGGTTGTCAGGAAGCCATTACAGGTGTAAACTTTATAGCCAAACTTTATCACATTCAAGTAGGTGGCAAAATTTACCAGAACCGTCTAATATCATATTTTATGGTATAACCTATCATGAGGTGCACATGGCTACAAGAAATAGTCAGGTCAGCTTATGAAAACTCGGTCGTTCATGGCGAATTTTAACTTTGAAAATAGGCTATTTGGGACCAAGATTCAAAGCGAATTCTTACACCACATGCGCCAAAAGTCATTTTCCTCCACTAATCATTTGAATTCAACATTTTTAGTTGTAGATATTGAAAGTAGACATATTTTTAAATAATAATACACTATAAAACAATTTTCCATATTTTTGACCCCTCTCTCCTGTTTTGCCTTCTATCTCGAAATCTAGATCGCGACAAGTGACGGGAAAAGAAAGCCAGTGACACAATTGACTCTGCCTCATCTCAGATTCCATTCTTACAAGTCATCGGCTTCAAAGAATTAGTCTGCTTTACATGTGACACTTCTCTGACTCTGTCTGTCTGTCTATCTGTCTGTCTGTCTGTCCATCTGTCTATCTTTCTGTCTGACTCTTACCGTCTTACGCATTGCTACCAGTTGTTTCGAACGACAGCGACCGTATTCAACTGAATTCATTTCACTTTTTGTCGAACTAAACACGAAACATAATTACGAACAATGTCTCCTCCTTCGCTTCCTTGTTATGACTAGGAATAGGAAGTGGAAGAGACAAGAGAGGAGAGGAGGAGGACTAGACGGAAGAATGGGTGGAGTAGGAGTAGGTGGAGTAAGTGGAGTAGGAGTAGGTGGAGGAGGAGTAGGATGAACTGACCAGCGTCCTTCAATTCCAGGTTGAATGTAGCATTTCGACCGATGTATCCTTTCTTCAATCCGGTTCCTTGAACGACGACCTTGCTAGCGTCTCCGTGGAAGACTCGACTCTTCGCCGATCCTGGTTTCTTCTCAACTGTTTCAACGAACAGACCCGATATCTCTCGCATATCCGACGCCGTTCCTCGACCTACAACACGCACACACACACACACACGTACACACACCCACCAGATGGCGCTTATAAAAATATGATCAGTACAACTTTTATTATATGCCTTGAATGTGGCTGTCACGCAGTTAAATTCGACTCTTGCAATAATACGTGTGATTATCTGACCGTAAGCGTTTCTAGCTCGATGAAGTGATTTAAATATCACAACGATCGGTCGCAGCTTGCCTTTGTCCTTATTATATAAAGCGCGATAAGCAGCGGAGACGACGCCCCGTTCTTGCAAGGACAAGGCGTCCAATCGGTCATGACACATTAAGTTGAGGATTAGTTTCATCGGAGTGAGGTGAAGTTGGTTGGATAGTTTAGGGTCCAGCATCTGTTTGAATAGACGAAGAACGATCAGGTCGTGGAGACGCGTTTCTAGATCATCCAAATGCGTTTTAAGATTCGTAGTTTCTTGTTCTTGTGATTTCATGGAAGCACAGGACGGCGGAAGCTCTGAAGACAGTCTTCGTACTAGACTTCTCTTATCAACATTCCAATTTGGCCACAGGATCTCGTGAGAAATTCTCCATTAAAGAACCCAGACGAGTGAACAGCCGAGAGAGACCAATGTGTCAATCGATTTGTTTTCTTGCATCGTCTCAATCACAGCGTCAAATTAAAACCCTGTCTTGGACATTTTCTAAACAGTGTGATCCAAAAATAACGACTCCAAAGCAAAAAGCGATAACTCTTACCGGTACATAAAAAGTTTGGGTCATAGTTAGAGTCGAGCTGTGGTTAGAGTCAGGGTCGGACATAATCCCAATCCGTATCATCCAATTGATTCGCAAAGATTACAATCTGTTTACGACCAGAAGGAATTTTCAGTAGAACACAAATCGCAAAAACCGAACGACGAAAGCGCTTCTTAAAAGCTGAGCGCAGGGAACCAGTTTAATGACGACTGCTGCAGCTGCAGTTGCCAGGTCGAGTCAAGGAGTTGTTGAGAGGTAACATTTTGGGAACTGAGGTTTGATCGAATTGATCCATTCATCCAAGCATAATTATAGCAACACTAACTATCCGAGAGAATGGAGTTATTTACTAGAAGATTCGTTTAGGTCTGACTGCCACCTCATTATGGAAGAGGATTTCATTGCATGTTGCATGCAATCCATGGGATATAGATCTAATACTGACCGGTGACGACGACCTTGAACGGACTTCCAGCGACGTTGACATTGCAGTATCTGATGTTGATGAAGTAATCACCTGGAGCCGATGGAGTATAGGTGAACTCGTAACCTTCGTCGACCTCTGTGCATGTGATGGCGACCTTCGAGGTTCCATCGACGCTCACTCCCATCGTTCCGGATCCGGAGTTCGCGGTTACGACGATGAACTTCGCCTGGACACCTTTTGAACACAGGCAACAAAACAGTCACATAACCCTCATTCCATAACGAATTTGTCCACCCACCCATCCATCCGTCTGTCCGTCAAAATCCACTCATCTACACTCCATCTCATGGTTTCCACTCAGACTAACCAGTAACCATTCCTCCTGAACGTGTACACGTAACACATGCTTGCAAATGTGTTGGTTCTGTATATAATGTGTCACTGTCACAAATAAAAATGCGTATTAGTGTCGAATCAATGTTTTTGCTGTAAGAGAATAATTTCCTCATTGAACTGTGGTTGGTCCACTTACCTACTTGACCGGCCTCGAGCCCAGTTCCTTTGGCAGAGACGAGGGCTGGGTCTGCTCCGAGCTTCCCGATGAGCATTGGAAAGGGACTTCCAGGGATGTGAGCCTCGTTGAACTTGAGATGCACGTAGTAGACGCCGTTCTCCTTCGGAAGGAATCGACAGGAATTCAACTCATTGTCCAGTTCCTGAATGAAAAGATCTTCCACGCCACCAGATGGAACGTCCACGTGACCCTTCAGCACTCCTTGCACTCCGTTGAAGTTCACGGTGAAAGTCGCCGGCTTCTCTACCTGACAAACACGAAGCCATACGTGTAGACAGAGACACAAGCAGACACGCAGCCAGTCGTAGGCAGAGACACAAGCAGACACGCATCCAGACGTAGGCAGAGACACAAGCAGACACGCAGCCAGTCGTAGGCAGATACACAAGCAGACAAGCAGACGTATGAAGACACGTAGGTCGTACACTGGCAGACGGACAAGCAATTGCAACCACGCATATAAACACAGAAAGATACACATACAAGCAAACACACACACACACACACACACACACGACAATGCATACAACCAGACATAATGATAGACAAGGAAGACACACACAGATAATATTATAGAGGCAAACAAAGTCAGCCGCAGCTCATTCAGGTCTGTCGTGCAATTAAGTCTATGACTTTGGAATAAAAACGACGTCATTTTGATCACAGCAACAACAACGTTGGTACTTTGTGATTTGTAGCAACTGACTAAGCGGTTGCTGTTGTTGTTGTTGATGTTGTTGTTGTTGTTGTCGTCGTCGTTGTAGCATTACCTCTAATCCTCTGTCCCTCAGTCCGTGAATCGAGACCTTCCTCGCATCTTCGCATTCTGGGTCGATCTGCACCTTGCAAGGTGACCTTGGAACGTGTTCCTCGTTGTACTTGACTCCTATCACGTATTCACCTGAAACGACAACATAATAATAGAGACTAAAACAATCTCTCGTGTCGTGGCAAACAAAAGAGGACAAGACAATTGCAAGACAGAAAAGTCCTTGAGACGATGGCGCGTCAGTTGAACACCAGTCATGTAATGCAACCAGATCAGTCAATGTTGATGCAACAGTAATGCAACCAGATCAGTCAATATTGATGCAACAGTAATGCAACCAGATCAGTCAATATTGATGCAACAGAAATGCAACGAGATCAGTCAATATTGATGCAACAGAAATGCAACCAGATCTGTCAATATTGATGCAACAGTAATGCAACGAGATCAGTCAATGTTGATGCAACAGTAATGCAACGAGATCAGTCAATATTGATGCAACAGTAATGCAACGAGATCAGTCAATATTGATGCAACAGTAATGCAACCAGATCTGTCAATATTGATGCAACAGTAATGCAACGAGATCAGTCAATATTGATGCAACAGTAATGCAACCAGATCAGTCAATGTTGATGCAACAGTAATGCAACCAGATCAGTCAATGTTGATGCAACAGTAATGCAACGAGATCAATCAATATTGATGCAACAGTAATGCAACGAGATCAGTCAATATTGATGCAACAGTAATGCAACGAGATCAGTCAATGTTGATGCAACAGTAATGCAACGAGATGCATCGAAATTTGTCTATAATTCTATGTTGGCGTGCAATACATGTAGCGACTAAAACGGTTTCTTCGCTCATCTTCTTTTATAAGTAGCTAGGTGGGCAGGCAGGCAGACAAACAGGCAGACAGACAGGCAGAAAGACAGACCATCTCTCTGTACGACGTAGGCGACAGTGATGAATCCAGTCCCAGTATCCGTCAGTTCAATGTTCGCTTTCGACGGACCTTCGATGCAGATGCTCAGAACTCCCGGTCCAGCTTCTCGAGTGTAGACGTTGAATTCATCTGCAGCCAATCACAAAACAAACGATGCAGACTAATTCACTTAACTTAAACAGAAAAGAGATGCAGCAGCAGCAGCGAAGATCTTCTTCTTACTATTCTTCTTTATTCTTCATTTCTTCGCAGTCTTTACTTACTTCTCGTTCTATTATCTTTATCTCTGGTTGGCTTCTCTTCTAATTTAATCTACCTAGTGATATCATCATCGTCATCGTCGTCGTCGTCGTCGTCGTCGTCGTCATCGTCATCATCATCATCATCATTCACAAACGAGCAGTGTGCTCGTAGGTGTCCAGTGCCAGCTTTGTCTTCTTTTTCCATCCACATCTGTCCTTCGCCAGATGCAACAGTTCCTGTAGTGGACCTTCACACCAATCCTCTGTATGACCTACAGAAAGTCGTTCGTCCATTCCATATACATGTATGAGATCTGCCTGTCTTGTTGTCTCCATCAATCATTCGAAATACAAGAGTTTTGAGCTTTCTGTCGTCTCACAGTGATATAGAGTCTAGATATAAATATTTTCTGCTGACTATGAGAAGAAAAGCAATAAACTTTAAAGCTATAAACGTTTGATCGCCGTTTCCAGACTTTCTGCCACCAACTGGAGAAGAAATGGAAGACTGTAGATCAACCGGAAGTAGACCGGAAGTAGACCGGAGGTAGACCGGAAGTAGACCGGAGGTAGACCGGAAGTAGACCGGAGGTAGACCGGAAGTAGACCGGAAGTAGACCGGAAGTAGACCGGAGGTAGACCGGAAGTAGACCGGAGGTAGACCGGAGGTAGACCGGAAGTAGACCGGAAGTAGATCGGAAGTAGACCAGAAGTAGACCGGAAGTAGACCGGAGGTAGACCGGAAGTAGACCGGAAGTAGATCGGAAGTAGACCGGAGGTAGACCGGAAGTAGACCGGAAGTAGACCGGAAGTAGACCGGAAGTAGATCGGAAGTAGACCGGAAGTAGACCGGAAGTAGACCGGAAGTAGACCGGCAGAGAAATCGTCCAACGACGCTGAACAGATCGCAGCTCGAACCCAAGAAATAAACAATTTCGCTCCATTCGCAGAATCACAGCCTGAATTTCTTGACGCACAATATGGACCATGCATAAAGGTCGTCTGTTACCAATGACTCGCAGCATTTGAAAGATCTTGACCTGGATGTCATGGATCACATAGCGTCCAGTCTGACCTGGAGAGAAAGATCAGATGGAAGAAGAAGAGGAGGAGGAGGAGGAGGAGGAGGAAGAAGAAGAAGAAGAAGAAGAGGAAGAAGAAGAACCTACTGCGGACTCCATATGCTCCACGCTCTGCTCCGGCGCCTCCGAACTCGACCTTGTGCGTACCTCCGGCAGGAGGCACTCCGACGCTGTACTGGAGTGGACTACCTGAACATTAACGGAAAATAATATATTATCTCTTGTCAGGGTCAATCGGAACCCTACCAACCACAGTCATGCATGCATGTATTCATTCATTCATTCACTCGTTCGTTCATTCGTTCGTTCACAGAATTTACATACCGCCCTTCAAAGGTGCCTGCTCAGAGGCGCTCCCAGGCTCCAAGCCCAACTGTGGCGATAAACATTTTAGAACTGCCCTGTGATGTTTGTAAAAGGTGTAAGAGGAGTCCCTATAGTCAAAGGAACACGCAGATCGAAGGGAGGTTAGCGCTTTCATATTAGAACAGGTCGTTCTTATCAAAGCGTGTTGCATGGCGCCTCCTGTCCAATCATTTCATATTACAGTCCTACTATCAGTTACATACGTACTACCAATTGCATCTGTACTATGCCAATTGCATACACGTGTACTACCAATTGCATCCGTTCTATAATGAGGAGAAATCTCAACAGAGTCAAATCATGACAGTACTATACCAATTGCATCCGTACAATGCCAATTGCATTCGTCCTACCAATTGCACCCGTTGCCTACTACCAATTGCGAAGTGCATGCGTACTGCTAATTTCATCCGTGCTACCAATTGCATCTGTACTATGCCAATTGCATACACGTGTACTACCAATTGCATCCGTATACACTACCAATATTGTATACGTATTACTAATTGCATCCGTATACACTACCAATATTGTATACGTATTACCAATTGCATCCGTACTACCAATTGCATGCGTCCTACCAATCGCACCCGTTGCCTACTACCAATTGCGTAGTGCATGCGTACTGCTAATTTCATCCGTGCTACCAATTGCATCTGTACAATGCCAATTGCATACACGTGTACTACCAATTGCATCCGTGCTACCATTTGCATCCGTACTATAATGAAGAGAAATCTCAACAGAGTCAAATGATGACAGTACTATACCAATTGCATCCGTACAATGCCAATTGCATTCGTACTACAAATAATTGCATGCTGCCGGCTGAAAGATGGCTTTTGTGGCTGTGTTGACCTGCAATATGGATTCCCTTTTGCTTGACGCTGATGACGTTCAGACCCTTATCCGTTGGACTGAATTTGATGGTGAACTGGTTTCCAGGTTCATCGCGAACCTCACAGACTTCCAGCTGACCACTAGGAGACGCCATCGTCGCCTCAACGTCCAGTGCACTCGCACCTACGAAAAACATTCGATCAGAATAATAATTATTGCAAATGTCATTAAAAATGTCATTGAAATGATTGACGACGTCAAACTATAAAACCAGCGACGAAGAAGCAGCTGACAAAGTGTGCCGCAGGGAAGAGGCAGTCTGGTTCGACAAGAGCAGAAGTACAAGAGATAGAGATACAGATAGATAGAGAGAGACAGACAGACATATATATATATATATATATAGAGAGAGAGAGAGAGAGAGAGAGAGAGAGAGAGAGAGAGAGAGAAAGAGAAAGAGAAAGACAGAGACAGAGACAGAGACAGAGAGATGCCAGGGTCATGAGAACACATCACTGTAACTTGATTATCCTACTTTTATGGCTGTATTCGCGATGAGTGATTATCTTACACAGACAAGGAGGAGAAGGTATCGAGACAAAGTACAGGAGAAGGTATTGAGGCAAAGCAGGAGATGAACAAAAGCAGAATGGGAAACAATGGAAGAATAGGAGGCAATGGAAGGATAGGAGGCAGCGGAAGAATAGGAGGCAGCGGAAGAATAGGAGGCAGTGGAAGAATAGGAGGCAGTGGAAGAATAGGAGGCAATGGAAGGATAGGAGGCAATGGAAGAATAGGAGGCAGTGGAAGAATAGGAGGCAGTGGAAGAATAGAAGACAATGGAAGAATAGGAGGCAGTGGAAGGATAGGAGGCAGCGGAAGAATAGGAGGCAGTGGAAGAATAGAAGACAATGGAAGAATAGGAGGCAGTGGAAGGATAGGAGGCAATGGAGGAGAAGGAAGAGGTAGTGGAAGGATAGGAGGCAATGGAAGGATAGGAGGTAGTGGAAGAATAGGAGGCAGCGGAAGAATAGGAGGCAGCGGAAGAATAGGAGGCAGTGGAAGAATAGAAGACAATGGAAGAATAGGAGGCAGTGGAAGGATAGGAGGCAATGGAGGAGAAGGAAGAGGTAGTGGAAGGATAGGAGGTAGTGGAAGAATAGGAGGCAGCGGAAGAATAGGAGGCAGTGGAAGAATAGGAGGCAATGGAAGAATAGGAGGCAATGGAAGAATAGAAGGCAATGGAGGAGAAGGAAGAGGTAGTGGAAGGATAGGAGGTAGTGGAAGAATAGGAGGCAGTGGAAGAATAGAAGACAATGGAAGAATAGGAGGCAGTGGAAGGATAGGAGGCAATGGAGGAGAAGGAAGAGGTAGTGGAAGGATAGGAGGTAGTGGAAGAATAGGAGGCAGTGGAAGAATAGAAGACAATGGAAGAATAGGAGGCAGTGGAAGGATAGGAGGCAATGGAGGAGAAGGAAGAGGTAGTGGAAGGATAGGAGGTAGTGGAAGAATAGGAGGCAGCGGAAGAATAGGAGGCAGCGGAAGAATAGGAGGCAGTGGAAGAATAGAAGACAATGGAAGAATAGGAGGCAGTGGAAGGATAGGAGGCAATGGAGGAGAAGGAAGAGGTAGTGGAAGGATAGGAGGTAGTGGAAGAATAGGAGGCAATGGAAGAATAGAAGGCAATGGAAGAATAGGAGGCAATGGAAGAATAGAAGGCAATGGAGGAGAAGGAAGAGGTAGTGGAAGGATAGGAGGTAGTGGAAGAATAGGAGGCAGCGGAAGAATAGGAGGCAGTGGAAGAATAGGAGGCAGTGGAAGAATAGAAGGCAATGGAAGAATAGGAGGCAATGGAAGAATAGGAGGCAATGGAAGAATAGGAGGCAATGGAAGAATAGAAGGCAATGGAGGAGAAGGAAGAGGTAGTGGAAGGATAGGAGGTAGTGGAAGAATAGGAGGCAGCGGAAGAATAGAAGGCAGTGGAAGAATAGGAGGCAGCGGAAGAATAGGAGGCAGTGGAAGGATAGGAGGCAATGGAAGAATAGGAGGCAGTGGAAGAATAGAAGACAATGGAAGAATAGGAGGCAGTGGAAGGATAGAAGGCAATGGAAGAATAGAAGGCAGTGGAAGAATAGGAGGCAGTGGAAGAATAGAAGACAATGGAAGAATAGAAGGCAGTGGAAGAATAGGAGGCAGCGGAAGAATAGGAGGCAGTGGAAGGATAGGAGGCAATGGAAGAATAGGAGGCAGTGGAAGAATAGGAGGCAGTGGAAGAATAGGAGGCAGTGGAAGAATAGAAGACAATGGAAGAATAGGAGGCAATGGAAGGATAGGAGGCAATGGAGGAGAAGGAAGAGGTAGTGGAAGGATAGGAGGTAGTGGAAGAATAGGAGGCAGCGGAAGAATAGGAGGCAGTGGAAGGATAGGAGGCAATGGAAGAATAGGAGGCAATGGAAGAATAGAAGGCAATGGAGGAGAAGGAAGAGGTAGTGGAAGGATAGGAGGTAGTGGAAGAATAGGAGGCAGCGGAAGAATAGGAGGCAGTGGAAGAATAGGAGGCAGTGGAAGAATAGAAGGCAATGGAAGAATAGGAGGCAATGGAAGAATAGGAGGCAATGGAGGAGAAGGAAGAGGTAGTGGAAGGATAGGAGGCAGTGGAAGAATAGGAGGCAGCGGAAGAATAGGAGGCAGTGGAAGGATAGGAGGCAATGGAGGAGAAGGAAGAGGTAGTGGAAGGATAGGAGGTAGTGGAAGAATAGGAGGCAGTGGAAGAATAGAAGACAATGGAAGAATAGGAGGCAGTGGAAGGATAGGAGGCAATGGAGGAGAAGGAAGAGGTAGTGGAAGGATAGGAGGTAGTGGAAGAATAGGAGGCAGTGGAAGAATAGAAGACAATGGAAGAATAGGAGGCAGTGGAAGGATAGGAGGCAATGGAGGAGAAGGAAGAGGTAGTGGAAGGATAGGAGGTAGTGGAAGAATAGGAGGCAGCGGAAGAATAGTAGGCAGCGGAAGAATAGGAGGCAGTGGAAGAATAGAAGACAATGGAAGAATAGGAGGCAGTGGAAGGATAGGAGGCAATGGAGGAGAAGGAAGAGGTAGTGGAAGGATAGGAGGTAGTGGAAGAATAGGAGGCAGCGGAAGAATAGGAGGCAGTGGAAGAATAGGAGGCAGTGGAAGAATAGAAGGCAATGGAAGAATAGGAGGCAATGGAAGAATAGAAGGCAATGGAGGAGAAGGAAGAGGTAGTGGAAGAATAGGAGGCAGTGGAAGAATAGGAGGCAGTGGAGGAATAGAAGGCAATGGAAGAATAGGAGGCAATGGAAGAATAGAAGGCAATGGAGGAGAAGGAAGAGGTAGTGGAAGAGCCAAAGTGGAGAATAAAAACGAGGAGGGGAAGGATGATGAGAGGAGGAGATGGAGTGGCAGACTAAACCTCAAATTCTGCTCAGTGGTTTATCATCCGAATGAGTCGTTTAGTTATTGCTTTGTTCGTTCAAGAAGACGGCGGCGACTGTGAATGAGAGTGAAAGAGTCAAAGAGTCGTTTAGCCAAACAGACAGTCAGAGAGTCACGTATACTCAGGTAGTCAAAGCGTCATAGAATGGGAGAGTCGAAGAGTCAGGCAGCCACCTACCGGGAATCTTCAGAGACAGTTGGCAAGGCTGGCCTGGAGCAACGATTTTTGGTGACACGATTTCTTTCGTCACTGTTTCTCGGATATTTCCAGACGGCTTTCCACTGACCGACACCATAAACGGACTACCTGCGACACAAAAAGACAATGCATACTGCAGTTGCATGCCTATCCGTCTGTCTCTCTGCCTGCCGGTCTGCCTGTTTGTCTGCATTCATATATATCTCTTTACATGCGGATGTGCGCAAATAATATTCATGTTCGCTTGTAGGCTTTATCTGTTTGCAACATTTGTTAGTCAGTCTGTTGCGAATTGCGAATGCATGCATGATGTTTAAAACAATAAAATGGAATAAAAAGAAACTGTAAAAACTTCGTTTTCCAAAATTAAAAAAACCCGAATAGACGACAAAAAACGGAAAAGAAATAATTTGTCTTTCTTAAATCATAAACCGCATTTTAAAACATGAGCATTTTGTGCAACTTGAATTTGATCACAAATAAGACAACTTTTGTATTAGACCTAAACACTAACTGGGCTGACATCAATCGACAAGATTGTTTTCTTGTAACTTTGGTTTAATAAGAAATTAATAATTTAAAAATACTGAATTATTTTGAAATTTTTATTTGTCAGTTTAAGTCCTAATAATCCATGCTGGCATAAACATTAAAGATTAGAAACCAAACTTTGTAAGTATAGCCCATAAAGTGTACTTAATTTTAAAAATATAAATACAATTTGTACTTGAATGAGAATTCATTTTATACAATAATTTTTATATAATTTCTTGTAGCCGCGTTATTTACGATGACGCTAAAGCGGCCAAAAAGTGACGTAAAGTAGCTGATGCTTTGAAAGTACGGCGACAATATATAACGGATTCCAAACGATGATGGATGGATGGATCCAGATTTGATCAGGGTCTATGACAACAAAGGCCGTCACCCTGGACATAAATTTGTCTGGCATATTACAGCACTTATAGACTCAAGTTTGTTTGCTTGTAGGCTACTCTATGTAGACATTAGACTGGTCCAAAATTGCATGGTAAAAATATTTTTCTTTTGGATTTTTGAGGCATGTTGATACATTTGTTCATTTTGATCTAAAAAGTACCTGTGTGAAATTTTGTGCCAAAAATGTAATATTTAGGGGTCACTCACGAGCATCAAAGTTGGGGTTTGGGAGCTATATATTAATAGTCCAGGCAATTTGCAGTTTGACTTGGGAAAACTTGTAACGCAAGCTTTCTAAACGGTTTCTTGCTCAGAATTTGCTGCCGAATAAAATATCCAAAATCCAAAAATATCTGACCATGGGATCTCCCCCAAAATGGGGTTCAAAATATAATGGTTTTTCGTGCATTTTTACATTGAATATCGGGCTGCTGACAACCTTAATGTGGCTGGAAAGTGAAGTTTTCAAGAACAATTTTCATAAATTTGTTGATTGTCCCTCTCAGAACATTGATAAGTAGGCCTACACTTAAATAGACCTACCCTTAGGAGACTCGAAGGGAGCATTAGGGCACGTGCCCCCATGATGTTCTATAAATTGAGCTGATTTCAACGCTGGACCGCAGCATTATTTTTAGCATACTTTCTAGTCACATCCTATTTGCAGTCCAGTACTGTATGGCCAAATGTCTATTTCTTAAAGCTCACTTTGGCATGCCAGGGTTGACAGGTGAACCAATATGGCGTCAATCTGAGAGATTTCTTCATCCACGAAGTCAAGAAGGAAGATGTTCTCTTAGTTTCACTCTGGAATAGTAAAGTAATTGTAGCAGACCTTACAGAAGAAAGAAGAGGGCGCATAGGTTGACCCAGGGTGAGAATTACTGGGCGTTTCAGCCCCCAATCTTACTTAGAGCCCCATAGTAAAGTCTGTTTTTCACACCCCAATTAAAAGTGGATCATGGTTCAACCCCCAGTTATTTTTCCACAATTCTCACACTGGGTTGACCTTTTGTCAATAATTGTTGGTTTCCAGTCCAAATATCAAATTCGATGAGCTCATTGCTGTGCCAAAGCTTCCATTGGGAACTGGAGCTGCCATGACCAACGTCGCTCTCAAGATCATTGAAGAATGGACATGGGAAAAACCTATTGAAGCTCTGTCATTTGACTCTACTGCTTCTAACACGCCATGGGATCCATTACGGATGTTGCTAACTGTTCGGTGTTTATTTTGTTGGCTTCTGTCGCATTTAGCTTGTGCAGACATCTCGCAACAGAGTCTATATTGGATACAGTCTTCATAGTTGTGATGGCTGCATCATCTGAACCCGATATCCAGCTATTCAAATGTTTATCACCAACAGTGGTCTTTCATCATTACAGTCCGCTAGTCCATGCATTTCAGGCTCTAAAATAACTGACTGCAGAAAGTGCCAAGATGCAGCCATCGTGATCATGAAGACTTGCACAGTTCGTGCCTCTGTAAGTCTATTAACAGGGGATCTGCAGCTCTCCTGGATGACCAACACAACGCTGCAAATGAGAAGATCACTAAGGCGGCATTTACTAATTTCATTCGTCATTTCTGGTATTTAGGAATTGACCTTGCTGGGTTCTTATTTTTCTCCAAGAAACAGTTAATGAATGAGAAAAGAAATAATCAAGACACAAGTAAAGAAGAAGAACCTAGAATGCAAGAGGTATGTTCCTAAGCCTAAGGGGAAAAGGAGAGGAAATAACAGAGAGCCGGAGGTTTATGAAATCTCTTTGTATCAAGGAGACGTTGTTGGATCTTCCTCCTAAATAGGCTTACAGACCAAGTCGTGAATGATGCGGCAGAGAGATTTCTGAGATTAGCTGCAACAATCAGTAGCCTACCTTCAATGACTCGCTGACGAAGAGCGAAGACCCTAAGCATTACTCTAGGTGACGAAGCTTCATCGTGATCCTCGTGGTCAAATTCGACTTTCTGAACCGACACTGTGACATGCTGACCGCATTCTTAGATAGTTTTATTAGACACTGGAAGTCAATTAAACACTAATTGCAGCTGATTTTCATGCTGGCAATTAAACAATATTGCTAACAGCTAAAATGGAAGGCTCAGTGCTCGTTGACTGGAGGCCTGCAGTTATATTGCAGTGTTTACAATGTAGTTAGTATGTTAAAACTTTGACAGCTGTGAGTGACCTGAAGATAGAGTCACAGTGTTTTAATATTTTGCACTGTGGGTTTTCTGTACCAGATGTACAGAAAAAACAACATGCCTTTCAAATATTTCAATGTTCATTTTTTTTGGACCACTCTAGTAGACATGTATGTAATAGTGCACATGTACGTATGTACGAATGTGTGCATGTACGCATGCATGAATGTATGTAGGTATGAATGTAGTTAAACATCATTACTGGCCTAGTTAGCTACACCGGTAAGCGAGAGCGGCATACGTCTGTTGGTTGCAACGGACTGCGGGTCAAGCCCCGGGCTTGGAGTTGACATTCAGAGATTTAGATGTCTCGGGTTAGCACGTGTGGGACGCAGGGGTGCAAGCTCCTGCGGAGCGACCTTGGGCAAGCTGTTTGTCCATCATTGTCTGTGGGGAGGGCAAGGGGAAACCACCTCACTCATCTCATCCCCAGGGGCGTAAAGCCAATGAACCTGCCTTCGGGCAGAGTACCAACCATCATCGCTATCAAACATCATCATGTACCGGTGCGTAGGTCAATGTGCTGCTGCCTGCTGCTGCTGCTGTTGCTGCGCTCTACCTGTGATATGATCATCTGCGTATTTGATGTTGAGTAGGTAGATTCCTGGCTCTGGAGGTCTGTACTGCAGGACGTAGTCATTCTTGTGCATGTGGATGTCAACCTGTTTGCACGTCAGATCCGCTCGATGGCTTCCCTCCATTGCAATCGCCAACGATCCGTAACCTTCGTAGAAACAACAAAATGAAATCTTCTCTCTTTCATCTCCTTAGCAGTTTTATTTTCAGGACCAAAAAATAGATGTACACGTATTAGCAATGTATATATATATATATATATATATATATATATATATATATATATATATATATATATAGTCATGCACTGGTATAATATAACGCGGCTGGTTATGACCGGAGAGATAGAGGACTCGTAAGAATAGCTGTTTGTGAGGCGCCATTGTAGCGCTATGGCCGTGTTACGGCGCCATATAAATTGTGGCTATTAATATTAGAATAATATTAATATTAATATTACTATTATTTTTATTATTATTATTATTATTATTTTTTTGCCCCGAGGTATTTAGGATCCCTCAGGGACTTCATTGCTAACTATTGTTTAAAAACTAGTCCGGAATTGTCAGGCCTCGTCTTGAGGGTTTGAAGAGAAAGTTCCTTTAAAAGCGACCAAGTTATAGCGCTGAATGTTGACAGACAGACGCTGGAAAAGAAAAGTTGCTTCGCGTCTGTCACCAGTAATGGACGATATGCGCTCGCTTATTATTATTATTATTATTATTATTATTATTATTATTATTATTATTATTATTAATATTATTATTATGGACGAGAAGATCATAATTATTAGAATGGAAGACGAATACTTGAAGTAATCGGGAGAGAAATATGGCAAGAATGTAAGTATGTAAGTAAGGCAACGAACATATCCACTCCTCCACCGAACCCCACAAATGTGTACTTTTTACAAAACTGACGAAGTTTAGCAGGAAAACGAAACAACTGTGGGGATGAAATTAATTGATATTATAATGTGGAGTAGGTTAGAGAGTTCTGCTGCATATAAGGTGGAGTAGCTGATAAAGAGCGCAACGCAATATGGATCAGAAAGTTCGACCATAAGAAAGTAAGATGTTAGAAGATGAGGCTTTTGAAATGTGGATATTGCAAAAGATGGAGGCGATTTGTTGGACTGAGAGCATAAATACAACAGACGATTAGGTGTTACAACTGAGAGATACAGAAAGAGCCACAACAACAATTATTACAATGGTCACAATAAGAATGAAGCAAAAGGAGGAAATGGATTGGACATATTTTGAGAGGAGACTCCCTTCTGAGAGGTATCATAGAAGAAAGAAGGAAGGGAGGAAGGGAGGCAGGGAGGCAGGGAGGAAGGGAGGAAGGGAGGAAGACTATTATAAGAAACAGAAGAAGAAGCTCATCATACGAAAGGATGGTTTGGGTGGTGGTGAAGTGGGGGCGATGGCGCATTGGGTAACTCACCGGAATGGAGATCAGCGGAACTGAATTCGATTCCCGATGCCCCCGTTTAGGATGACACGTGCTTTGTAGGCTGCTATGAACGGCCTTGCATATTGCAGGCTGTCTGTTCTGTTGTTAGTCAAGATTCGTGTTAATTAGGATAACTGCATAACAGTGTACAGTGCACATTGTTGTACGTTGTTGTACGTTGTTGTACATTGTTGTACATTGTTGTACATTGTAACCGGTTGCGGTCTGTCAACTGGATTGTCGAATTAAAAACGAAAATTATTATTATTCATGCATTGAACGTTTGAACCTGAAGAAGAGAAGAGACTAGTAATGCATAGGGTGGACCATAAAACCTTTGACTGGACTTTTATGGCCCACCCTATATATTCTTTTGACCAATCGACTGTCTTGAATTTCCTACCTGCACCATCTATACTTGATGCATGGACCAATGTTTAGTGACCTGCTTCTTACCTGCGCCGGCAACATTGATGAGTATCTCATTCCATGTACTGGTCTTTCCGTCCTTGATGGCACCTTGAGCTTTGACCTTGGCTGCACTGCACAGTTCGGAGTCTCCCACTTGGATCTGGAAAGGACTTCCTGGGAATTTCCCTCCGTCCTGAGTCACTTCGACCATGTAGGTTCCCTTCTTCTTCGGTTGAAACGATGCGATCGCTACCAGAAGGACCCAAGAGGAAGCATATAGTCAGAAAGACAGACAGACAGACAGACAGACAGACAGACAGACAGACAGACAAACAGACAGAAAGACAGACGGACAGACAGACAGGCAGTGATAAGTAGCACAACCGTAAATATGGAAATACATGCAGTTATTCACATGGGAGTGCATCTATCATGGAAAGAGACAAAACCGATCAAACCGTGCATTTGTCTTATAGGCCTACGCGGCACCAGCAGCGATGGGTGAAGCTTCTCTATCTTAGCGGTGGACAACGTGAAGACTTCGATTGATGATGAACCGATGTCAGATTCTGGCGCTATATAATTATAAGTCATTAATAAATAATATCATAGAATAGAAATGTCTTTAAATTTGATGAAGTCACACGTTCCTGTTACGTACTCACGCAACGCGTCAAACGACGAATCCTCTTGAAAACCAGCCACTAGAAAAGATAACTCTGTCTCCCCCACTGTCTCCCTCCCTCCCTCCCTCCCACCTCCCTCCCTCCCACATTCCTCCCTCCCACATCCATTCCTCCCACTTTCCTCCCTCCCACTTCTCTCCCTCCCACCTCCCTCCCTCCATACTTTCTTCTTTCTCTGCTTCCTATTTTGAAAGTACTGATGATAACCAGGACACAACAGTTGCATGCGATGTCGAAACTATATTCAATGCAATTTATCGTATCCATCACTAACGTGACACGTTAGTCGGGTGGTTTTCTAAGCTGTTTCTTTGTTAGTCATTATTTCATCGTCTATGCTTATTGAAGGAAGAATTACTATGTCGTATTTGGACGGGCAATCATCATTTAGTCAATAGATTAAAAGAAAGATAGAATTGGTTGATGTGTAGTCGAAGGTCGATTCGATTATTGATCGCAAATCTATGAATCTTAAGCATAGGCGTAGGAGACGGGGGTCCAGGGGGGCAAATGCCCCCCAAATTTCGGGCAAGTCTGTTTTTCGGGCAAGTAGACCCGGGAAAATATTAACCAAACTTCTTGAAGTTCGACGTTCATTAGTACTCCACATTATCCCCCAGTTCCAACTTGCCCGAATCGAGTTAGATATTAGCTCACAACAACCATGGTTATCAGAAATTCCCAAAAAGGTTCTGAATTCACGGTAGCCTTTTATAAATAGGCAGCAAATTCAAGAGCCGAAATTTGCCCGAAAATTTTGCCCGAATCGAGTTAAATTAACTCACAACCATTGATAGCAGAAATTCCCGAAAAATTCTGAATTCACGGTAGCATTTTGTAAATAATGGCGAGAATCGAAACAAATTCAAGAGGCGAAATTTGCCCGAAAATCTTGCCCGAATCGAGTTAGATATTAGCTCACAACAACTAGGCCCTATCGATGGCAGAAATTCACGAAAAAGTTCTGAATTCACGGTAAATAATGGCTAAAGTCGCAACAAATTCAAGAACCGAAATTTGACCGAAAATTGCGACTATTCGTTTCATTTGGGGAAATTCACAGTGCAAACTAGGTGCAACAGAACACGGAATTCGCTGCCTGAATGACATCGACATTTCTACTGGTCATGAGGCAAAATAGACACGATAATCTTGCGATCATCAACATTGAACGTGCAGATCTTGTTCTGCTCTCTGAAAATTTATAATCTTTTCCTTCTTGTCAAGTGTGCGGGATCAGGGTGTTGCACTTGATAGCTCACTTATATTACGAGAAGGATAATACCTTAAAACTGAGCACATTTCCAAAAGCACACGTTCCTCTTATTTTCATTTAAGGCGCCTCAGGATCTTTTGCCGTTCTGTCTCCACCAATTGGCTTCCTCTACGTGCTCACATACAATCTAAGTTCCTCACTCTGATTTTCAAGGCTCAGCGGGGTTTGCCCCAAATATCTAACCGACGTTATACTAAGGCCTCACTCAGCTTCCTCCAACCGTCCACTTCGTTCATCCAACAGACTTGACTCTTGCTTCCGACTTCTAGAACTGCAATGGCTCAGTCTTGATCATTTGCCTCAATTGGTCCTTCTCTTTGAAATGAGCTTTCTCCTTGCGTTCGCACTACACTTTCTCCGGCAGTCTCTCTTCTTCCTTTTATCCTCTTAAAACATGCCTCTTCGAGCATGGTCTTGCGTACTAGGAGCGGCTTTGAACGGTTCACCTTACTGAGGCGCTTTGTAGATAATTAGATACAATACAAAACAATCTACACTTGTGAATTTAATAAGTTGCTCGTGTGAAGTTGAGCGTCAGGAATGTATACATATTACATAGGATACATAATAAATTTGCATATATGCCTAAAATTACCCAGCCTGGTCCCTACAATTATGGCCGGCCCCGGTGTATTTTCCCCTTGTCCCCGGGTGTGGGTGCTAGAACAGAGATGGTTATGATGTCAATTATTCAATTATTGTCAATTATTCCGGGTTTTTATTTTTTTTTTTATTTTTTTTTTTTTAAAGTAAAATTGTCAATTATTCCGGGTTTAATTTTTCGGGCAAAAGTAAAATCTTTGCCCCCCCCCACTGCTGAAATGTCCCCTACGCCTATGATCTTAAGACTGGAGAAGTTTAAATGAGGAAAATGACATGTGACAGTCAACAACTGCCACTCAAGATGATTATCCATATCGTTTCATGTAAGAGACCTTACTTCGCAGTCAGCCGTCGGATATGTATGCATGATGTGGTTATGGTCATGGTTAGGGTATGTAGACAGGTGGTTATGTTGGTGGGTAGATAATAATTGTGCAACCCTCAAAAGAGCCAAATTGTGGGGGCAACAGAGAATGAATTGTTGTAGCTCGTCACCGAGTTTTCCATTGGCCATTTTCTTGACGAGACATTGTTCGAGCGTTGAGATCGGGGTTCTCATGTAG
Source organism: Lumbricus terrestris (assembly GCA_949752735.1). Lineage (NCBI taxonomy): Eukaryota > Metazoa > Annelida > Clitellata > Crassiclitellata > Lumbricidae > Lumbricus > Lumbricus terrestris. The sequence goes on from OX457044.1 coordinate 55,497,956, forward strand.
GCGGCCATTCCCGTCAGGTCGACTTCATTTCCTCCCAAAACGTATTCGCCCGGAGTTGAGACGCACAGCTGCGATCTCTTCCGACCCTCGCCTGAAAACCAGTTCAGCACAACATCAGCCATAATAAATTATTAATGACAATAATCACAATTTATCTGATTTATAACGATATCCTCCTATTATACATGCAAGAGACTTTACTTCGCAGTCAACCGTCGGGTACGTTTGCGTGATGTATACGTATAGTTACAGCATAAAATGGGTTAAAAGTGGTTCAGAAGACGACTCTAATGCTTCTTCATATTAACCCAGATTCTTAGCTAATTCTTCTCATAACCATAGTGACTCTCTTTCGTCTTCCACCGAGACAATACGTATAGGCCTACTAACACTCATCGAAACAATTCCACTAATAATCTAAACCCTTGCACTGAAGAATTTCTACCCTAATGCTTCTTTAAGTTTCTTGTATGTATGTATATTTATATTATACTAGCTGGGGTACCCGGCGTTGCCCGGGAAATTTAGGGTTCGATCCGCTCCGGCCACAACCCCACCCTACCACACTCCGACCTCTAGCGGTACGCGACCCGAGAAATTTGGGTTTCACGAAAATTTCCACCCCCATCCGACCCCAACCCCAACCCATCCACCCCACCCTTCCACCCCAAACCCTTCCCACCCCATTCCACCCCACCCCATCCACCCCAACCCCCTCCCACCCACCCCTCCCCATCCCACCCCCCACTTCATCTCTCTGCATCCCAGCCCCTCCAACCCCCACCTCCACACTCACCCATCCCAAACCCCACCCCTCGACCCCCACGCCATCCCACCCCACTCCTCATCCTCATCCCCATCCACCTCCACCACACCCCTCCCCGACCCCTCCACAACACCCCTCGACACCACATCTCTAAAACCCCCAACTCCACCCCTCCACCCCCTACCGTCCCACCCCTCCCTCACCCCGCCTCTCCCTGTAAGCGACCCGTGAAATCAGTAATGGCAAAAGAGCTTAAACACCTTTAAAACGGCGAAAATGACGGCTTTTATACGTGGCAAGCGAATGAAAATTTATAGCGAAAATTAGTGTTTTTGACCCCCCAGCACCCTGGCCCCAATGGTGGTAGAGATTTGCCAACCACTGATCCGGGGGGTTCTGATGGACCTCTATCTAGGAAAAAAATTCAAATCAATAGCTGCGTTTTTTGAAAAAAAATTGGGGGATTTCGCCCCCACCCTGGCCCCCATGGTGGTAGAGAATCGCCAATCATCCCCATCCAGCTCCACCACACACCCTCCCCGAGACACCTTTAAAACGGTTAAGATTACTGCTTTTATACGTTGCAAGCGAATGAAAATTGTTAGCGAAAATTAGTGTTTTTGACCCCCCGCACCCTGGCCCCCCTGGTGGTGGAGATTTGCCAACCACTGATCCGGGGGGTTCTGATGGACCTCTATCTAGGAAAAAAATTTCAAATCAATAGCTGGGTTTTTTTGAAAAAAATTTGGGGGTTTCGCTCCCCACCCTGGCCCCCATGGTGGTAGAGAATCGCCAATCCCTCGCCTTTGCGTCTCGTGCCGAGACCTACGCAGTAGTGAAGGTTTGGAGTGAAAAGCTCAAAAACTGTGAGCGTGCATTCTGGACAAATATACATACACACATACATACATAGTCACATCCTTCCTTATAGATATAGATATATATATATATATATATATATATAACACTGAATCGTACATTAACTACTCATACTATTTAATTGCACCTTAGCTACTCTTTCTGTATCTCGGCACCTATGCGTACTAGAAACATAGTGAAATGTTTAAAACATCATAAATGCCATTCCTGACTACCCCTGAAAACATCCTGGGTCCAATGCAATCCTGTCCTGATATAGTCATTTTCCTGAGTAGATACCGTTTTACAACGCAAAAACCCCACCTTTGGTCCTCATTACTATATGTTACACAAAGATTAGTTTTTTACACCACCTATATTATAGCAAGAAATTAACCATAGCAACTCATTTTTATATGTTCCACAAGGTATGTTTTTTCACAACACCTATATTATAGTAAGAAATTAACCATAGCAACTCATTTTTATATGTTCCACAAGGAATGATTTTTTTCACAACACCTATATTATAGTAAGAAATTAACCATAGCAACTCATTTTTATATGTTCCACAAGGTATGTTTTTTTACAACACCTATATTATAGCAAGAAATTAACCATAGAAACTCATTTTTATATGTTCCACAAGGAATGATTTTTTTCACAACACCTATATTATAGTAAGAAATTAACCACAGCAACTCATTTTTATATGTTCCACATGGTATGATTTTTTTACAACACCTATATTATAGCAAGAAATTAACCACAGCAACTCATTTTTATATGTTCCACAAGGTATAATTTTTTTCACAACACCTATATTATAGCAAGAAATTAACCACAGCAACTCATTTTTATATGTTCCACATGGTATGATTTTTTTACAACACCTATATTATAGCAAGAAATTAACCACAGCAACTCATTTTTATATGTTCCACAAGGTATGATTTTTTTCACAACACCTATATTATATCAAGAAATTAACCACAGCAACTCATCCTTATATGTTCCACAAGGTATGATTTTTTACAACACCTATATTATAACAAGAAATTAACCATAGCAACTCATTTTTATATGCTTCACGATGTATGAGTTTTTGCAGCAGACGACTTTTAGCAAGAAACTAACCATAACCAGTCAGTGTAATATGTTCCCAAGGAAATAACAACTAGAAATTAAAAAACTGCATGTCGACGTAATGCACTATATTGTGAATGTATCATCATTGTATGTCTGTTTTTCTTTATGGAACAAAAAAATTTAATTTGAATTCTTTTTATTTGAAACCAATTTCTGCACGACATCCACTCTCGTCGTTAAAACTACTTTAGCTACTCAGCATGTATGTTCTTTAAGGTATTGATTCAACGCTAATATTTCTTAAATATGATTATTTTCTCTACCATATCTTCTCACTTGCAGTATTAAGACCACCCTCGCTATTCAGCGTTATATGTTCCCCAACGTATACAGTTTAACACTGATATATTATATGATTATATTCCTCCGAGCCATGGTTGATATTTGCTTTGTCGAGTTAAAAGGTGCTGATATGAAGCTCAATGTAGCTAAATCTCAACTAAGTCATTTAAAATTAGTCTGCATGAAATGCGTGTGAAGTTTTATAGGTTATATAATTCTTTGTACAGCAATTGCTACAAGTTTAGTGAACCAGTTTTGTTTGTATTTAGTTGCTACCCATTGTAAACAGTTTCTGCTTTATGGAATGGAACTTTCAGAACTACCAAAAGTGAACTGAACTCTAAAGTTTAGAGTACACTTATAGCTTTGCAGTGTGCAAATTTTTAAAGTCTCCCGTAGTCTCCCGAAATGAATGAATAGTAGTGTCAAAAAATTTATAAAAAGTTATAACATGCAGCTTATAGAAACAATTGTGTGGATATTTTTATATATGTATAGTTGTACACATATAATTGTCTGCGTGTAATCTATGCATGCATATTAGAGTGGTCCAACTTACCATGTAAAAAAATAAAATTTCAAATATCAGATTGGGTCACAGTTGTACTTGTTCCTGTACACCAAGGTAGCACATGCCAAAAATTAGAAGCATTCAATATATTTTGAGGTGGCTCAAACTTGAACATTTTTTTCTGGCATTAGAACTGCCACAAGCAGGTTAAGGCTGCAGTTGAGCAGGATTTGGATTCAGCCGAGGTACGTGTCCTTTTGCACTGCGATTGCAAATGTTAGCTAGAATTTGTTCACACCATTCTGAAAGTGTTTCTGGAGCTGGAAACAAAAAGTTTCTTGTAATATATTGTATATGACTATATTCCTCACCTTAGCTACTCAGTATATATGTTCTTTAAGGTATAGTTTTGACGCGAATAAATCATAAATATGATTATATTCTCTACCATATCTACTCACTAGCAGCACTACGACCACCCTAGCTACTCAGCGCTATCTGCTCCTCAACGTATACAGTTTTACACTAATATATTGTATATGATTATATTCCTCACCTTAGCTACTCAGTATATATGTTCTTTAAGGTATAGTTTTGACGCGAATAAATCATAAATATGATTATATATAATATCTACTCACTAGCAGTATTAAGACAACCCTATCTACCCAGCGATTTATGTTCCCAACGTGTACAGTTTTACGCTAATATATTGCATAGGATTATATTCCTCACCTTATCTACTCAGGGTATATGTTCTTTAAGGTATAGCAAATAAATCATAAATATGATTATATTCTTTACCATATCTACTCAGTAGCAGTATTAAGACAACCCTATCTACTCAGCGTTATATATAATGGTACCCAACATATACAGTTTAATACTTGTATATTGTATATGATTATATTCCTTACCTTAGCTACTCAGTATATATGTTCTCTAAGGTATAGTTTTAAACAGTAGACTTTTCGTGAATGAATGTTTTATATGTGACTTTCGCTAATAAACTTTTGTAGGGTAAGAGAAGCCATTCGTACATACAGATGGAATTACCACAAAGCCAAACTCCGCCACTGGTTGTTCTGTGCCAGTCCCAAGCCTGGATAAAGTAGGAGGGCGGCACTAATTATTTTTGATATGGCAGTCGTGGTGCTCTATCCCCAGTGCTGTTTGCTGTTTATGTGAATGACATTATTGAAAGTTAAGTAGATCTAGTCATGGCTATACTTGCTATACTTACTTGAGACGTGTCATGTACGCAGATGATCTCATTTTAATTTCAGCATGGCTGTGTGACCTCCGAACCATGGTTGATATTTGCTTTGTCGAGTTAAAAGGTGTTGATATGAAGCTTAGTGTAGCCAAATCTCAAATTATAAGGATTGGATTACGGTTTTGTAACATATGTAAGAGAATTAAAGTCAATGGAGTAGAAATCAGTTTTGTTGACTTGTATATTAAAATATTTGGGTTGTTTTCTGGTCGCAACTAAGGTCATTTAAAATTAGTCAGCATGAAATGAGTGTGAAGTCTTATAGGTTATATAATTCTCTGTACAGCAAATGCTACAAGTTTAGTGAACCAGTTTTGCTTGTATTTAGTTGCTACCCATTGTAAACCGTTTCTGCTTTATGGAATGGAACTGTCAGACCTACCAAAAGTGAACTGAACTCTTTAGAGTACACTTGTAGCTTTGCAGTATGTAACATTTTTAAAGTCTCCCATAGTCTCCCGAAATGAATGAATTGTAGTGCAAAACAAAAAGTTATAAAAGTTATAACATGCAGCAGCTTATAGAAACAATAGTGTGGATATTTTTATATATGCATAGTTGTAAACATATAATTGTCTGCGCGTAACCTATGCATGCATATTAGAGTGGTCCAACTTACCATGTAAAAAATAAAATTTCAGATATCAGATTGGGTCACAGTTGTACTTGTTCCTATACACCAAGGTAGCATATGCCAAAAATTGGAAGGATTCAATGATATTTGAAGTTGGCTCAAACTTGAACATTTTTTCTGGCATTAGAACTGCCACACGCAGGCTAAGGCTGCAGCTGAGCAGGATTTGGATACGTGTTCTTTTGCACTGCGATTGCAAATGTCAGCTAGAATTTGTTCAGACCATTCTGAAAGTGTTTCTGGAGCTGGAGAGAAACGTTTCTTGTAATATATTGTATATGATTATATTCTTTCACCTTAGCTACTCAGTGTATATGTTCTTTAAGGTATAGTTTTGACGCAAATAAATTATAAGTATGATTATACTCTCTACCATATCTACTCACTAGAAGTATTAAATTCTGAAAGTATTTCTGGGCTGGAGAGAAATGTTTCTTGTAATATATTGCATATGATTATATTCCTCACCTTAGCTACTCAGTATATATGTTCTTTAAGGTATAGTTTTGACGCGAATAAATCATGATTATATTCTCTACCATATCTACTCACTAGTAGTATTAAATTCTGAAAGTATTTCTGGGCTGGAGAGAAAAGTTTCTTGTAATATATTGCATATGATTATATTCTTCACCTTAGCTACTCAGTGTATATGTTCTTTAAGGTATAGTTTTGACGCAAATAAATTATAAGTATGATTATACTCTCTACCATATCTACTCACTAGAAGTATTAAATTCTGAAAGTATTTCTGGGCTGGAGAGAAACGTTTCTTGTAATATATTGTATATGATTATATTCCTCACCTTAGCTACTCAGTATATATGTTCTTTAAGGTATAGGTTTGACGCGAATAAATCATAAATATGATTATATTCTCTACCATATCTACTCACTAGCAGTATTTGAAGGTGGCTCAAACTTGAACATTTTTTCTGGCATTATAACTGCCACACGCAGGATAAGGCTGCAGCTGAGCAGGATTTGGATTCAGCCGACGTACGTGTCCTTTTGCACTGCGATAGCAAACTTTAGCTGGAATTTGTTCAGACCATTCTGAAAGTATTTCTGCAGCTGGAGAGAAAGGTTTCTTGTAATATATTGTATATGATTATATTCCTCACCTTAGCTACTCAGTATATATGTTCTTTAAGGTATAGTTTTGATGCGAATAAATCATGATTATATTCTCTACCATATCTACTCACTAACAGTATTAAATTCTGAAAGTATTTCTGGGGCTGGAGAGAAAAGTTTCTTGTAATATATTGTATATGATTATATTCATCACCTTAGCTACTCAGTATATATGTTCTTTAAGGTATAGGTTTGACGCGAATAAATCATAAATATGATTATATTCTCTACCATATCTACTCACTAGCAGTATTTGAAGGTGGCTCAAACTTGAACATTTTTTCTGGCATTATAACTGCCACACGCAGGATAAGGCTGCAGCTGAGCAGGATTTGGATTCAGCCGACGTACGTGTCCTTTTGCACTGCGATAGCAAACTTTAGCTGGAATTTGTTCAGACCATTCTGAAAGTATTTCTGCAGCTGGACAGAAAGGTTTCTTGTAATATATTGTATATGATTATATTCCTCACCTTAGCTACTCAGTATATATGTTCTTTAAGGTATAGTTTTGATGCGAATAAATCATGATTATATTCTCTACCATATCTACTCACTAACAGTATTAAATTCTGAAAGTATTTCTGGGGCTGGAGAGAAAAGTTTCTTGTAATATATTGTATATGATTATATTCCTCACCTTAGCTACTCAGTATATATGTTCTTAAAGGTATAGTTTTGATGCGAATAAATCATGATTATATTCTCTACCATATCTTCTCACTAGCAGTATTAAATTCTGAAAGTATTTCTGCAGCTGGAGAGAAACGTTTCTTGTAATATATTGTATATGATTATATTCCTCACCTTAGCTACTCAGTATATATGTTCTTTAAGGTATAGGTTTGACGCGAATAAATCATAAATATGATTATATTCTCTACCATATCTACTCACTAGCAGTATTTGAAGGTGGCTCAAACTTGAACATTTTTTCTGGCATTATAACTGCCACACGCAGGATAAGGCTGCAGCTGAGCAGGATTTGGATTCAGCCGACGTACGTGTCCTTTTGCACTGCGATAGCAAACTTTAGCTGGAATTTGTTCAGACCATTCTGAAAGTATTTCTGCAGCTGGAGAGAAAGGTTTCTTGTAATTTATTGTATATGATTATATTCCTCACCTTAGCTACTCAGTATATATGTTCTTTAAGGTATAGTTTTGATGCGAATAAATCATGATTATATTCTCTACCATATCTACTCACTAACAGTATTAAATTCTGAAAGTATTTCTGGGGCTGGAGAGAAAAGTTTCTTGTAATATATTGTATATGATTATATTCCTCACCTTAGCTACTCAGTATATATGTTCTTTAAGGTATAGTTTTGATGCGAATAAATCATAAATATGATTATATTCTCTACCATATCTACTCACTAGCAGTATTTGAAGGTGGCTCAAACTTGAACATTTTTTCTGGCATTATAACTGCCACACGCAGGATAAGGCTGCAGCTGAGCAGGATTTGGATTCAGCCGACGTACGTGTCCTTTTGCACTGCGATAGCAAACTTTAGCTGGAATTTGTTCAGACCATTCTGAAAGTATTTCTGCAGCTGGAGAGAAAGGTTTCTTGTAATATATTGTATATGATTATATTCCTCACCTTAGCTACTCAGTATATATGTTCTTTAAGGTATAGTTTTGATGCGAATAAATCATGATTATATTCTCTACCATATCTACTCACTAACAGTATTAAATTCTGAAAGTATTTCTGGGGCTGGAGAGAGAAGTTTCTTGTAATATATTGTATATGATTATATTCCTCACCTTAGCTACTCAGTATATATGTTCTTTAAGGTATAGTTTTGATGCGAATAAATCATGATTATATTCTCTACCATATCTACTCACTAACAGTATTAAATTCTGAAAGTATTTCTGGGGCTGGAGAGAAAAGTTTCTTGTAATATATTGTATATGATTATATTCCTCACCTTAGCTACTCAGTATATATGTTCTTTAAGGTATAGTTTTGATGCGAATAAATCATGATTATATTCTCTACCATATCTACTCACTAACAGTATTAAATTCTGAAAGTATTTCTGGGGCTGGAGAGAAAAGTTTCTTGTAATATATTGTATATGATTATATTCCTCACCTTAGCTACTCAGTATATATGTTCTTTAAGGTATAGTTTTGATGCGAATAAATCATGATTATATTCTCTACCATATCTTCTCACTAGCAGTATTAAATTCTGAAAGTATTTCTGCAGCTGGAGAGAAACGTTTCTTGTAATATATTGTATATGATTATATTCCTCGCCTTAGCTACTCAGTATATATGTTCTTTAAGGTATAGGTTTGACGCGAATAAATCATAAATATGATTATATTCTCTACCATATCTACTCACTAGCAGTATTTGAAGGTGGCTCAAACTTGAACATTTTTTCTGGCATTATAACTGCCACACGCAGGATAAGGCTGCAGCTGAGCAGGACTTGGATTCAGCCGAGGTACGTGTCCTTTTGCACTGCGATAGCAAACTTTAGCTAGAATTTGTTCAGACCATTCTGAAAGTATTTCTGGGGCTGGAGAGAAAAGTTTCTTGTAATATATTGTATATGATTATATTCCTCACCTTAGCTACCCAGTATATATGTTCTTTAAGGTATAGGTTTGACGCGAATAAATCATAAATATGATTACATTCTCTACCATATCTACTCCCCAGCAGTACTAAGAGCACCCTAGCTACTCAGCGCTATCTGCTCCTCAACGTATACAGTTTAACACTAATATATTGTATATGATTATAATCCTCACCTTAGCTACTCAGTATATATGTTCTCTAAGGTATAGTTTTGACGCGAATATATCTTAATATGATTATTTTCTCTACCATATCTACTCACTTGCAGTATTAAGACCTCCCTCGCTATTCAGCGATATATGTTCCTCAGCGTATACAGTTTAACACTAATATATTATATGATTATATTCCTCACGTTAGCTCTTCATCAGCAGTAATAATTATACCGTTGATTAGACCACCCACCGTAGAAAATTACGACGTGAATTCTCTTAACGTCATATTACTTGATGTTATTTCTTGACTTAAAGTATCTCGCAGAAGACATGGTTAAGCACTCGAATCACGTGTAGTCTCGTTAATAATAATGATGACGATGATGATGATTAATAAAAATGATGATGATGTGCGCTCATTGTGAATAGCGGATCAAGTGATCCAATACGTCCTGCAGTCTAGCACGTTCCTGCTGCTTCGCAAATCCTTACCATGGCGGGGCCGTGTATAACATAACATAAGTTTAAAAATCCTTTTAGTGCAATAATTTTTCCTGACTACGATGCTTAAAGACTAAAACTGATGTCAGCACTGTTCAGGCTAGCCCGGGAGGTCGGCGTCCTCCATGTTTTCCGCAACAGCCGGCAGTTGTTGCTGATATATCACAAATGTGGCAGCTACGAATAAAAACGTTTAATCTGATAAGTTGTCTTGTGCCATCTATCCTTTTTAAATTTCTTCACATAGTCTAAATTACATCAATTAAAGACATTCATTATCAACGATTCGTGTGACCTATCCGCCATGTTTTATTTTGTTTACGTGCGCCGGTGACCTAAGACCTTTCCCGTCACGCCTTGCGCGAAATAATGCAGAGATTATTTATAGATCTCATTCGCGAAAAACTATGGCCCTTATTTCAATTTTCGTTCATAAAAAACGCAAGGGTTCACAAAATTCGTCCAAAATGTCAAAGCATGGTAATTTTGGTGCAGAGAAATGCCCGGTAATTTGTTTTGAAAATAAGCCACCTAGTTTTTTAGTTATATGATATATATACTGTGAGTAGCTAAGGTGCATTTTCACAGATAGCCTGATATAGGGGGTCAAATTTCAGGCCTAAAATTACCTATTAATCAACTTGAAATCTTGACTGCTCTATAGGAAGGCTGGTAGTAGACTATGTTATTAGTCTGCTGCCACATCAATTTCTGCCACCAAACCGATTTAAGTATTTTTTTCAGGACGTCAAACGTTATCTACTCAGCATTTCTGAGTACTTAAGAACAATGAGTGGTTAGCGTATAGGTTTTGTACCACCAACTGAGTAGCAAAGGTGCGATTAATACTTATATATATATATATATATGTCTTCGTTTATTGAAATCTGAGAGACAATCCGCATTCAGTGAACTTGGACGAATTGGGTCAATGCAATGTATGCAATGCATGCAATGCATGCAATGTATGCAATGAATGCAATGTATGCAATGTACGCAATGTATGCAATGTATGCGATGTATGCAATGTATGCAATGTATGCAATGTATGCAATGTGTGCAATGTATGCATTGTGTGCAATGTACGCGATGTATGCAATGTATGCAATGCATGCAATGTATGCAATGTATGCAATGTATGCAATGTATGCGATGTATGCAATGTATGCGATGTATGCAATGTATGCAATGTATGCAATGTATTCAATGTATTCAATGTATTCAATGTATGCAATGTATGCAATGTGTGCAATGTGTGCAATGTATGCATGTGTACGCGAAATACCTTGTTTGGTGATAATTTAAGCAAACTGCGCCCCATCAAGATTACTAATCAGAAGCGCTCCAGACTACAGCGCGGACACTGAATCGGAGTTTCACGCCAAAGCACATGAGCAATTGCGAGCGAAGGACTTGCCTAAGGTCCGTATACGAGGTGGCGTGAGGTGGACTCGAACCTGCAACCCTCCGGCTGCAAGGCAACAAACA
>OX457044.1:55515770-55518270 GCA_949752735.1 Lumbricus terrestris
CGCTACCAGAAGAACCCAAGAGGAAGCATACAGATAGACAGACAGACACATAGACAAACACACAGACGGACAGACACACAGACAGACACACAGACAGACAGACACACACACACACACACACAGACACAATGTAGTTCTTCACATGGGAATGAATCGTTCACGTAAAGAGACAAAATCGATCAAACCATGAATTGTCTTACACGCGACACCTGCAGCAGCGATGGGTGAAGCTTCTTCTCTATCTTAGCGGCGGAAGACAACGTGAAGACTTAACTTAAGACTGGAGAAGTTTAAATGAGTAAATGAGGAAAATGAGATGGAACAGTCATCAACTGCCACTCAAGATATCGATATCGTTGCATGTAAGAGACTTTACTTCGCAGTCAGCCGTCGGATGTGTATGCATGATGTGGGTTACGGTTATGGTTAGGGTATACGTAGACAGGTGGTTATGTTGGTGGGTAGATAATTGTGCAACCCTCAAAAGAGCTAAATTGTTGGGGCAACAGAGAATGAATTGTTGTGGCTCTTTACCGAGTTTTCCATTGGCCATTTTCTTGACGAGACATTGTTCGAGCGTTGAGATTGGGGTCCTCATGTAGGCGGCCATTCCAGTCAGGTCGACTTCATTTCCTCCCAAAACGTATTCGCCCGGAGTCGAGACGCACAACTGCGATCTCTTCCGACCCTCGCCTGAAAACCAGTTCAGCACAACATCAGCCATAATTAATGACAATAATCATAATTTATAATTATGCAGTCAGCCGTCGGATATGATTGTATGCGAGATGTATAACTATAATTACAGCATAACATGGGTTTAAAGTGGTTACTTAAGAAGACGACTCTTATAATGCTTCTTCATAACCAATTTCTTAGCTAATTCCTCTCATAACCATTTAATTGTATTTCGTCTTCCAATGAGACCCTACTAACACTCATCGAAACCATTCCACTAATCTACCACTCTTGCACTGAAGAATTTCTACCCTAATGCTTCTTTAAGTTTCTTGTATATATGTATATGTATATTATATATCTATATCTTCGTTTATTGAAATCTGAGAGACAATCCGCATTCAGTGAACTTGGACGAATGCAATGTATGCAATGTATTCAATGTATGCAATGTATTCAATGTATGCAGTGTATGCAATGAATGCAATGTATTCAATGTATGCAACTTATGCATTGTATTCAATGTATGCAATGTATGCAATTTATTCAATGTATGCAATGCATGCAATGTATTCAATGTATGCAGTGTGTGCAATGAATGCAATGCATTCAATGTATACAATGTATGCAGTGTGTGCAATGTATGCATATGTACGCGAAATACCTTGTTTGGTGATAATTTAAGCAAACCGCGACCCTTCAAGATTACCAATCAGAAGCCCTCCCGACTACAGCGCGGACACTGAATCGGAGTTTCACGCCAAAGCACATGAGCAATTGCGAGCGAAGGACTTGTCCAAGGTCCGTATACGAGGCGGCTTGAGGTGGATTCCAACCTGCAACCCTCCGGCTGCAAGGCAACAAACATACCCACTACACCACCGCGCCCCACGAATGTACGTCTCTACCTGAGATCTTGGCTGAGAATGGCGATCCTTGGATGTGCTTTCCTTTGGCCTTAATGTTGATGCTGTACTCTCCCGCTGCCAGTGGCAGGTACTCGACCGTCACTAGACCCGGTGTATCCTCCTTCTTTGTTATCTCAGTCTTCGCTGGTCCGTCGATTGCTATGTCCAGGTCACCTGCTCGATTGACACAAAGTATGACAAGCGACAGTCACGTGATTGACAGCATCGAACATCGAATGATTGACAGCATCGAACATCGAATGATTGACAGCACGTGATTGACAGCACGTGATTGACAGCATCGAACATCGAATGATTGACAGAATCGAACATCGAATGATTGACAGCATCGAACATCGAATGATTGACAGCATCGAACATAGAATGATTGACAGCACGTGATTGACAGCATCGAACATCAAATGATTGACAGCATCGAACATCGAATGATTGACAGAATCGAACATCGAATGATTGACAGAATCGAACATCGAATGATTGACAGCATCGAACATCGTCGCTCATCCACAATCAACAAACAACGTGGATTAAAATGCAGGACAGAGGACTACTCGTATACACTTACTTTCAGAATAATAATTATGTCTGAATACGGACCTAACATCAGTATTAGTAATTTATTATAATCGTAATCGCTGTGGTATAAAGCTAGGAGCGGAAGGTTATCTAGAAGCTTTGCTGCGTCAAGTCAGAGAGGGTTGTCGACAGTTACGAAGTGAACAGAGTTCAGCCATTATTATAGAAACCGTGTAGACCAGCAAACCAACCAAGCATAGACTGACTGACGACCACGAGCGAACGAATAAACGAAAGTGTCTTACGTGCGGCAGATCCACTTTTAGCGATGAAGAAGTGCAGCTTCTCGCCGCATCCTCCCTGGACGAGACCAGGTC
>OX457044.1:55523270-55570770 GCA_949752735.1 Lumbricus terrestris
TTCTCTTTTGCTCGCCATCATATTTCTCCTCCTCTTTTGCTCGCCATCATATTTCTCCTCCTTCTCTTTTGCTCGCCATCATATTTCTCCACCTTCTCTTTTGGTCGTCATCATATTTCTCCTCCTTCTCTTTTGGTCGTCATCATATTTCTCCTCCTTCTCTTTTGGTCGTCATCATATTTCTCCTCCTTCTCTTTTGGTCGTCATCATATTTCTCCTCCTTCTCTTTTGGTCGTCGTCATATTTCTCCTCCTTCTCTTTTGCTCGCCATCATATTTCTCCTCCTTCTCTTTTGGTCGTCATCATATTTCTCCTCCTTCTCTTTTGCTCGCCATCATATTTCTCCTCCTTCTCTTTTGGTCGTCATCATATTTCTCCTCCTTCTCTTTTGGTCGTCATCATATTTCTCCTCCTTCTCTTTTGGTCGTCATCATATTTCTCCTCCTTCTCTTTTGCTCGCCATCATATTTCTCCTCCTTCTCTTTTGGTCGTCATCATATTTCTCCTCCTTCTCTTTTGCTCGCCATCATATTTCTCCTCCTTCTCTTTTGGTCGTCATCATATTTCTCCTCCTTCTCTTTTGGTCGTCATCATATTTCTCCTCCTTCTCTTTTGCTCGCCATCATATTTCTCCTCCTTCTCTTTTGCTCACCATCATATTTCTCCTCCTTCTCTTTTGGTCGCCATCATATTTCTCCTCCTTCTCTTTTGGTCGTCATCATATTTCTCCTCCTTCTCTTTAGGTCGCCATCATATTTCTTCTCCTTCCCATTTTTTGTTCGCCATCAAATTTCTCCTCCTTCTCTTTTGCTCGCCATCATATTTCTCCTCCTCTTTTGCTCGCCATCATATTTCTCCTCTTTCTCTTTTGTTCGCCATCATATTTCTCCACCTTCTCTTTTGGTCGTCATCATATTTCTCCTCCTTCTCTTTTGGTCGTCATCATATTTCTCCTCCTTCTCTTTTGGTCGTCATCATATTTCTCCTCCTTCTCTTTTGGTCGTCATCATATTTCTCCTCCTTCTCTTTTGGTCGTCGTCATATTTCTCCTCCTTCTCTTTTGCTCGCCATCATATTTCTCCTCCTTCTCTTTTGGTCGTCATCATATTTCTCCTCCTTCTCTTTTGCTCGCCATCATATTTCTCCTCCTTCTCTTTTGGTCGTCATCATATTTCTCCTCCTTCTCTTTTGGTCGTCATCATATTTCTCCTCCTTCTCTTTTGGTCGTCATCATATTTCTCCTCCTTCTCTTTTGCTCGTCATCATATTTCTCCTCCTTCTCTTTTGGTCGTCATCATATTTCTCCTCCTTCTCTTTTGCTCGCCATCATATTTCTCCTCCTTCTCTTTTGGTCGTCATCATATTTCTCCTCCTTCTCTTTTGGTCGTCATCATATTTCTCCTCCTTCTCTTTTGCTCGCCATCATATTTCTCCTCCTTCTCTTTTGCTGGCCAACATATTTCTCCTCATTCTCTTTTGGTCGCCAACATATTTCTCCTCCTTCTCTTTTGCTTGCCATCATATTTCTCCTCCTATCTATCTTTCTATCTATCTATCTATCTATCTATCTATCTATCTATCTATCTATCTATCTATCTATCTATCTATATATCTATCTATCTATATATCTATCTATCTATCATCTATCTATCTATCTATCTATCTATCTATCTATCTATCTATCTATTTATTTATCTATCTCTCCATCCATCTATCTATCTACCTCTCAATCTCTCCAGAACTCTTCATCCTTGCTGTCGAAGGTAGAAGTGGGTCGACATAATATGTATAGAGTCTAATGATCAAATTGAGATAGTCAGAGAGGATCTCTGACTATTATCTCAATTTGATCATTAGACTCTATACATATTACGTCGACCCACTTATACCTCTTGATATAGATCTGTTGCCTACATACCGCGTGCAGTGAATATTAGACATTAGTGTCTACTTCTATATATACATTCTCCAGACGTATAATGCTTGTATGAATGAATTCCTCGAAGCTGTGCATACCATTTATATAGCACGTCGTGCTGCGTGCGTTGGTGTGCGTGTTATTAAGAAGTACGGCGTGGATACTGGATAGTATTATACGACGCTGTGATCGCTGACTGCAGAGTCCGTAAACAAAGCAATTAATCACGACTGGCGCCGCCGCCTATCGTTGGTTCGGCGCGCACCGACCTTCCCAGCATTTCCAGCGGCACCCCCTTCGAGCCCTAAAGCCTGACGACGGGGAAAGGAAGGGAGGATAGAGGAAGACAGGGAGGGACAGGAGAGAGGTAGGAGAGAGAGGCAAGGTTCTTTTAAGACCCGGCCACAGACAGATGAAGGAAGCTGATAATGAGCTGACTCCAGTTCCTAACTGACTGACTTGTATAGAAAACTATCAGATCCGATATCAAAGATAGAATTTTCGTCTTTCCTTCGCCTCCAACTTATGAGAGCAGATGCCATTCGTGTGGTTCATGCTTCTGCTGCTGTTGCTGCTGCTGCTTCTGCTGCTGCTGCCTCTCACTTTTGTCTGCTGCTGCTGCTTACGCTGACGCTGATAAGTGTTTAATCTAGTCGCCATGAAATTACTGGAAGGTTCTAACAAGCCTAAGTTCGAACGGATATTGTGTGAGACACTGGACATAAGAAGAGAGAAATGAGAAAGACAGAGGGAGGGAGAGAGACAGACAGATATATATATATATATATATATATATATATATATATATATATATACAGGGACAGACAGACAAGTAGGCAGACAGAAATACAAAGGCAGAGAGAGAGACAAAGACAGAGACTAAGGCAGAGTTTCATAGAGAGACAAAGATAGACAGAGGGAGACAAAAAGACAGACAGAGGCAGACAGACAGAGGCAGACGGATAGAGAGAGACAGACAGACAGAGTGGTTAAATTAGGTCATCATCATTATTTACAGCTGACCTGTAATTGCAATCCAAAACAAACAGATCTCACAGATCTGATCTCGTTGGTGTTTTTTTGATCGAGCATATTTTGCTTATAAGTCACTCACAATCAGATGTCATATCCTGCGGCATAGTCAACCCTTGGAAAGTGGGGTGGCTATGAAAACGATTGCAAATACTATAGGAGTCTATAGCACCATTGCTCGACTGCATTCCTCCTCCAACCCACCCACCACATGACATACCCGAATTAATACTCGACGGATTTTAACAAATTGTGCGGTTTAGGTCGTGAGTCGATTTGATCCAGACCAAACCACCCCGTGGCAACGCCGCTGATGTCGTCTTTATCATCTTTATCATCATCATCATCATCATCATCATCATCATCATCATCATCATCATCATCATCATCATCATCATCATCGTCGTCGTCATCGTCATCGTCATCGTCATCGTCATCGCCATCGCCATCGCCATCGCCATCGTCATCGTCATCGTCATCGTCATCGTCATCATCATCATCATCATCATCATCATCACAATCGTGATCGTCGTCATCATCATCATCATCATCATCATCATCATCATCATCATCATCATCAGCATCGTCGTCATCATCATCATCATCATCATCATCATCATCATAATCATCATCATCATCATCATCATCATCATCATCATCATCATAATCATAATCATCATCATCATCATCATCATCGTCACAATCGTAATCGTCATCGACTGCAGCTGTGGCAGCTGTAGTCATCAGATATGACGCAACCAGTTTCTATGGTTTTAGTTATAATGGAAGAGAAGATGAAGAAGATGAATTAAAAACCTTCAGCAGACTTCACCATTGACGCAGCAATGAGTATGAAATAAAGTAATTATTAGCCAATTCATTCTCTTAGTCATGGCTTATGAGGGTGGAGGGTGGGGGGTGGCCATGGCATATGAGGGTGGGATAGGGTGGCCATGGCATATGAAGGTGGGATGGGGAGGGTGGCCATTCCTCTCCCTCGTCGTCTCATCTTCCACAGACAGTGTATGGTCGATGTGCTCATCATAGCTGGGGTTGAATTGGGAGTGGGAGGGGGTGTGGTGCGCAGGTGGAACAGAAGTGACCGCCCTGACTGGTAGTTGAACCCGCCACCTATCGATTGACAGGCAAACACCCTAACCACCATAGACTACTATGTCTGTCCAGCTGTAGTCAAGAGAACGTTAATAACATTGTTGTCGTCTATTTCGTCTGCTTATCAATGAACCGTCGGGATTTAGAGCAGACCCGACGGCTGCGGACACGGAGGCGGATACGGAGGCTGGTACGGCGGCTGGTACGGCGGCTGGTACGGCGGCTGGTACGGCGGCTGGTACGGCGGCTGGTACGGCGGCTGGTACGGCGGCTGGTACGGCGGCTGGTACGGCGGCTGGTACGGCGGCTGGTACGGCGGCTGGTACGGCGGCTGGTACGGTGTCGGTCGGTTGATCGGTGCGGAATCGAAATGAGTCAGATGCAGAACTGGAACAGACGACGACGACGACGACGAAAGGAAGAGGGATGGGTGGAGGGGCGGAAGAAGGGACGGAAGGAAAGGATGGACTATAAGGATGAACGGAGGTAGGAATGGATGGACTGGCTTCCTCAAGATGGCCAACCGATTCCCATAGCAAGACGAAGTAGGTCTGGTTCCAAACTTTAATGGCAGAGCAAGCAAAGTAAAAGTAACTTAGATCTTCGAAGATAGACCACGCATGCAGGACGCAGTGACAGAAGATGGAGGACACCCCACCCACAGTGGACAGGGAGCCAGCGCAGGCCTACATGTACATGGTTCAAGACGAGCTGCGATTCGATTCCTTTCTCATTGGTCTGCAAAGTCTACAGTCGGTCCTAAAATAATGCAGCTGACGCCAGATCCATAGCCTACGCCTACTACATGCTACAGTATCATCAAAATAATATTCATTTATAGCTTTATGTTTGAACAACTGCATTGGCTTTTCTCTAACACTAACTCAAACATCCTCATCTTGTTCTTTCAAACACAACGGGGTCTTGTCCTTAAATATCCATCCGATGTATATAGACTAATACTTCTTCGGCTTCTTTCAACCTCATCACTTCTTCGTCGTTCACTTTACTCGTCAAACAGATTTGATTTGATCTTCTGGTTCTCATAATTATCAGAACAGCTCCGACACAGTCCAGATAATAATATATAGTTTGCATCAATAATAATCGGTTCTTCTCTTTGAAATGTACAACTGCTCGCATCTTCTCAATCTCAAATCCCAGCTGGTAACCTCTTTTTCTCCTTCCTCGAAACCAATTTCTTCTCTCGTGGTCCTGCGAACTGGGAAGAGACCTCTTCTCTATTCTCCCTGTTAGAGGTGCTTTACAAATGCTTTAACACGATACAATAATAAATAACCCATTGTGAATCCTGTGTCTTCTTTTTAAAGACAGTTGGTAGGGTCAGAGTCTCTACCAGTCTATTGATTTGACTGCAGCTCTTGTCGTCATGTTTTCCGTCAAGTCAATCAAAAAGATCGTTCAAAGTCATGGCAGGATCGAGTCGAATGCTTACTGCTTGGACCGTAGATAAAATTATGTGCGCTAACTTCTCCTTACACTACTTTCCAACTACTTTCCTCGACACGAGTCGTCTTAATATGATGAGACTGGATTGTCTGGCGCAATCGATCTCTTGATTTTAAATCTGACTCACCTGTTTTTCAGTCAGTCGCCGTACAGATTCCTCTGCCTCTTCTGTTGCTGCTGCTGATGATGAAGAGGAAGAAGAGGAAGAGGAAGAACTAATGCTTCCAGTGAATCGAGAGATAAACAGCCGCAGTCCGTTGTTCTGGATGGGGTGGAGTCAGATGATAAGATGCGAGAGAAGTAAAATATGTCCAGACAGACAACGAATAAATGCAATCGGTTGTTCTCAAGTGGATGAGAAGTCGAATAGTTCGACACACTTTCCTCCTCCACCTCCTCCGATATTTCTTCCTCCTTCTCGTCTTCTTCTTTTTCGTCTTCTTCTTCTTCTTCTTTTTCGTCTTCTTCTTCTTCTTGTCTACAGCCGCAAGAGCGCATCCGCTGTATGCTATGAGAGAAGTGGAAGAAGAAGAGGAAGAAGTAGAAGAAGAAGAGGAAGAGGAAGAAGAACTGACTTCTAAGATGAATGGACAGACACAGCGTTAGACGCAGATCATGTAGAAGGCAGAAAGGGGAGCCAACAGACAGACAGACCGGCAGACAGACCGACCGGCAGACAAACCGACAGACCGACAGACAGACAGACCGACAGACAGACAGACAAATAGACAGACCGGCAGTCAGACTAGTCAGCAGCTCTTGGTGCTGTCTAATATCACTGACCATATACGTTCTTCACGAGCAGAGGAAGGCACGTCGTGTGTGCGTTGGGCCACAGTGCAGCCAGCAGCACCGAAGGCAGGCAACCGTTGGTCCAACCGACGTCTTACCGCTGCCAGAGCCGGAGCAGACAGAGGCTGCAATATAATAGGGGCAGCAGGCAGGGCGTCGTGCACGGTGCTGCCATGGCTGGCTTTCACTGTCGTCGTTGCCTGGAAGGAAGTTAGGGCAAGTAGAAAGAGTTAAAGGGCGAGGCGTAATTGCTTTCACCCAATATATTAAGCCAATAAGTTAGCTTAGAAGGGATGTGAAGATGACCTTTGCAGTATCTTCCCATAATCCCCCTCTCTCTCTTCTCTCTCTTCTCTCTCTCCCTCTCACCCCTCTCTCTCACTCTCTCTCTCTCTCTCTCTCTCTGTCTCTCTCTCCTCGTCCTCGTCTAAGATCCCCTCATCCTCTCCGCTCACTTGGCACCATTCATTCCTCGCTTCTCCATCACATGTATCCTCTGCCTCTGCCTCTGCCTCTGCCTCTACTTCGGCTGCTGCTGCTGTTGCTGCTTAGCAGAGGCTGAGTGCATTCGCGTTCCTAGTCTGAATTTATGAGGTTTTTTCGAGGCATCGTCGGCTTTGCCACCAAAGCCAGTAGCAGCAGCAGCTTATATTTGGAAACGATATCATGCCCATCATATTCATAACCAATTCCACCCTTCTCATCACTATCATCAATGTCGTCGTCGTCGTCGTCGTCGTCGTCATTATCATGATCATCATTGTAATCTTTTCGTGTTCGACACGCTGCCCCCTCCTCCATTCCTCACTACCCTCCTGCACTATCTCGACTTCTGTGACGTTCCTCATCTTTTCCGACCTCTTCAATCCATCTGCTACCGCTACTCCTTCTTTCCTACTTCATGAACTTCTCCAGTTTCTTTCCTCATCTTCCGTTCCCGCATCCTCCCCGCCTTCGTCTTTCCCTCTGGATCCTCTGCATTCTCTCTACCAGATAATTATGTCTTTCTCTTCCCTTCGTCGTTTGTCGTTAATAAGCGGCGTCGAATCGAAGGTTTGGAGGAACCTTGGAGGTCGTGCAACTGCTCCTCTCAGGCTATTCCAACGAACGGAATGGAATCAAGTTTTATACAATACAATACAACTAAATTTGATAATGCCCTCCTTACAAAGCTCGGAAGTGCACATTGAAGTTCCGCAGACTATTAATAACTAGGCTATAGGTAGACGTGAATTTAGTTTAGAGCAAAAGACAGTCTCGCAAAGAGAGTTAGATCTACGAACTTACGAACCTGAGGAGGCAGAGAGTTCCAGATGAATGGACCAGCGTACATTGTAATTATGTGAAAGAACGACGACCAAATACAAGACGTGCACCAGTGAGAACCTACTTTCCAGCAGATGCTGAATATAAAGGCCTGCACAATTCTCTTACTCTACATAGAGTCTTTGTGGACCGTAGTCATCCTCCACCTTCCAATTCCCGACACCCGCCTCAGTAGCTGTTCCGCACTTCTGATCCTATGGTAACTCGACCCAGACCACATTAATTTAGACTACTCTTGCGGACAACCCTTTGACGCAACGCAGCGCTCGTGAATAAGCTGGTGCCCAGCGCTTGGCTTTCGATTAGCGCTTTAGAAGTTTGGAGATTAACCTACGATCACGATTATGATTTGTTACAGCACAATTTTGAAAAGACCTGCTCATTGTTGTTGCCAAACAAATTTTTTCGAGGGAAACGGCCCTGTTGTCATAAGCAGTGATTCCGTTAAGGTCTGAATTCTTGGAGTCATGGACGCATCACATCCAAAAATTGGAGTCCACACCAAATAGATAAGAGTCATGGACTCCACACTCATCCATTTTTGGAGTCCCATCGGGCCATAGTAGGCCAAATGTAAAAAAATTCCGAACTTCTTATATTAGGATACAGACGACAAAGGGCCCAACCATTAGGCCTATTATTACGTAACCTACGCAAAAATTCGTATTTTTGACCCTCTCATTCTGTTGCAACTCGTAAATTTTGCGAACAGCCACATGCGTACGTAAAAATTAGCTCTAACCCTCCTCCGTTTACAAAAGTTCATTTAGGCTATATAGCTAAAGTTAGCTATTAAATTCATTTTTCCGTTGACTATTTTGTGTGTGTTAAAATCTGAAGTTGTCGATACCAATACAGAAAATATCAAGTCATAAACTCATAAATTACAGATAGCTTCTCTAGAGGTAGGCTGACTTGGAATGAAATATAGGCCTGTTTCGTGGAATCGTGAAAGGTCAAGTAAGCCATATAGGCCTAGGCTATAGCCTAGGCCAAAGATAAGTAGAAGTTTTAGTTTTTAAAATTTGAGAACAAATTAACAACCATTTAGAAGCAAAAACTGGTGTTAGAGCGCAAGCAGATTGCATCATATTGCATTAATATTGACTGGAAAGCGTCTCTGAGAAGGCTATTTTCTTGTAGAGGCGCTATGTAGGCCTAACTTATTGATATGAATGAATGAAGGCAGAGTCTGAGAGAGCTAAAATGCGATTGTCGTTAGCAATAACATCATTTTAAAAATAAACAGGGAAATTTTCGGACTCTATAGCCTATAACTAGTACCAATCTTCACGACGATAATAAATTTTATACTTCTCAAGACAAATATTAGCATTGTTGTACTTCTCTAATTTTCTTGATTTTAGGATCTATCCGACGTCGATCATTACTTTTTAAGTCAGCTCATGGGAACGGTTGAACGCTATAATATTGCTGACATGTCTCGATGATTTAGGTCAAGGCCTGAAAGTATAGGCTATGTACGTCACTCACAGACAAAGAAATGAAATAGGCCTATTCATAAATAGGTCATTGCATAAATTATTCACCACTAACCAGTCAGTTAATACGCAATGAATAAACTGAGACCTAGGCCTACATGTATATGGACCCCACGGTATTTCTTATTGGTGTCCCATGGAGGCATCGTAAATTTATTTGTGCGTCCATCCACAACTTTAGTGCGTCCATGGACGCACTAAAGTTTTTATTTTTAAAAATGAATACTTTATTTTTGTGCGTCCGGAGTCAAAATTTGTGCGTCCGGGACGCACGGACGCACGTTAACGGAATCACTGGTCATAAGTCTTCGTCAAAATGTGGATTCATCCATCCATCTGCTCACTGCTTCGCAGCTAACCAGCGCTTATAATATTATCGTTCGATTTCGTTTAGCCGCTACGATTCCAGACACGTTCAAAAGAGAGAGAGCTAAGAATGGACGAGAGAGTGACGTAGACTTTATACGACGTCACGAAGTCACGTGATTCGCAACCGTCTCCGAAAAGATGGCTGCGGAAAGAGTGAAACATTATTAATTGAATTATTGTCATAAAATATACGAATAAATCTGAATTTAATAGGAGTTGTGTTTGATCTGTAATGTTGACGATGCAAATGGATGTAACTCTGGCAATTGTTGGCATCTGGACGGTATTACTGACCGCAAATACAGTTAGCAGTCTCGTCTGCTACAACTGTAACTCGACCAATAAAGATTGTTCTGATGAAAAGGTGAGTCAAGATTATATTTATTTATTTGGTAACCATATATCATAACAATAATTGGCGTAATTGCAGAACACGGGACGCTAGTTTTTTCAGTTTTTCTTAGCGATTTCAAAACAAAAAAACACAAACTCTTTCCGCTTGCAACTTTTAGACCTACAACGCCATACGAAGCCCGACAGTTTAGACTTTTCCTTTATTAAACCACATTCTTCTGTTTACTTTTGACAGTAAACGTGACTGTGAATTATTCTTTGCGCCTGTTAATACTCCAAAGAGACTATTTTGTCTTTACAAACTTCGTTAATATGAACAATATTCATTTTCACTTTGGTCTTTTCAAAACATAAATAACGAGTAGGCTTACCCAGTTATACATCAATAACTGTGAATTATTCTTTGCGCCTGTTAATACTCCAAAGAGACTATTTTGTCTTTACAAACTTCGTTAATATGAAAAATATTCATTTTCACTTTGGTCTTTTCAAAACATAAATAACGAGTAGGCTTACCCAGTTATACATCAATAACGGGTATCCAAATATCCATCATCCATGTATATTTTTATTCAACCAATCACAGCGCGACAGACAAACCAATAACGGGTATCCAAATATCCATCCAATAACGGGTATCCAAATATGTCACTAAGGATATGTTGATATGTCACTAAGGATATGTTGATATGTCACTAAGGATAACGCTGAATTCGGGGAAAAAAGAAAAACTGAAAAAACTAGCGTCCCGTGTTCTGCAATTACGCCTAATTATTTGCCATTGCATGGAGATATAGCGATGATGGCATACAAGTTGGATTGACGAAAAGAATTCTTGCTAAATAGAAGTCGGATTGATAAAATAATATTTCACGCAATAGAAGTGGGATTTGTGAAAACATTATTGCTGAAATTGGAGCTGGATTGATGAAAAATAATTGTTATTTAAATAGAAATTGAATTGATAAAAACCTTTTATTGTTGAAATAGAAGCTGGATTGGTTAAATGAAATCTTGACTAAATGGAAACCTGATTGATGATAATGATATGTGCCAAAGTAGAAGCCGGAATGTTGAAAAATAATCATGATGCGACTGCCCAAAAATTTCGTTTAATTTATTCCGCTATTTCGCTTTCCGAAATGAGAAAAATAATTAATTCCGTTAAAACGATAGATTACCCTCGGCGTAATTGCAGTATCGGGGACCGAATCATATGCAATATCTTTGACTAGTATCAAGTGACGACACTAACCCTAACGCTAATCCTAAGCGACCCTCACGACCATAACCTGACCCTAACCGACACACAGGGTTCCCGGTTGTGCAATTACGCCAAGAACTCTTAACTCAGTGTCTCCCAAACTTTTTTGACTTTTGGGCCACTTTTTCTTATTTGTTGGACACGAGGGTCACTTTTTCTTAGTTGAAGTAGGCTTCATTCGGTTTGTATGTGCACCTGTTATAGCGTCCCTTCCAGATTTCTACTCAGAAGCGCTCCGACTACAGCGCGGCACTGACTCGGAGTTTCATGCCTAAGCGCTTAGGAATTGCGAGTGAAGGACCAAGGTCCCTACGCGCCGGATTCAGGTGGATTCGAACCTACAACCCTTCGGCTGCAGGGCGGCGAACATATCCACTATACTAATGGAGCGAGGTGGTATAGTGGGTATGTTCGGCGCCTTGGGGGGCAAAAGGCTAAAATTTAATTAACTAAAATCATAAAAAATTGTTATAATTGATTTTTTTTATGTTTTGTTATTTATAGAGGTCAAAATAAAATAATTTGTGATAGAAAATAATTATGACATTGTGTTCTATCCTGTCCAAATTGTCAATTTTTCATATATATTTGTAAATTCTTTGAGAGATGAGGGCCCTTTTTAGGCTTGGCGGACCACGGGTTGGTAACCACTGTCTTAAATAATGACTTAACTAAAGGCTCGGCAGAACCGCTGAGCAGAAACCACAACTACTTAGTAACAAGAACTTAGAAGTGCTATGAAGTAGATATAGGTGAAGTTTATGTTGAAATAATCTAGTGTTAGGTTGGTATTGAAGACATGTTGGCATTGAAAATACAATAGCTTGAAGGGGCGCTATAACAAGTGCACATGCAAGCAAACAAACAATCAAACAATAATAGTTACTGATAGCACGATCAATATTGGTCAGTGATAACATTCCTATGGTCTCAACAGAACATTTTTGCTTACAAGTTCTGTGTGACATGGATCGTTGACTGAAATGTAAATGTAATTTAGGGGCCAGGTTGATATAAGCTCTTAGCTTTTTCCGGGCTTCCTGTTGCTCAGAGACCGTTCTGTATCCACTACATGTACCCATGTTCTTTTTGTTTCTTTGGCAGTAAATAAATAAATAAATAAAAATCTGCTGCCTATCAGAGTCGTTTGCAAATGCAATACACGTTCAATTGTATTTTGTGCGACTTAATTTTAAGTGACATCTGCAAACGTGGCTATTGTTGTTACTGCACATTTAAATGCAACTGAATTGCAGTCGTTTAAGCCGCAAAGATGCATGAACTTATATAGCGCCCCTTCAAGAAACCTTGTGTGAATTGGATGGCATTGTTAGCCTTTTCTTTGTTTTTTTTGTTCAACAATTAGATCAGAGGCAACCAGCGCCTACAGGTCGAATGTCCAAACGTAGACGACGAATGTGGAATGGCATTTACGGTTGAGCCGTCGACAGGCGGCCATCGCCGGCTTCTCAACCGGACATGTTGGACAAGGGACGAACTGCTTGACTACGAGCGCAGATACGGACCAGAGTTGGTCGTCGGTCGAATGCGAGTGCCAAGCGTCGAGCGAATGGGACTCGCATTCGAGTTGGTCGAATTGCGCTTCAGTCATTGCAATCGGTCGCTGTGCAACTCGAGATATTATCCAGATGACTCGGACGTTGAAGAAGAAAGATCGACGCCAATCGAGTGCTACTTCTGTTCGAGCCTCGATAATCCATCGTGTGATTTCAACGGAATCAATTTGAAACAGATGAATGACACCGTCCTAGCCAGGTAAATAATGCTCTCCCCTTTCTCTCACTCATCCCCATTCATCCATCTCTTCTTTATCTCCATCCCTGAATGTCTGCCTGTGTGCCTGCCTGCCTGCTTGCCTATCTGTCTGTCTGCCTGTCTGTCTGTTTGTCTGTCTGCCTGCCTCTCTGTCTGTATGTCTGTCTGTCTGTCTGTCTGTCTGTAATACAGGTCCTTCGACATTTTCTTTATAGATGAGAGGCATTGTTTCTGTTCGCCTGGAAAGGCGAGCTATACAACAGTCAGTAGAACGAAGCACTTGTATGACTGTTTCTTCTGGATCTGATAAACATAGAATGTCTAAACCAAGTCTAAGAACATTAAAGAGTAATTGTCTTATCGCAGTCGATTTGGGTTGGATTTCCTTTCTCCGTTCGGCGCATATATATAGTTCTGTCTGCTTGGCACCTGGATGTTGTAAGCCATTGTGTCGACAAATGGAAATCAGGGAGACAGAACATCGCTTCGTTGTTTTGTCTGTGAAGATGAGACTCGATTTATAATCCAATTGATGTTTAGGCTATACAGATTATAGTTGATTTAGCAAATTCTTTAGCCATCAGATTCTGCAATCTACATGCTTGAAAAAGGAACAGAGCTCTTGCTTGCATTAGCGTTTTGTTTCCTTGTCTTGTTGACGACATCTGCAGATTTACCTCAAACTTTCTGGAGCTTCTTCATTTCTAAGTTTACTTGAGATTTCTGGGTTTTTTTTTGTTAAGTCAATAAACTGCTGGTTGGTTTTATTGATTGATTGATTGGTTGACATTATAGATTAATCATTTATTAATAATTCATTGTATATATTAATTAATTTTTAATTAAATATGTCCATGAAGATTGAATTGTGTTGTGTAGATGTCCTTCAGTCGGAGGTCCATTCCACTGTGCGTTGACTTACAAGACGATAAGAAACGATTCAGACAACCACCACGACCAGCAGCAGATGCCAGAGAAGAAGACGACGAAGAAGGCGGTGTCTGTCCGTGTGTCTCGCACTTGTCTGTCTGCTGACGAATTGTTGAGCTACAAGAAACAGTTGGGCGACGATCTGATCGGCGTCGACAGAGATGGAGCCATAGAGACTCAGCTCTTCGTCTGCAGCGATGTCTCTGGCTGTAACTGGAGATTCGCTGCGTACAACCAGAGCGATGAAGTCGATGAACCGGAGACCAGGGCGGGTGCGGGGGAGCAGAAGGGGACGGGGAAGGCGGGGAAGGCGGTGACGTCGTGCTACGTCTGCAATGACGGGACGAGTTCGACGTGTTCTCTGTCTGTGTCGTCGGACGACATCATCCGTGGGAAGAAGGACGTGAGACGATGTGCGGTCGATCAGTCGCATGGGTGTGTGCTCTGGTACAAGGTCGAACAGGAGACGCAGGTGATCGCTGCTGTCGTTAGGTCCTGCCTCAGCAGAGATGACGCCGACAGATACAGAACGAACTATACGGCCCTCACCACCACCAACCTCACGACCAACACCACCACAAGCAGCAGCAGCGCCATCTATTCGAAGGAAGACATCGCTCAAAGATCCATCTATTACCTGACGATGTGCTTCCAGTCTCGATGTAATCTTCACTTTCCCGCCTTTCAACCTGTCGCCCGTCTCTGCTTCGTCTGCTCTCAAGATGCGGCTGGCGACGTTTGCGACGCTGACGGCGCCGGTCTGTCCTCCTCCTCCTCCTCCTCCTCCTCCTCCTCCGCCATCCGACACTTGGTCCGTTGCTCCGATCCTAGCGACATCTGCAGTCTCTCATACGTCGTTCGTCTCGACTCATCAACATCCGGTCAACTCCTTCGTCCGTCCAACGTCTCTCGCTCCTGCCTCAGCCAACGCCAGGCATCCGAGTGGAGCGAACGGCGTCACTTGTCAAGCGCAGAAGGAGACGTCGTCGTCATTCCAGCCAATTCCAATGACCATTCCATCTTAGAAACTCACTTCTTCTGGTGCTGGTCATCCAAATGCAATCGTCGACTCCCTGACAAACTGAAGGACTCGATTCCAGCGCCATCTCTGCGCTGCTTCACCTGTTCACAGAACCTGCCTACCGACGGTCCTTGTGGGGCACAGCTGACGGCAGGGGAGGCCGCGGGCGGCGCAGCCACTGCAGCAGGGGCCTTCGTCAGTCGCTGTGCTACTGAGGAGAAGGATGGTGAGAAGAAGGGCTTCGAAGAGCAGCAGCAGCAGTCCTACAGGTGTTTCATGTCGTACGTATTGGCTGCCAATGGAAGTCAGTCTCAATTCAACCGATCTTGTATCTCTGTCTCTGAGATTCTGTCACTGAAGAGACGTTTTGGTCCGGATATGATAGCCACCGAGGATGTCGATGTTGGTCAGCCACCGCCACCGCACCAGATGCCGCTCACCCACAGATACATGTTCCACTGCAGGGGCTCTCTCTGCAACCGACACTTCCCATCAGTGACGGCGGGGGCGGCGGCGGCGGGGTCGGTGGTGGGCGAGCAGTCGACCCCCATGCAGTGCTACATATGCGGCGGCAGCGACGGGGCTGATCGGAGCAGAGACACGATGTTCTCCTCTTCGCTGTCTGTGTCGTCAGACTGCGGTGTGAATGGGTCGCTCTTGTCTGATTCAATACTGCGTCCTTGTTCCGTCTTTGATCGATTCTATTGCGCAATCGTCGCCAAGTACAACTTGTCGTCGCCAGAGGCGCTGCTCGTCTCGATGCGCAGACACTGCATCTCGCAACGCGACGCTTCCGCCTACATGACGATTTCCGACCGTCAAGAACTGGGGGACGAAGGAGATGTTGTCATCTACGAGGAAAGGGAGACGATGATGGCGGCGGCGGATGAGAGGAGAGGAGGGAGTGGCTCCTTCAAGAACTTCCTCTTCATCTGCCGATCGAACAGATGCAACGCAGACTTTCCTCAGCTGAAGTCTCTCGAGGAGCGTCACCTACCGCAGACAGCGTTGCCCGGAGTCGATGGTCCAGTCATCAATGAAGCGAACAAGAAAACGGAAACTATGAACTCCGACGACGATCAGCCGCCGAGACGTGGAGCCAGCCAATCAACGGCACACCGACCGATTCTTGCACTGACCAGCTGCTACCTTGCAACAACAACAACAACGGTGGCTCTCGTCGTCGCTTCTTCGTCTGTTTTGGGTCGGCAATAAGAAGAAGAAGAGAAAGAAAGAATCGGTGGAGAAAACTGATCGACGACGCCATCTTTAGACGAAATCTGTCGTCATATTATGTTGACGACAGAGAACTTAGGAGTTCGAGTCGTAGCCTTTGATTTGGTTTGAAAGTTCAGAGATTTCAAGTCGGTCGATGAACATTTCATCAGTGGATCAGCAGAATTCTTCTTAAGACGACGTACAAACAGAATCCGATTCACCTCAAACCTCTGTTTCGTTTACTGTATGTTATTTAGGAATATACAACAATGCCAAGATTTTATTGTTTACTGATTGCATGCGTTGTAGACAAAATTCCTTTCACTCCTCTGTGTAATATCTGCCTTCGCGCTCCCTCCCTTCCTAATTCCTTTGCTCACTAGTTCTATATGCTTGTCCTGTCTGTTAAGCCCAGCATGTCAATTTCTTTTCTTTCTATTCAGACAATGTGCTTATTTCGCTGTGGAGAATAGTTTTCTTAAAGTGTTTTGTCATTCACTATACATAGTCACTCAGTTGGTGTGTCTACCAGGTGAGGAAATATTTGTTGAAAAAGACACTTGTCAACACCCAATTGACCTTCAAAGTTTTCTCCCGTTTTTTCCCTTGTGTTCAGTAGCGTAGCCTACACCTAGCCTAGTCACTGTATTTCGTTATCTAAAGCTAGGGTATAAATCTCTAAAGTTCTTAACTTGTTCAATTACAACAAAGCTCTGTTTCTTGTATTTTCTTCTTCTTCGTTCATAACACACGCAGATTACACAACAATAGATCAACGACGACAAACGCTTGAATTCTACGACAGCAACGCAACTATTATTATCTAAACTCCACTGTTCTCTAAAACGTCTTCTACTCTCTCTCTACTATCAACGCCTTCTTCTACAACTTCTTACACTGTCTGGGCGTACACTCTTCCCCTGGCCGCTCTGTCCTTCTATCTGCCTCTCTCCGTGTATCTGTCCGTCTGTCTGTCTATCTCTCTCTCTCTCTCGCGCTCTCCGTCGACGGTCGGCCGAGCCGCGCTAAACTTTCCCGCCAGTCTGGCACCTGCAGGCCTAACTGTCTAGACGCTGACCTTGAGCTGGTCTAGTCGTACGCCTAAACATCAACTGACTAAATAGACTATACAAAATTAGCTCACATTACCTCCTTCCTTTCTTTTAAAGAGAGCTAATTACCTATAAAAATTAGCGAACGTACCTTAACTAAACAATGCAAATAGTCCATAACATAATACATCATAAAATATCTTATACTACAATCTAGACAGACAATCGGCTACTACATTCAATTTACCTTTCTTATAGTTCAATAGAATGTCAAAATTTTGCAATGATAAAGACCATCTGACTAATTTAGCAGATTTCGACATTGATTCAGTCAAATAAACTAAAGGGTTATGGTCCGTAAACACATTGATTTTAGAACCAATAAGAATTTCTTTCAACTTGTTTAAAGCCCATATGATCGCATAGGCTTCCTTCTCAATCGTCGCCCACCTCCTCTGGGTATCTGTCAGCTTCTGACTGATAAATGAAACGGGACGTTCTATCCCTTCCTCGTCCATCTGAGATAGGACCGCTCCCACAGCAAAATCACTGCTATCACAGTACAAATTAAATGGTTTCCCAACCTCAAACATATATAGAATCACATTTGATAAGACAATCTGCTTAAGGGAATCAAAGGCTTTCTGATGTGCATCAGTCCAAACAATGTTATCAGGTACTTTCTTGCTAGTCAAGTCTGTTAATGGTTTAGCAATTTCAGCAAAATTACAAATAAACTGTCTGTAAAATCCAAAAAATCCTAAGACTTGCTTCACTTCCTTCCTAGTTTCAGGTTTCTTCAAATTAATTAAACTGTCAATCCTGTCTGGATTCATCATCTTCTTCCCCGATCCTATGAGGTGACCGATGAACTTCACCTCACTCTTACCAAACACACATTTCTTCAAGTTCAAGGTTACATTATGCAGTCTTATTTGTTTCAAAAATAATTCCAAATGTCTCAAATGAATGTCCCAATCATTCGAATGCACTGCAATGTCATCAACATAAGGTTCCGTAAACTCATTAATCGGTTGCAAAATCATATTTATCGCTTTTACAAAAGTCCGTCCTGAGTTAATCATTCCAAAAGGAACACGCGTAAATTCATACAGTCCTTTATGTGTAACGAACGCAGTCTTCCATTGGTCACTCTTTTTCACAGGACAAGTCCAATATGCACTGCGACAGTCCAGAACAGAAATGAACTTGGATTTTCCAACTTTGCTCAAGACATCGTTGACGATTGGCATAGGATATCGACAATTTTCAGTAAAAGAGTTAATGTACCTGTAGTCACAAGCCAATCTCAAGGATCCATTCTTCTTTTTGACGATGACAAGTGGACTTGCCATTCTGCTTGACGATGGTTGAATAATGTTTTCTTTCAGCATCTCTTGTATTTGTTTTTCCACTTCTGCTCGGTATATTAATGGTATTCGATATGCCATGAATTCTTTTTCGCGAAAGTCTGGTCTCAGCACCACTTCGTGTTCTACCAATGTACATAATCCAGGTTTGTCTGAGAATCTGTCAGCGTATCGATTCAGTACATCCAGTAATTGTTTCTGTTGCTCGCTGGTCAGATGTCCAATTTGTTCGTAATCCAATTGAAGTGACTTCTGTTTTGTCTCTGAATAATCTTCCTTCAGCGGTATTTCTACCACTGATCCAAATTCGTCATCCTCTTCCACGATCAGACCACAAGACAATGTTCTCGTAATGAACTTCCTCATCTTGTTAGCATGAATAATCCGTCGACCGTTTTCGTTCATGTCCACCAGATACGAATATTTGGATCTTCTTTGCAGGACCTTGCATGGACCATGCCATCGTGAGATCAATTTATTGGTTGACGTTGGATACAGCACGATGACGTTCTCTCCTGGCTCGAATTCTTTATCTTTTGCTCTTTTGTTGTATTGACTGGCGTACTGTTTTTGCTTTTCTCCAGCACAGCTCTCGGCGAATGTCAAGGCCTTTTCCATGTCTGCTCTTAAATTTTTCAGGTATTTTGCCGGTTGCACTCCAATGTTCGGTGGTAGATTTATTTCTTTGGTCCAGCTTTCTTTAAGGATGGTGAGTGGCCCTCTCGGTAACTTTCCATAGACCAGCAAATACGGTGCCACTCCTGTAGTTGCGTTAGGCACTTCTCTCAATGCCCAGACTGTAAATGGAATAATTTTATGCCACTGTCTCGGATTTTCCACAACGACATGATGAATCATTTTCTTGAACGTTTGATTCCATCTCTCCACCAATCCTGCCGCTTCTGGATGTCCTGGCGAATCGAATCGAGGACAACACCCCATCAGTTTCAGAAATTCTCTTGTTAGACTGGCTGTAAAATTCGTCCCTCTGTCGCTCGTGATCACTGACGGAACTCCCACATCCATGAACAGCTTCATCAAAGCTTCGCATACAGCCTTAGCGGTCAATGACTTCATCAAGAATATTGTCGGCCATCTCGTACATGAGTCCACGATGCACAAACAATACTTATGCCCTGCTGCTGAAGTCGGTTCGATCGGTCCTACGACGTCCATGGTCATTCTTCTGAACGGCACATCCTCTCTTGGTATTGGTGTAATCGGCACTCGATCCATCACCAAACTCCGTGCTTTCAGCTGACACTTCTCACAGGACTTGCAGAACTTCACCACATCTCTACGCATCCTTGGCCACACAAAGGACAACTTGATACGTTCCCTTGTCTTCTCTTCTCCCAAGTGTCCGCCAAATACTGACTCATGTGCTAATTCCATCACCTGAATTCTTCTTTCCTTCGGCAACACCAACTGATACACCAACTGGTCCAACATTTGATGCTTCTTATACATCAACCCATTCACCACACTAAACTCTGATCCTTTGTCTTCAGCTATCTTCCACCACGACCTCAGTGACTCGTCATTTCTCTGCTGCTCTTCAAATTTCATTGCGTCTGCCAATTGTCTTTCATCACTCGTATTCTCGGCAAATAAATCCCTCATACTCGTGTCCATTTCACCATCACTTCCAGAATCATCATAATCATTATCACGTTCACATGCAACCATCTCTTCTTCAATTTCATTGTTTCCGGATGTTATTCCTTCTTCTTCTTGAATGCTTTGTTCATCATCGCTTTCTGTATCCTCATCTAGCAAACTTTCATTTGACTTTTCCTCTTCTCCTTCTTCCACTTCATTTCTCCGACTCTGTGCTCTTGTAGTCACATTCGCTTGCAACTCTCCTTGCAATACACTCACTGGTGGAACCTCTTTCAGTTCTGCGATTATCTCTGGATGCAGCAAGAACTTTTCTTTGTTGTCTTTGCACAAGACTGCCGGAATGCTGGCACACACTAAGGTTAAATATGGCGCGATATTTACTCCCTTGTCTTTCCAATCTCCTCCTTCGTTATGACAACTCATCCGCACTTCGATTTTCACCAACTTAGCTGGAATGGGTTCTCCAGCCACACATTGCAAATGTACTCTGCCAATTTCTTCCACTGTCGCTCCTTTCAACAATTCCTCATTGATTACTGGAATCTCTGTACCAGAGTCGATCAGCGCTCTGACTTGCACGGGATGACAACTGTCATCATTTCCACGTATCTCTACATTGACATGCTGTAGTAAAGACTTCTTTGTACGTTGACACTCATCTTTGCTTTCTGTTTCTCGACCAGTATCTTTAATTGGAGTAGAATTTACTATTTCTCTCTGTATAGCAAATTGAGGCGTGCACTTCATCACTGACTTCACTTCCGTTTCGCGGTTGTCTTGTTCTTCATACTGATTCGGTGCATTCCTTACTTGTATCTGATTTACTCTGAGATTTTCTGCACTTCGAGTAAATCTATTTCTCAGATTTGTCGCTCTTGGTGGTGCTTTGCAATCCTTTATCAGATGTCGGTCTGACTGACAATTATGGCAACGTTTCTTAACAATCCCTCTCTGTTCAGTGTTCTCCCGCCTGTAATTGTTCGCTGTATTGTTTTCTCTTTGGCGTCCCATCACTGGAATTCGACTGTACATTTGTCTGTCACCCGTTGCTTCTCTTCTATCTTGACCAAACTGTCTTCCAGGAGCACCATCATTCCTCGCTTCGTTATTTTTGGCTTGGTTTCCTGTTTCTTTGTTATTACTATTCCACCTGGGTTGCTTCGAACTATTACCCCATGCTTCATATCTCGGTTTGTCTTGAAACATTAGACCAATTCGATTATTCACGTGTACGTCTGCGAGTTCTGCAACATTACTGGCTTCCAAGCATTCAGTACCCTCTTTTGCTAGTACGAACTGTAGTGGACCCGGTGGTAGACATTCTTTCAACTTATCCGCCACCAACAGATCAAATAACTTCTCGTAGCTTTTACCCACTCGCCTACTTCTGACATAATAGTTCAACAGGTTCTTTAATCTTGCTGTAAACATCGTGTATGTTTCTTCCGCCGTTTTCCTCGCATCTCCAAATCGTGATCGGTATTCTCTCGCTGTCAATTTGAATTCTTTCAGTAGATGTTCTTTCACTATGTCGTAATCGTCTAGATCATCGAAAGACAATCGATTCAACACCGTTCTTGCTCTTGGCGTCATTAGTGGCAACAGCAATTTGACCCAAAACTGCTTTTCCACCGTAAAACTGTTGAATGCATTCTCAACTGTCTCAAAATATAATGGCATCTCCATCATATCATATGGCATCTTAGGTAATACGTGTTTCATTGCATCACCTATCTTTTTAATCTTGGACACCATTGTCTCACTTTCTCTGACCCTGGTTCGTTCTGACTCTTCACGACTTCTTCTTTCGTCTTCATTTCGTTCCCTCAGTCTATTTTGATCTTCTACCCTACGCAGTTCTTCTTGTTCTATCTTTTGCTGCAACAATTCTAACTGTCTTCTACGTTCCTCCTTTTCTATAGCCATTTCTCGGAGCTGAGCTTCCTTAAGAGCGAGTTTCTTTTGTTCTAATTCTAATTGTTCTTCCCTTTCTCTTTCCGCTTTTTCCAAATTTTCTTTCTCCATTTTCAATTCTTCCTGTCGAATCTCTTCGGCTCTTTGTAATTCTGCCAAACGCATGGCTTCTTTGTCTTCCTCACGCATCTTTTGCTCTTCGATCTGTTGTTTTCGTATTTCTTCATCACTTTTCCTTGCCCTCTCGTATTCTATCATCAATTCCATTCTTCTTCGTTCTGCTTCGTCACGATCTTTTTTCATTTGTTCTAGCTGAAGCTGGAACTGCTGCTTCTGCATCTGTATCTCTTCTTGTCTCATCCTTTCTGCTTGTTCTGCTCTTACTTTTTCCTCTTGTCTCCGTTCTTTCTCTTCTTGTTTCCTTTGTTCCTCTTTCTCTTTCTCCTCCTGTCTCCGTTTCTCTTCTTTCTCTTTCTCCTCCTGTCTCCGTTTCTCTTCTTTCTCTTTCTCTTCTTGTTTTTGTTCTTTCTCCTCTCGTCTCCGTTGCTCCTCTTTCTCTTTCTCTTCTTGTTTCCGTTGCTCCTCTTTTTCTTTCTCTTCTTGTTTCCGTTCTTTCTCTTCTTGTCTGCGTTGCTCCTCTTTTTCTTTCTCTTCTTGTTTCCGTTCTTTCTCTTCTTGTCTGCGTTGCTCCTCCTTCATCATCATAAATTGCATCAACGCCTCCATAGACATAGCCTGTGGTTTCTCCTCAACGCCACCTACAGCGCCTTTCTCTTCAGCTTCCTTTAGCCACACCTCTGCTAGGGCTCTCATCAAATTTTCCCTTGACATCTCTTCGACTTCTTCTACGTCGAGACCCTCTTCAATTAATAACTTTATTAATCGAGCAGAAGACATCTTCTTTATACTCGCTTGCTTTTGTTCCGTAAGTTTCTCCATCTTACTTTCTTACTTCAACTGATTTGCGTGAAGAAATCGAGGGAGTGACTATGCTTTCTGCAATTAGCTGACTTTACTTCTTATGGCTTGTTTATACAAGGAGCGAGTTTTGTATACCTCTCTCTGGCGTTGTCGTAATGTTATTCGTATACCCGTTGTATCTTCTCACCAGTTGTTCGGATGCTCCGTTTCCTTCTCCCGTTTGGTCGGCTCCTCAGATTAATTCGATATTCACCTTCAATTTACGGACGGTGACTATTCCGAAAATTGACGTCGACAATGCTTCGTAAGCAAAATCCACCGTAGATATTCCTCCGACTGAAAATATTCCTCCAATTGAAAATATTCCTCCGATTGAAAATATTCCTCCGATTGAAAATATTCCTTCAATTGAAAATATTCCTCCAATTGAAAATATTCCTCCGATTGAAAATGTTGCTCCAATTGAAAATATTCCTCCGATTGAAAATATTCCTCCAAATGAAAATATTCCTTCAATTGAAAATGTTGCTCCGATTGAAAATATTCCTCCGACTGAGTTCACTATCCCAACGTCCGTTGCTTGAATTCAGTATCCCACCGCTATCACCAAAAATGTCAACACCCAATTGACCTTCAAAGTTTTCTCCCGTTTTTTCCCTTGTGTTCAGTAGCGTAGCCTACACCTAGCCTAGTCACTGTATTTCGTTATCTAAAGCTAGGGTATAAATCTCTAAAGTTCTTAACTTGTTCAATTACAACAAAGCTCTGTTTCTTGTATTTTCTTCTTCTTCGTTCATAACACACGCAGATTACACAACAATAGATCAACGACGACAAACGCTTGAATTCTACGACAGCAACGCAACTATTATTATCTAAACTCCACTGTTCTCTAAAACGTCTTCTACTCTCTCTCTACTATCAACGCCTTCTTCTACAACTTCTTACACTGTCTGGGCGTACACTCTTCCCCTGGCCGCTCTGTCCTTCTATCTGCCTCTCTCCGTGTATCTGTCCGTCTGTCTGTCTATCTCTCTCTCTCTCTCGCGCTCTCCGTCGACGGTCGGCCGAGCCGCGCTAAACTTTCCCGCCAGTCTGGCACCTGCAGGCCTAACTGTCTAGACGCTGACCTTGAGCTGGTCTAGTCGTACGCCTAAACATCAACTGACTAAATAGACTATACAAAATTAGCTCACAACACTTTTTACTTAATACAGAGTTACCATGCAATTCAATGGAAAAAGTCTTGATTTTACAGATAACAACCAATGTACGGTGAACGCAGGTCGTGAAAGTCTAGTGTTACAGTGCAAGTGTCCCACACGAAGCAACCGTCGATTTAAAATCATCGAATTCACAGAACTTATTAGCGCACTAAAGTTTCTAACTTTTTAGGAAAACTGACAAGTGTGACGAATCTCCTTGAATCTACCACTCTACCACCATAGGCGCAACCACCCTATGGGACCCACGGGATGCGTCCCCCCAACTTTTGAGTTGTCCCATTAACTTTATCATTATGGTCCCCTCAACTTTTAGGACGTGATTCATTTGGTCCTCCCCAACTTTTAGGACGTGATTGCACCTATGTCTACCACCCGCTCTCCCTTCCACCTCTCCTTCCTCCCACCGTTCATCCCTACGTCCATTTCTCCTTCTCTCCCTTTCTTCCTCGCATCTCCCTCATTACCTTGCAAGCTATCTAATTCCATTCAGCAGAATTCTCTTCGTCTATAGGTTTATTTGCTTGTTTGTCCATCTGCCCATGCATAAGCTCGTCACGTGTGTGATTCTATGTCTAACAATGAGATCCACTGAGACTATTTATTACGTGGTAGGAATTATTCTCTAAAGATGGATATCCATTCGGTAGCGCTTCGTAATTGGCGAATGTCAATATTTAGAAACTATCTTGAAAACATACATGCATTCCAGCATCTAATTATTATTGTAAACTAATTACAATTAATTTTACTTATTTGGCCCGTTATGTTTCTTACTTCCCAACATAGTCTCGTAGCCTATTATCCTAACTGAGTCCCATCTTTTTCGTTCTGATTAAAAATGTTTGGTGGTCCGGCCGATTATCACGTGGCCAAACAGCTACCACTCTTCAATCAGACGCGCCCTAGGCCGACCTAAGGTTATCGATGTCATGAATGCGGGATCGAGAAACGCGCTCCTCCAGTAGGTTAGGCTCCGCTTACCGTACGCTCCGGTTTCAGGTCTCGACTGTTGAACGGTCACAACTGCAGGGTATAAAGCTGGGTGTCTCCCGGGACAGCTACTACACTACACTATACTACGTCTACGGTCGTGTTTCTGTGAACAATGAGGACATTTTGAACACCAGCTGCAGCTACACTACACTTCTTTTCATCTTTTGTATGTTGGAAATTTTCATTTTTCGGCGCTGTATCTCAAACGCTCATAGGTCTAAACTTTACAACTCACCAACACTCATCTAAACGGGGTTAGGGTTAGGTGGTTGTTGTTTTTAAATTTCAGGCAAAATTACTAAAAGATTTGACGGAATTATGAGACTTTTGTTGAGGTCTACTTTTCATCGGTACACAGCGTAGTACCATCTCTAAAGAATCGCACAGAACTCTTATTAAGCCTACTACCTGTTAGGGAAATAGTAAGAGCCTGGGATTTATTCTTCTGCTACAACATCTCCAATCCAGAATTTACCTTCTTACATTAAACTCGCACTGTTATTATAGTCTTGCTATTTAGCTTTGTCATCTCATTCATGTTGAACGTCTAATTTTTATTGCCGTGAGGCATTCACTGCAGGCAGCTTACATAAAGTTGAATAAAATCAAATGTTTTCTTCACCATTTTTGGGTTATCCGACTTGGATATTTAAAAAAATTGCATTCCAGGGTATTGACCTTTCCCAACTTGCCCTGCCCTTTCCTCATATCTCCTTTCCCCTCACAGTTCGTGATCTGGGACTCAATCTAGATTCTGAACTCACTCTGTCCCAGCATGTGAACTTGGTTGCACGGAGTGCTTATTATCACCGTCAGCTCCGGTGGTCTCTCTCTCTCTCTCTCTCTCTCTCTCTCTCTCTCTCTCTCTCTCTCTCACACACACACACACACACACACATCTCGGTCGTCGTCCTTGTCCACGCCTTTGTTACAAGTCGTATCGACAACTGCTGCTCCTTACTTGCTGGTCTTCCAAACAGCTACCTGGGGCGACTTGATCGCATCGTGCGCTCGGCTGCTCGTCCTCGTTGGGCGGCTCCCTAAATGTGCTCCTGTCTCTACCTCATCGATCCAGCGATCTGCTGGATCACGTGATTACGTCAGAGAACTCGCTGCCACTTGATATCTCTGTCACAGCACTTGGAGTTCACTTTGACAGCTGTATGACCATGACGGCCCATGTGAGTCAACTCGTTCGAGGTTGTTTTTACCAACTGCGAAAAATCGAAACCATCCGCAGATTCGTTCAAACCTCAACTGCCGTCATCTTAGTCAACAGCTTCATTGTCTCCAGGGTTGACTACTGCAACAGCGCACGCGTCATCTCTAGAGGGACGTAAACGAACGTTTTGAACTCGTGTACAGCGCACTTTCCTTCGGCCTCGGCTGAGCCACGGCGCTATATAAATCGTCTTATTATTTGGCAATC
The DNA here is from genome assembly GCA_949752735.1 of Lumbricus terrestris. NCBI lineage: Eukaryota > Metazoa > Annelida > Clitellata > Crassiclitellata > Lumbricidae > Lumbricus > Lumbricus terrestris. Next base: position 55,549,884 of record OX457044.1, read on the forward strand.
ATTGGTAAGTCTGGGTATTACTGATATTTCTAAGTCTTGTTCTTGTGGTCCAAACTTTTAGTCTTGTTCTTGTTCTTGAGGTTTCAGGTCTTGACAACAATACTGCCACTCTCCTTCCTCGTCATCCTACCTCCCTTCCTTCTACCGTTCCTTGTGCCTTCGATACCTTCAGTGGCGACGCCAGGATTTAAGTTGGGGGGGCTAAATCCTCGGGGAGGAAATTTTCCATTTTCATTCGCCAATATTTCTGAAGACCCTTTTCGGTCATTTGGTCGAAATCTCAGGGAAATATATTTCATTTTCCCTGTCAAAAAATCCTGATGACCTTTTTTAGGCGGGGTTTATCATGAAAATATTTCGTTTTCTGTGTGAAAAAACCTGATGGCCTTTTCAGGGGTCTTGGCCCCCATAGTCCAATCTCTGGCGCGCCACTGGATTCCTTCCTTCATTCCTTATTCCAAACATGTCTAGTTCTAATTTCGTCAAGTGAATCTCCTTATAATAATCTGTTGATTTTATTTTGTCAGATGGTTGATCGTCGTTCGAAAATTCTGCGCAATTGACAACTTTACCAATCTATCATATAATTATATATAACTCATTAAGAAGAGAGACTGGTGTTGCTGTTGTGCTTGTCTGACTATTTATGTCCACCCCTTCGAAATCGACTCCAACGGCAAACGATTCAAAGGTTTGCTACCAGACATTAATTAGTTCGTATTGTGTTCTTTCAAACAAGTGAGAGCAGAAAATAATGTTCGCGTCTTGAGAATCTACATTTCTAACTGTCGCCTTCATCGTCCACTTTTGCATCTATTGTTCGGTCTTTGCTTAATCCTCCATATCCGCTTCCTGTCCTCCGTCTTCCTTCTCCTCGTCCTTACCCTCGCCCTTCCCACCCTCCGGCTCCTCCTCCGACTTCTCGCCCTTCCCCTCCTCCGACTTCTCCTCCGACCCCTCGCCCTTCCCATCCTCCGGCTCCTCCTCCGACTTCTCGCCCTTCCCACCCTCCGGCTCCTCCTCCGACTTCTCACCCTTTCCATCCTCCGGCTCCTCCTCCGACTTCTCGCCCTTCCCACCCTCCGGCTCCTCCTCCGACTTCTCGCCCTTCCCACCCTCCGGCTCCTCCTCCGACTTCTCGCCCTTCCCATCCTCCGGCTCCTCCTCCGACTTCTCGCCCTTCCCACCCTCCGGCTCCTCCTCCTCCGACTTCTCGCCCTTCCCATCCTCCGGCTCCTCCTCCGACTTCTCGCCCTTCCCACCCTCCGGCTCCTCCTCCGACTTCTCACCCTTTCCATCCTCCGGCTCCTCCTCCGACTTCTCGCCCTTCCCACCCTCCGGCTCCTCCTCCGACTTCTCGCCCTTCCCCTCCTCCGACTTCTCCTTCGACCCCTCGCCCTTCCCCTCCTCCGACTTCTCCTTCGACCCCTCGCCCTTCCCCTCCTCCGACTTCTCCTTCGACCCCTCGCCCTTCCCCTCCTCCGACTCCTCCTCCGACTCCTCCTTTGAATTCTCGCCCTTCCCCTCCTCCGACTCCTCCTCCGACTCCTCCTTTGACTTCTCCTCCTTCTCATCATCACCATTACTATCACCACCCAAAAATTGGCCATTCGCTATCGCGGGGTCCTTCCCATCCTCCGGCTTCTCCTCCGGCTCCACCTCCTCCGGCTCCACCTCCTCCGGCTCCACCTCCTCCGGCTCCACCTCCTCCGGCTCCTCACCCTCACCCTCACCATTACCATTACGATCAGGATCGAAAATGTTGGCATTCGCTTCGCCGTTGCAGACGATCGTAGCGATGTTCTTTCCTTCGTAGGCGTACGTGCTGTTCATGCACGACACGCAAGCCATCGCGGATTGCTCGTTGACGTAAATCTGTCGACAGTGGACGATGCAGCTGCGAGGATCGGCGCAGAAGCGATGCAGGAAGAGAATCGTGTTCTTGCGCTTTCCAAGAACCAACTCCGTCGTGTAATTCATTCGTTGCATGCAGATCTGCGATGAGAAGAAGAAGAAGAAGAAAGAAGAAGATCGAACGTCGAATGGAGACAACAATCACATGAAACACAATTATTATACAATCAATCTTGACCTCTGCTACATTGACCTAATTATAGTGGACATGATTGTCAAGTCCATCCACTGGATCACGAGTGCTGCCTAACCATGATCTTATGATCATCGCATCGACATAATAATTATCTAGAGACTTTTACACATGCAGCATAACCATGATCATATGATCATCGCATCGTCATATCCAGAGAGTTACAAATGCAGCGACTTGCGCAGAGTATGACCATTTTTCAGTTGTGCCATCTGCATGAAACCTCGGGAAAGGGAAATGCATTTAACGAATGAAAGATTGATGAGGAAGAAGGAGTCATTAGCCATTGCCTTCTTTTTTGAGAATTATAGGAAGTTCATTCAAAATGCTGGGACCAACCACACAGCAAATGTCCGATGTTGGCATGCAAGAGCTGCCATAGTCCTAGTCCTGGGAGGAACAGAAAAGATCAAAACGATAAGGCAAGTTCAACGAACAAGATGAAGATGTGGTCTTCAATATTATAGGCTGCGAGGTATTGACGGTCATTTTCATGCTATAATTTGGAGACTAGAAAGACAATAGCTGCTGTAGCTGCTGTAGCTGCTGTAGCTGCTGTCGCTGCTGTAGCTGCTATGGATGCTGTAGCTGCTGTAGCTGCTATGGATGCTGTAGCTGCTGTAGCTGCTATGGATGCTGTAGCTGCTGTAGCTGCTATGGATGCTGTAGCTGCTGTAGCTAGACCTGGGAGTGACTTTGGTCAGCTAATCTGACCCCACTTGACCCTAAAGTGACTTGAGGTCGACTTTAAGTCGACTTCTGGGCGTCAAAACGACTTGACCCGACTTGGCAGAAAAACAACCGACTTCCGACTTGAAGTCGACTTCTGACATGGTACTAACCATTAGCCTAGGTGTATACGTACGGCTACTAATGCAAGAAGTCAAGCCAATTTTCCTGCAAGCATTAATTTCATTTAGGCCTACAAATAAATAATGAGGCCTCAACACTTAATTGATGCATAAATTTGTTAAGCCCATTTCAAGCTGTTTGTGTTTCAGTTGGAATAGTTTTGTGGTACTTTGGGCCATCTAGTAACCTAGACAATGCAACGGCAAATTATTAGGCCTATGAATTTTAGCTTGTCCATTGTCTGTGATTTTCAGATTACACTCATTATTATTTTTAAAATATTAATATTAAATAAATTTGTAAAAAGCGCAAGGTCTAAGATAAAATAGGGGACCGCGGACTGCATGGTTGCACTGAATGGCGTGTTATGATAAGCGGCTAAGCCTAATTTGTAATTCTGTTTTCATAATTATTTGGCCACTTACACCATTTTCCAACTTAGCATATAGCATTGCAAGCGCATCATCCTACAGTAGGCTACTACAGCTACTAGGCCTACCCACTGACAGTAAAGTCTTTCATTGTCCAATTGGCCCTACAATAGTTTTCCGTCTGCATACAACTACAGATCATCATCATCATCAGCAACCGTGGGCTCAGCGCCCGTAGGTGTCCGATGCCTTCATCACCAGGTCCTTCCACTTTCTCCTATCCAGCGCCGTTCTGCTCAGCTCCTGAAGCGAGGCTTTGCCCCAATCGGATACGTCATCGAGCCATTCCCTATGCGGCCTTCCTCTCTTGTTTGTCCCATCCATTCGTCCGAACATCAGTGCTTTGATCTTCCTGCTGTTATCCATTCTGCAAATGTGCCCGAACAATCCTAGTTTTCTTCTGATCAGCTTCTGCATGATGTTTTCCTTTAGCTGCACTCGCTTGTATAGTTCTGTGTTGTTTACCTTCTGCATCCATCCTATTCTTAGTATTTTCCTGTAGCACTTTCTTTCGAAGGCCATAAGTCTTTGTTCGATGTACTTCGTTACAACCCAGGCCTCGCACCCGTATAACAGAGTGCTGAAAATGCATGTCTGTAGTACCTTCTTTTTCGTTTCTGTCCCTATGGCTTTGCTTCTCCACACCTTCTCCATTGCCTTCAGTGCTGTTGCTGCCTTCGCCAACCTAGTTTGCACTTCCCTTCTGGCGTCCAGGTCATATGTCGTGTTGCTCCCGAGGTATGTGAAATGTTCAACGTTCTCCAGCGGGTTTCCGTCTATGACTAGTACCTCGGTGGGGTTTTCTGCGCCAAATGCTAGCGTTTTCGTTTTCTCGAAGTTCATATTGAGGCCGTATCTCTTACTCTCCTCATTCAGCTCTCGAGTTGTTTCTTCCAATCTCTTCGCATCTCTGTCTAACAGGTCGATGTCGTCGGCAAACGCGAGGTTATTAATTGTTGTGCCACTTATGACTACTCCTCCCTCTTTATCCCGAATCTTGTCCAGTACTCTTTCCAGTACCAAGATGAAGGTGGTTGGCGATATCGGGTCTACCTGCCTTGTGCCTCTGTTTGTTGCGAACCATTCTCCCAGGTCACCACCTATTTTCACTGCTGCTATTGCATTGCCATTTATTTCCTCCAGCAGACGCGTTAGCTTCTTGTCTACGCCGTAGGATTCTATGGCCGCCCATGTTACACTCTGGTCTATGCTGTCGAAGACCTTTTTGAAGTCCACGAAGCAGTTGAAGATCTTGATGTTTTTCCTCCTGGCTTTTTCTCCTATTAGTCTCAAGGCCAGTATGTGTTGCACTGTACTTCTGTCCTTCCTGAATCCGGCCTGCTCGTCCGCCATGAATTCCTCTGTCTGTCCTCTGAGTCTCACGGATAGTATCGACATCAGGACTTTGCTTAGGTGGCTTATGAGAGCAATTGTCCTGTAGTTGCCACATTCCAGTGCGCTGCCCTTCTTGTGTAGTATCACCAACAATGATTTTTTCCACTCCTTGGGTGTTCGTCCTTCTTTCCATGCTGTGTTGATTATCTTGTGTAGTTCTTTTATCACGATTTCTCCTCCACCTTTTATCATTTCCCCCGTTATGCCGTCATTGCCTGGACTTTTATTGTTTTTCAGCCTATTTACGGCCCTGATCACTTCTTTCTCAAGTATGTCCGTTTCTGTGCCCTCGGCAGGAGGTGTTATTCTCTTGAGTTCTGCCACTACCTCTTCTACCGTGTTTCGATCTAGCTGTCCCCTGTACAGTTCGCTGCAGTAATCCGTCCACCGATGCATGATGTCTTCCTTGTTCATCAGTGTTTTTCCCTCTGCGTTCTTTATCGCCATATGTGTTTTGGCCTCCACTTGCTATTGATGTTTCTTATCAGCTTGTACATTTCCCTTGTTCTGCCCTCTCCACGATAGTTTTCTATGGCCCCACACTGCTCTTCAAGCCACCGTGCCTTGTCTGCCCTTGAGGCCGACCGTACTTCATTGCATTTTCTTCTATACGCTCGATCATCTGCTTCCGATGCATCTCTTCTTTTCTTCAGGGCTCTTTTTCCTCCACCATTCGCATGGTGTCCTGCGTGATCCATTTCTTTTTGATTTTTTCTTGAATTGGCAGCGTTTGTTCTACTGCCTCCAACATTGCCTCAGTCAGCCGTTCATTCCTTTTGTCCATGTTCCATGTCTCGTCTTGTTCCCTCAGCCTCTCTTCGACCTCCCTCTGGTATGCTCTCCTTGTGTCCTCTTCTCCAAGTTTCGCCAAATCTCTACATACCCGCTGTACCACTCGGTTTTTTCTCTTGAGCTTTATCCTGATGTTAGCTATCACTAGGCTATGATCTGAGTCCACATCTGCTCCTTGAAAGATGCAGATGCAGCGCTCCAAAATAGCGCCAAACTACAGATTTGTAGATCCAGCTTTCTTTGCGCCGAATTCACTGACCACTAGAAGTTCATTGATTGCTTGATAAGCACACGTGCTAATATTTTAGTAACTTTTGTTTCACCATTTTAATTAAGCGCATGCCTAAGCGTGACGTGCATGTAAGCATAAAATTACAAATTATATGAATAGCTGCACGATAGCTTACCGGCAAAATAATCAGTAACCTAGCCTAAGTCTCTGTCTAGCAAAGTCCTCGATCATTCTTGTAAACGCACTAGGCTACAAAGGCTGCTTAAATGCTGTCACAATCATTGGTTTGAAGTGACAAATTTAACCATGTTTGTGTCTCAAGTTGGTTTAAGTCGACTTGAGGTAAAAACAACTTCAAGTGACTTCTATCTACAAAATTCGACTTGGGGTCAGTTGCGGTGATCAGAAACGACCCGACCCGACTTGGGATGACCAAGTCGACTGGGGTCGACTTATTGGGGTCGACTCCCAGGTCTAGCTGTAGCTGCTGTAGCAGATGCATGCAGAGATAGGTAGCCAGTGCAAGACTTCAACCATAAATTATAATGATTATTGGCCCATGTAGAAATAAATATGCGCAAAGCTAGGGAGTCGGCTGTGAGCCTACATAGTTGAAGCATTTAGATCCGGTTTAAGGTGAGAAAGATGCTTTGTGACAAGTCCCATGAGAAGTGAATTGCAGTAGTCTACATGTGTTGTCAGGAAGAGACAAGCGCATGAACTGTGGTCAGATGAACTGAGACCGACGATCGTCTGACGACTCTGAGCCATCACAGTTGAAAATATGCAAGAGAAGACCAAGCTAGATATGCTAGGGTTCACTCCAAGCACTCAGAGTGCTAAGAACGCATGTGTTGCCATCAATAGCTCACCAAGAGGATTGAGCTGTCCCCCTATAGAGGAAAATGCAGAGAGTCGGATAGCTGCCGTCTGTAACTGCGGGAATCGAAGAGAAGACTTGCGGAGAACAGGAACGAGAATCGTGTATTCAGGAGTGTTTATTTCCAGAAGAAGTGCCAAGACTTTACAAGTTTTGTTCTAAGCCGCATAATTTTGAATTCCCAGCCATGGATGATAGAAACTTTATATCAAGAGTTTTATACAGAAATTAGTAAACAACCATTTTTCTAATGACAACAACAATGATAGTAAAAATTTTATTTTTCATGCAACCATTACCTGGATGCGGTTTGACATCTAGATTCTAAATAAACGAAGATACTATACTATAGATAGATCTGTGCTGATCTCAGTGGTGACGTCATGGAACGGACTTTACTGTAGAATTGCAATGATTGTAGGCTATGTATTATGTAAGCAGGAATTCCTCGGTCGGTAATAAAAAGTCAATTATTTAGCCAGCAGCTCTTGTCTAGTCCAAAGTCAGATCATCTTCGGCGTGAAATTCCGATTCAATGTCCGCGCTGTATATAGTAGTCGGAAGCGCCTCTGAGTAGATATGTAAAGGGGCGCTATAACAGGACCTGGTGCTCATACATACATATATTTATATAATATATATATCAGGGGTCTCAAACACGCGGCCCGCGGGACGCATGCGGCCCGCGAACCCGATCAATGCGGCCCGCGAACAGCCTCCTGGTTTTTGATTTTTAAAAATTAGAAATCGGTTTAAAAGAATGTTGCAGTTCCTTTACGATTTGAACCAATGTTTAAACTGCTTTCTACTCCTTTTGCTGTGGACATTGAGTCCCCAAGAGCAGATATATACATATAATTATGCAGATGGAATTAGTGGAGAGCTCAGTGCAATGCAACGCCGAGGCAGAAGTAGGCTACAGCAAAGTTTTATGCCGGTGTCGCAAAATAGAGTATCTCCGTAATAATTGTATCTCCCCAGATGATGAGAAGTTGAAAAATGTCACTTCCGCGTGTGTTTGTTTTTGCAAATTGACTTCCATTTGCTTGGATTTGAACAATGACACTAACAGGTAGGCCTATGTTTATTCCTATAATTTTGGTGACTCTGGTTTTGAGGACTTAGAACATTTAGAACACTTAAGAACACTCGAAGTCTCTTGGTTTAACTCAATTCGAGTTGAATTACTCTGAACTTTGCTTAGGATACTTAAAAAATTAGAATCATTTTAAATTTTGATTACAGCATAATTTCTTCAATTACAGCGCCCATGCATTTTTCGATAATTGGGATAGAATGTTTTTTCAATTTTGTTTGTAGTACAATTATAGTTACACTTAAAATATAATATTATGTGAATTTTACAGGGTCATATCATCCTTACAGTATTGCATGCTGCAATGACACATAGCTAATTATATAGGCTAGTTTCACGTGCACGAGAATATTTTTATGTTGCGGCCCGCGAGTCATTAAAAATTTCCAAATGCGGCCCACATGCTGACTTGAGTTTGAGACCCCTGATATATATGATATCTTACATTCTTAGTTCTATGACTATCCAGCCATCAGCAAATCGCATTTCCCAGCAGCTTCAGCACCTGCATAGTTACGCTGCCTACCTGTTTCTCCTCGCACTGAACCATCCTGCTTGGTGTGTTTCTAGGATTAGGCATTTTCACTTCATCGCAGAGCATGCGGCATACTTCGGCTTCTGACACATCGATGGTCGCTATGGCAACAAGCGCCAACGCCATCGTTAGGAGAGGGTGCCACATGATGGTTGTGAAGACAACGCGTGGGCGAGCTGAGCAGAACTTCGAGAGGACTTTGACAGGCAGCTGAAGACAGACAACACATAACCAAATAAGAAGCAACTGATGAACCAAGAGCCAATAATTATAATTATTGGCTAAAATTAATATAAAGCAATAACAACAGAAGACAGAACAATTGTTTTTAATTCGGATAAGCAGATTTTAGCCACAACAAAAGCGTGTTATTTCTAGAGGCTTATTAAAGTCTATTATTATCGTTCTAACACAGATGATTTGGCACAGAGGAGAAGATAAAAAAAAAAACTGGGACGAGAGTTTGGTGTAGCAGGAGTGACGGCGTCAACCAAGTTTCGCTGAAGGTGAGTGCAAAGAATGCTGCAACACCTATCGCACCCACCATCGTAGAGACTGCAGTTTTGAGGAGAGCGCGCAGTTAAAAATATGTGGGTGGTGGATGAGTGGGTTGCCAGAGAGAGAGACAGAGACAGAGACAGAGAGAGGCAGAGAGAGAGGCAGAGAGAGAGAGAGGCAGAGAGAGAGAGGCAGAGAGAGAGAAAGAGAGAGAGAGAGAGAGAGAGAGAGGCAGAGAGAGAGAGGATGAGAGAGAGAGAGAGAGAGAGAGAAAGAAAGAAAGAAAGAGAGACAGAGAGTCTTGACTCGCATTAGTCGAAACGTGCCCCTGCGTCCAGTTGAGCTATTTCATAATCAGGTATATACCTAATTTGTCCAATTTCCGATAATGTGCCTTAAAATAAGAGCTCTATGTCGAAGTCTTTACGCAAATCAAAGAGCGTTTCTCTTGACACAGTCATGAGTTCACTCTATCCCCTTCTGTGCCATGCAATCAATTAAGTGGAAGTTGTTTTTTGAAGTCGTACAACTGTTGGTGATTTACAGGGGGTCATAACCATGAAAAAGTTGTAGACTCAGATGTAACACATTCTGCAAAACTTTAGATAGACTAATCAGGTAAAACAGATTTTGGAACTTCAGTAGCATGCATAAATTGCATTTTTTGACTAAGAAGGATTTAAAATTAGAGATTTTGTGTTGCAAAAGTATTTTCTATTCTAATTCTATGTATAGATAATTATGCTAAATGTCAATAATTCTAATCGGAAATGCGGATTACATTTCACCAACCATTGCTTGAACAGCAATCGTTTCAGTCAAAACCTTGTTTGTTTTGTTTGTATCTGCACTTGTTATAGCACCCCTTCAAGCTCTCGACTCAGAGGCGCTCCCGACTGCAGCGCGGACACTGCATCGGAGTTTCACGCCGAAGCGCTGAGCAATTGCGAGTGAAGGACTTGCCCAAGGTCCCTACGCGGCGACTTGAGGTGGATTCGAACCTGCAACTGTCCGGCTGCAAGGCAGCGAAAATACCCACTACACCACTGCGCCCTACATTGAGAATGAGAATACTTAAATGGGGTTTCAGTTATCTTTGTGCTTGAAATGGGGCCTAAACTCATTTTTCTTCTGGTTTTGGTTATTTTTAAATGATCTTTTTTGAACTGCCACACGTGATTTTAATTTTCACAGTTTCAATTCTGCCGGTTGCGCGACATAGTATGCGTCGCCTACATACATGTAGGCCTATACTGTTTTCGCGAAAACGAATAATCTGTTTCCTTCTCTCTTATGCAAGAATATACATAGGCCTACAGAGGTATGCCGAAATATACATGTAGCCTATGTGTATAATATGTGGCCTGAAATGTAACATAAGCTTATGTGTATTTTGTCCTATGCGTGTGTGTGTGTGTGTGTCAGATTGCTTGAAAGTCACCTTTAAAACCTGCAAAGTCTTAAATCCGACTTTATCCGTTATTGACGCAGATGATTCTTGTATGCGCTGTGCTTTACCTCACAATTTAAAGCATCATAATCGCTTTTAAAATGTTTTGTCTTGTCTACAAAGCATCATGCACCTTGTATAGTTGAACCAGGTGAGCGTGTTTATGGTCACTCAGTTGTCAGAAACGTCGGAACTAGTTACATGTATATACGATGGTTAAAATAGAGATGAAAGATGAATCTTTTGAGCAGACAATGTTGCAATGTTGCTGATGTCGTCGTTGCTATAATACTTGCCTAATAATGTCTTCTTCGTTGGTTGTCTTCTTCTATTCTCGTCGTCGTCGTCTCTTCTTCCGCTGTGTTATTCGCTACATGAACCTCGTGTGTTCTCATCGACAACGTAGACACAGACTGTAGACGACTGGTGGCCAACAGTCCTTAAGAAACCTTCACTCAAGCACCGATGTTGGGAGGGAAGGAGAGAGGCAGCGAGGCAGAGAAGTAAGAAGCAGAGAGGCAGGGATGCAGAGAGGCAGGGAGAGAGAGAGGCGGAGAAGCAAGAAGCAGAGAGGCAGAGAGGCAAGGAGGCAGAGAGAGGAAGGGCGACCAGCGTTGTTGTTTGTTTCTGCTGATGAACCTTCGCCGTCAAAGAAGCACTTGTTCCACATTCCACGTCACAGATCAGTTGAACAAATCAGCTGAATTTGCGTTTCGTCCTCAGCTGTTTGAACCGAGTGGCTTCTTCTTCTTCTTCTTCGTCGTCTTCGACTTTTCCAGTGGATGTGATTCTAATCGTCGTCGTCGTCGTCCGTTGTAGTTGTTGTTGTTGTTGTTGTTGCTGTTGTTGTTGTTGTTGTTGTCTGTTGTCTGTTGTCTTTGGTCACTGATGGATATTTGACGGATTGTTTACGACAGACGACTCGTTATAAATTGAGGACCGCACTCTGCGATCTGCGATCTGCTTGTATACAAAGTTGAATTAATTCAAGTCGACGGAGAAACTTATTTCTCTTAGCATACGACCTGAAAATACTTTCTAACGCCGGAGTTTCTTCAAATAAAATATTCTACCAACAATCTCAACCATTATCATCTAATTAACTGACGCACCGCACACACACACACACACACACACACACACACACACACACACACACACACACACACACACACACCAATGTTTAATCTAGTCCCCTGCTTTAGGGTGGAATCAGGTTTCTGGGGAGGAGCGGGAAAACGTTCGTTTTGACGGACGGCAACAACTAAGCCAAACGTCGACGACGACGACCTTTGACCTCACATTTGACCTCTGATGACCTTTCTTTGGTCTTTTCTAATCTGTCGGAGCTTAACAATTCCGACGACAAATTCGTTAAATTCTATTCTTTAAATTTTTTATCACCTCAATGCTTCGATATCGTATTCATTCATTCATTCATTCATTCATTCATTATTAGCATTTATATAGCGCCCCTTCAAGAAACTACTCAGAGGCGCTGTCACGAGTTGCCCTTGTGAATATCTTTAGGCCATTATTGTATGCTTATATAATTGTATCTATGTTGTGCTATGTCTCAGGCCTATATAACTATTATATGCTTAAAGGAACATTGTGACAATATTATAATATATACTTAGTGCCACATATATATATATATTAATATATCGATGGTCGTCGATGGTCGTTGGGTCCAAGAAGGTGTGCCGGGGGTAAAGGTCATCTGTCTGGAGGCGGATAGGCTATATAGGCAAGAGTACAGACTGTCTGGAGATCAATCGTGGTCAATCGTCGTGAGTCGTCGGAAGTCAATCGTCGGAAGTCAACCGTCGGAGTCCAGTGGTCGGAAGGCGAATACGGAGCACAACCGTGCTACCAGGCGGGTTTACGGAGCACAACCGTGCTACCAGGCGGGTTTACGGAGCACAACCGTGCTGCCAGGAGAATACGAAGCACAACGGTGCTACGGTGCTATCAGACGAGGACGGAGTCATCTTCTCCGCCACGTCTACGACAGGAGGTGGGCGGTGTCCGAGAGCGGAAACTTCTCCGCCACGTCTACGACAGGAGGTGGGCGGTGTCCGAGAGCGGAAACTTCTCCGCCACGTCTACGACAGGAGGTGGGCGGTGTCCGAGAGCGGAAACTTCTCCGCCACGTCTACGACAGGAGGTGGGCGGTGTCCGAGAGCGGAAACTTCTCCGCCACGTCTACGACAGGAGGTGGGCGGTGTCCGAGAGCGGAAACTTCTCCGCCACGTCTACGACAGGAGGTGGGCGGTGTCCGAGAGCGGAAACTTCTCCGCCACGTCTACGACAGGAGGTGGGCGGTGTCCGAGAGCGGAAACTTCTCCGCCACGTCTACGACAGGAGGTGGGCGGTGTCCGAGAGCGGAAACTTCTCCGCCACGTCTACGACAGGAGGTGGGCGGTGTCCGAGAGCGGAAACTTCTCCGCCACGTCTACGACAGGAGGTGGACGGAGTCATCTTCTCCGCCACGTCTACGACCGGAGGTGGGCGGTGCCGGAAGGCACTCCTCTACAAGACGCGGTCAGCGGTCGTGACTGGAACGCCAGCAGGACTGCAACTCTGGACGCTGGGTTCTTCTTCCATCCTGGAACGAGGAAACGGACGAAGTCGACTTCAGAACGGAGCAACCGAACCAGACCAGTGAGCCGACAGAAGCCCTTCGCTGTGAAACCCGTAGGACTTCTTCACATCTACAGAAACTGTCGCCAGGCGAACGGTAACGTGAGTCATCGACCAGTTGTTGGGTGGGGTCTGGGGGAGGGCACGACCATCGATTAGGGCGCTATAGATTTAATCTATCGACGATATTATTTTGCTCTATATGTATTATGTCTTTCAGTTTAATTTCAGTTGTCTTTTTACCTTAATAATTTCTAAACGAGTTCTGTGCTTTGTTTTATAGTCTAGTACTTCGATAATAGTCTTAAACACCCTGGTCCGTAATAGGCTAGGGCCTAACTCACCATTAAAGATAACTCATGACAATGTGGTGGCAGCGTAGGTGGGATGGTTGAGTTTGTTTAGGCTAGTGTCGGGGTATTAGTATAACATAGCTTTCATTGTCTCGTTAGAATTAGACGGGGATTTAGACACTGATAGACGATTTAGGCAAACGCATTGAAGCATTGCTAAAGATAGTTTAGGCTAGGATAGCGTAGGTGTTGTACGCTGCATAAAATAGGCCAGAGGGATTGTTTAAAGACATACTTCTTTTAGCGTCGCCTATAGTGGGGTCTAAGATAATTATCTAGACTGAATACACTAGCATTTGTCGCTGAGGGGATATTCTGTTTCAGTTTAGCCCAGTCTGCTAATTATTTCTCGACATGGAGCAATTGATAGCACTTGCCGAAAGGAGTGGCTTGAAAGGGCCTGAGCTTCTTCAGTTTGTGGAAAAGCACACAGCTGATGAGGAAGCGCGACAGAAACGGATTCTTGAGCGAGAAGAGCGAGCAGCTGACAGAGAGTTGCGCAAGTTTGAATTAGAGCGTCAGGCTAAAGCAGAAGCAGAACAAAACGCACTCAAGAAGTTTGAATTGGAGCGACAGGCTAAAGCCGACGCCGAAGAAAATGCAATCAAGAAATTTGAATTAGAGCGTCAGGCTAAAGCAGAAGCAGAACAAAACGCACTCAAGAAGTTGGAGATGGAGCGTCAGGCTAAAGCAGAAGCAGAACAAAACGCACTCAAGAAGTTGGATATGGAGCAACAGGCTAAAGCCATAGCCGAAGATAATGCAATGAAGAAGTTAGATTTTGAGAGACAAGCAAAAGCCGAAGCCGATGAATGCGCAATGAGAAAATTAGAATTAGAAAGAAAGATGAAGACAGAGGCGCACGAGCAGGCATTGGAAATGCAAAAGGAGCAGCATGAGCAGTCCATGGCTTTGGAAAAAGCTAAGCTCGAAGGGAAAGCTATGCGGCCGGCTAGCATCAGAAGCGTGAGTGAAAACGCAGCATCGGAGGAGGATGGTGAAGAGGATGAGGAAGAGGAGCGGACCTCGGATTGGACAGTCAATGCGAGGAAAGGACCAAAGCTGCCTCCATTTGAGGATGGCAAAGATAATATGGACGCTTATCTGAGAAGATTTGAGAAATATGCATCTATTCGAAAATGGAAAAGGCAGGAATGGGCAGTTTATTTAGCCGCGCTTTTGAAGGGACGCGCTTTAGAAGTGTATGCGCGTATGCCGCCTGAACAATACGACGATTATGACGCATTGAAAGATGCTCTTCTGAAAAGATATCAAATGACGGAGGAAGGCTTTCACAAACGGTTTAATACTAGTAGACCGGAAACAGGTGAATCGCCTCAACAATTCATCACTAGGTTAGAAAGCTACTTGATGAGATGGATTGAGCTCGCCAAAGTCACTCAAGACTTTGAAGGACTGAAGAGTTTGCTGGTAAAGGAGCAGTATCTCTCTGTCGTGAGCAAAGAATTGTCGCTTTTCTTGAGAGAAAGAGCGCCAAAAGATCTTCAGGAACTAGCTAAATTAGCGGAGACCTACACGGAGGCACACGACGGAAGGTTGAAGCAGCCATACCAGTCGAACTTCGCAGAAAAAGAAATAAGAACAGAGAGAAAATTTCTCAAGCCAGACTTCACTAAGGAAAATGAGAGGACTGGAAGGAAAGAGCAAAGTCGTAATGGGGCTACTGATAGGCTTTTTTTCTGCAATCGGCCAGGACATTCCTATAATTCTTGCCGATTTAGAATGAATAGGCCTACTTCACAGAAAGCAGCAGGAATGCAGACTTCCTGGAAGCCTAGAAATGCACAGAAACAAAAAGCTGAAAACAGGGATAAACCAACATCTTCTGCAGTTGATAAGAAAACGCATAGAACGACAGCAACTTCTACTGATCCAGAAAGGACGCTGGTCAAGGAAGGATGTGATGAAAACGCTGGTCAGGCGTTGAAAAATCTGTCGGATGGTGAAGATGTCGAACTAAGATGTGGTTGTAAAGCGCACGTCATAGCTGAAGCAAGTAGACCGGGAAAATACGGAACTGATATGAAAACGACGATAGGTTATGTAGGTGATCAGCAGGTCGAAGTGCTTCGAGACACCGGATGTTCGTCAGTTGTTGTAGCCAGGAAGCTGGTGAAAAAGAATCAGATGACTGGGAAGCATGAATTGTGCATTCTGATTGACAAAACTATGAGGAAAGTGCCAACCGCTATCATTGAAGTCAGAACGGACTACTTCACAGGGAAAGTGAAAGCGCTCTGCATGAAGGAAACACTATACGACCTCGTAATTGGAAATATATCTGGAGCGGAACTACGGCCCAGATCCTTTGACAAGAGCACTGAAGTGCAGGAACAAGACTTGTTAATTGACGCAGGGAAAGATGAGATGAGTGCCGAAGAGCAGTTAAATGTGACGTCAGCCGTGGAGACTCGAAATATGAAAGAGAAAGCGAAATCATTGCCAAAGCAGTTAAGAGTCCCAGAATTTCAGAATGAAGTCACATTGGAAACGCTGAAGAAGGAGCAGGCTGAAGACAGTTCGTTGAAGAAATGCTGGGAGTATTCAGCACAGAAAGAAACACCTGTCAAGAACGATGTTGATCGCGTCGTACGCTTTGATGTGGAACGAGGGTTGCTGTACCGCAAGTTCCGATCACCACATCATAACTTCGGCGATGAAGTAAAGCAGCTGGTAATTCCATCTAAGTTGAGAACCAGAGTAATGGAAATAGCCCATAGCTCAATTCTTGGAGGACACTTGGGCATTCACAAAACTCAAGAGAAAATTCTATCGCAATTCTTTTGGCCAGGATGCTACAGTGATATTGGAAGGTACTGTCGATCCTGCGACATTTGTCAAAGAACCTTGCCGAAGGGGCGAGTTCAGAAAGTGCCGTTGATTAAAATTCCGATAATCGACACGGTCTTTAAGAGATGCGTGGTCGACTTGATTGGACCACTTCCATGCTCGGAGCGAGGACACCGATACATCTTAACATTGGTGGATTGTGCAAGCCGCTATCCTGAGTGTATCGCACTTAAGCAAATTGACACCTGTTCTGTTGCAGAAGCATTGCTTAGCATCTTTTCAAGAATGGGAGCTCCATTGGAGTTGCTGAGTGATAATGGATCACAGTTCACAGGAGCAATGATGAAGGAAGTAGGTCGACTTCTGTCGATAAAGCAACTATTCAGCACTCCATATCACAGTCAGAACTGTGGATTGGTTGAACGATATAACGGAGTCATTAAACAAATGCTTCGGAAGATGTGTGCAGAGAAAGTGAAAGATTGGGATCGATACTTAGATCCATTGATGTTCGCATATCGTGAGGTCAGTAATGAAAGTACGGGATTCAGTCCATTTGAGATGATTTACGGAAGGCATGTGCGAGGGTCCATGGATATCTTGAAAGAACTGTGGACTAAAGATATTGCAGAACCAGAGGCGAAAACGACTTATGAGTATGTTGTCGATCTGAGGAATCGTCTTCAAGAGACTTGTCATTTGGCGCAAGAAAATCTGCAAAGAGCCGCTGATAAGTATAAGCGAAATTTTGACAAGCATGCGAAGCCTCGAAAGTTTGATCCAGGTGATAAAGTACTGCTACTGTTGCCTACAGAAAGCAACAAACTGCAGATGCAATGGAAAGGTCCATTTCAAGTACTGAAACGGTTTGGAGAAGCTGATTATGTAATCCAGTTTCCTCACCGAACAAAGACGTTCCATGCGAACATGCTGAAACGCTATTATGAGCGTCAAACAGAGAGCGAGATTAGATCGAGCGAGGAAGCCGTGAATGACGAGACGCAAGCTGTAGGAGCAGCTGTTGTCGTGGAAGAATTGTCTGATGCAGAGATGAGGATGACAGGGGAAGGAAATCTGCCACTCTTTAACAACCTGCAAAGAGAAACTTACAAAGATGTGGAGATAAGCCATGATCTGTCAGCAGATCAGAAGAAGGAGGTCGAAAACCTCTTGGAAGAATTCCAAGACATCTTCAGTGATGTGCCAGGAAGGACCAACCTAGTCAGACATCGGATCCAGCTTACGTCGAATGTTCCAGTGCGGAAGAGGCCATATCCTGTGCCTTATGCTATGAGGCAAGAGTTGGACAATGAAATCGATGACATGATCAGGTTAGGAGTGATCGAACCTTCCACAGCAGCATACGCCTCTCCTATGTTGCTAGTAAGAAAGGCAGACGGATCCAATCGTCCTTGTGTGGACTTCAGGGACTTGAACCGAATCACGGAGTTTGACGCTGAGCCGATGCCACAGGCCGATGAGATTTTTGCCAAGTTAGCAGGCAACAATTTCTTCTCAAAGTTTGATCTTGCAAAAGGTTACTGGGGAATCGAAGTCGAACCAGAATCCAGGGACTGCACGTCGTTCATAACGCACCGTGGACTCTATCGATTTGTCACTATGCCATTTGGTTTGGTAACGGCGCCTTCAACGTTTTCTAGAGCTATGCGAAAGCTCTTGGATCAAAGTAAAAATCTGGACAACTATCTTGATGATGTCCTATGCCACACTGTTGGATGGCCAGATCATCTGAGTTCTCTGAAGGACTTCTTTACAAGAGTACGAAGGGCCGGTCTAACACTTAGACCAACTAAATGTCAAATTGGAGAACAGGGCATCGACTTCTTAGGACATAAGATAAGTGATGGAATGATTCAGCCAAAAGCAGAGAAAATAGAGAAAATCGCAGAAGCTTCACGACCAGAAACCAAGAAACAGATTCGCTCGTATTTGGGACTACTTGGATATTATCAAAAGTTCATTCCGAACTTTGCCAGCATCGCCGCTCCGCTAACTGATCTGACGAGGAAGAATCAGCCGAACAAAGTCAGTTGGGGTGACGCGCAAGAATTAGCTTTCCAGGAGCTAAAGCAGCATCTGATGAATTATCCAATCCTGAGATTGCCGGACTGGAGCGCAGAGTTCATTTTGCAGACGGACGCTTCGAATTATGGGGCAGGCGCTGTTTTACTACAGGAAGTAGATGGCGTTAAGCATCCCATTGCATACGCTAGTAGAAAGTTTCTACCAAGAGAAACCCGATACTCAACGATTGAGAGAGAAGGGCTTGCAATAGTATGGGCGCTACAGAAGTTCCAGGTGTACTTGTTTGGAAAACACTTCTGGCTAGAGACGGATCACCAGCCTCTGATCCATATTCAAAGAGCCAATCCAGTGAATGGGAGATTAATGCGCTGGGCTTTAATTTTGCAGCCTTATTGTTTTACCATACGCTCCATAAAAGGGTCTGAAAATGTGGGAGCCGATTTCTTAAGCCGCCATCTGTAGGTCTTGATAGGAACTAGGATAAGTAAACCTAGATATTGACAGGGCAATCGTTTTTAATTTAGTTGTAAAGAAAAGCTAAGTTAGTTTTCTCTTAAGTGTGGGGCCATTGTCACGAGTTGCCCTTGTGAATATCTTTAGGCCATTATTGTATGCTTATATAATTGTATCTATGTTGTGCTATGTCTCAGGCCTATATAATTATTATATGCTTAAAGGAACATTGTGACAATATTATAATATATACTTAGTGCCACATATATATATATATTAATATATCGATGGTCGTCGATGGTCGTTGGGTCCAAGAAGGTGTGCCGGGGGTAAAGGTCATCTGTCTGGAGGCGGATAGGCTATATAGGCAAGAGTACAGACTGTCTGGAGATCAATCGTGGTCAATCGTCGTGAGTCGTCGGAAGTCAATCGTCGGAAGTCAACCGTCGGAGTCCAGTGGTCGGAAGGCGAATACGGAGCACAACCGTGCTACCAGGCGGGTTTACGGAGCACAACCGTGCTACCAGGCGGGTTTACGGAGCACAACCGTGCTGCCAGGAGAATACGAAGCACAACGGTGCTACGGTGCTATCAGACGAGGACGGAGTCATCTTCTCCGCCACGTCTACGACAGGAGGTGGGCGGTGTCCGAGAGCGGAAACTTCTCCGCCACGTCTACGACAGGAGGTGGACGGAGTCATCTTCTCCGCCACGTCTACGACCGGAGGTGGGCGGTGCCGGAAGGCACTCCTCTACAAGACGCGGTCAGCGGTCGTGACTGGAACGCCAGCAGGACTGCAACTCTGGACGCTGGGTTCTTCTTCCATCCTGGAACGAGGAAACGGACGAAGTCGACTTCAGAACGGAGCAACCGAACCAGACCAGTGAGCCGACAGAAGCCCTTCGCTGTGAAACCCGTAGGACTTCTTCACATCTACAGAAACTGTCGCCAGGCGAACGGTAACGTGAGTCATCGACCAGTTGTTGGGTGGGGTCTGGGGGAGGGCACGACCATCGATTAGGGCGCTATAGATTTAATCTATCGACGATATTATTTTGCTCTATATGTATTATGTCTTTCAGTTTAATTTCAGTTGTCTTTTTACCTTAATAATTTCTAAACGAGTTCTGTGCTTTGTTTTATAGTCTAGTACTTCGATAATAGTCTTAAACACCCTGGTCCGTAATAGGCTAGGGCCTAACTCACCATTAAAGATAACTCATGACAGGCGCTCCCAGCCCAGCCACGGCAAAAGAAAAAAGATTTAAGGGACTTAAGGAATAAGGATTGACTGGTCAGGTGGAGGAGATGGAGGTTAGGGGGGAGGTCATTCCAGATTGACGGCCCCACAACTGAGAAGGCTCGACACTGTCTGGTAGCCAAGCGAGCCCGTGGAACAAGCAGTTGTCCCTTCGCAGCAGAGCGAAGGGCCCGACGCGCTTCAATGTCAGAGACTGGGCGACAAAGAATGCGCAGGTAGTATGGAGCGCAACCAAGGATACAACGTGAGACCAGGGCAGCAATTCGATAATGGATGCGTTGGGCTATTGGCAACCAATGCAGCACATCACGCATGTAGGTAGAAACAGAGGAAAATTTAGGGATTCGTCCAATGAGCCGGGCAGCAGAGCGCAGAACCCGATCTAACCGACCCAGAACCCCAAGGGGGAGGCCAACAAGGATTGAGCAACAATGGTCGATTCGACTAGTTACGAAGGCATGAACAAGAACTACCAGCGCATCATGAGAGAGAGAGCGTGCAATCACTCGAAGTTGACGAAGCTGGTAGTAACAGCTTCGAGCAACAAGATTGACATGCTGGCTGAGACTGAGTTCACAGTCAAGGGTAACACCCAGGTCACGAACCGTGGAAGAGAAACTAATGTCAGGAAAGATTTGGGCTAGCAGAGGCAAATCGATCTTCTCAAGTTGCCGACGGCCACCCAGCCAAATGAATTGAGTCTTACTGGGATTTAGGAGAAGCCGATTTGACCCCATCCAAGAGGAAAGGACGTCAACAGTCAGACACATTAGGCGCACAGTGCTAACTGAATCCAATGGGTTAGAATGTATGTAGGCTTGAGTGTATTCATCCCAAGGGTTAGGGTTAGGGTTAAGGTCTACATTTTTTTCATGTCCGTGATTGTAAACGGACAACCCTTCTAACTCAACGCATTTGAACCTGATCCTATGGTAACTCGACCCGGACCACCACGGACTATTCTCACGGACAACCCTTCTAACGCAACGCAACGCTCGTGAATAAGCTGGTGCCCCGCGCTTGGCTTTCGAGTGGCGCTTTAGAAATT
>OX457044.1:55575770-55583270 GCA_949752735.1 Lumbricus terrestris
ATTATCTATTGCAATATGCTTCTATTATATTGTATTGTGTTGTATTTGATCATTTATATAGCGCCTCTCTCAGCAAGAATCTTTGAGAAGCTCTCCCATGCAGTGCGAGCAATCCCATGAGAAAGACAGGATTTGAGTTGAGACAAATATGAGGAAAAACTACCAGAGAAAGGCGGATTGAACTGATCGTGGAAGAGGTCAAGCCAATCAGTGGATCGAAGAAGACATAGCAAAGTGACAGAGGGCGATGTACGAGATAGCAAAGATACCTCAGACCAAGACCCGATTGCACCTTAAAAACCAAAGTAATAATTAGCTTGATTTGGCTGCGACTGCTTTTAAATGTATGGAATGAGCGATGAATGCGAACTACAATGCGCCGACGTCTTGGTGTCAGCATGTATCAGAGTAACAGTTGTACCGACATTTCTCTCACACCTAGAATGGCCACACCTTCCTCTGGCCAGAAACCCGAAACGAGGAAATATGAAAATGTATCCAGTCTTTCGCACACCACAGGAGCTATGCTACCAGCATACGACAATGTAATGACGGTGTGTGCTACCGAGCTTTCGACTAAAATCAAGCGATAAGAATACCCTATACTGGGCCTATAGCAATCAACGGTTGGGAATATTAATTTTGATAGCAGTATGCAGTCAAAGGTGAACAGATCTGGGTAAAAGGTTCAATGCCACCTGTGTCACATGTTTGAGTTCTGCAGTTCATTCGTGCTTACCATGACAAGTACAGGAGGCTTTATAATCAGATTCTTGCGACATACACCGGGAAGGTGTACCCACAGAGGTGGTTCAGTATCAAATCTAAGCCAGGATGCAAAGATGATGCAATTTATACATTTGCTTCGTTTCATTCAGCTTTTCCAGTTACCGGTAGGCCTACCTTACAATCGATACAAAAACATATTGCTGAGCTTGCAATACAATCTACATTGTATAATGCCCATTTTTGTTCATCTGGAAAATCTACTTCTCTCCATTATTATAGTCAGCACATGCGCGAACATAGAGTTTGTTGCATTCTTAACGTATGGTCATCAACTTGATTCATTAATCTGCAGGGCGATAATAATATTCGAATTAGGTATAAGCTAATTACCAGAAGAGCTAGGTATTCAGGTACTGAGGTATGACGCACGTGAGATCTACCACTTGATCGACTGGCAATTCTCTTACTGCTGTAAGCATCCAAATGATCAATGATATTCACTGGCTCCCGATCTCGGCTCTAATCACGTAAAGGTCCTGCTCGTAGCCATATGTCTCAACATATGTCTATCTATCTATCTATCTATCTATGCAATTTATATAGCGCCCCTTCAAGGACTCTACTCAGAGGCGCTCCCGACCCAAGTCTTAGCTCATAGGTGGGGCGACTGACTTCATCGATAGCATGATACTGGAGAGGATTTCATCTACATCTCTTCGCTGCTGAGAGACCTTTCTCATTATTTTCACAAGCATGTCATGCTGAGAACGCTTTTGAAAAGCTCTTCTGTGAGAAGCGCTTTACAAATGGCCAGAATATCATAAGATTACATGTAGATTAGATTATTTGTGACCAGCTGTTCCTTGGTTGACTTTCCTACATGTATTATGTAAGCTACCTCATAATAGGCCTACTTGTGGAATGCTAGCTGCTTCCAGCTAGTTAGAAATTGTCATCAGCGGTTTTATTGTGGCAAACTCGATTCATGGCTTTATCGCATTAAGGCATTTTATCGATCGATAGTGCCAACATTTGAGAAAATTGATTGTCGTGTCTTGTGGCCTAAACGTTGTTGCAATTATACATTAGCCTACATGTTATATGCACAATAGTTATGCACAAACATGTATTCAATGATTTTTATACGTCATTTGTAATGCAAGACGTTGCCACGTGTGATGATTCACGATTATCCATAAGATTTCCAATGCCCGTATACAGGCCTCATTATCCTCATAGAGCAAAACTTCAAAGTCTTTGGGGAGTCTCAAGATGTTCCACCATAATTACCAAATAATTACTGTGTGCTTCTTATACCAAAAGGCAACTTTCCCTCACTCTTAATAGTACTTGTTCAAAGAAAAATTTTTTGCCATGGGGAATCGATCCACCCTATTTGACATGCGCTAGAAAAATTCAGAGTGGATCCTGGGAATACATTGAAAGCGAGGGTCCAACCGATAAGGGGTCACGACTCTGCTGGATAGATGTGGTAGCAAAAGTAATGATGAGCACATAGCCTACTGCTCATTATACATAGAATAAAGAGAGCAATGACCCGGATCTTCGGTGACTGATCATCAGTGTCTGATACTCAGTGTCTGACCGTCAGTCCCATTGTATGGTTCTATCTAGTACATCGTTTCCTGCAGACTCGGATCCCACCATTCTGGCTCTTGCTCCTCATCATCATCGAGTCATTGACTGTGGGACTGCGTCAATTAGACGCACGGCGATGACGAATGAAGAGCCATTGCTTGACTCAGACACGTGCAGACAGTGACAGAGATACAGACAGAGATACAGATAGAGATAGAGAACGAAAGAGACAGAAATAAAGATAAGGGGAAGGGCAGAGAGAGACACAGAGACAGAGTGAGAGAGAGGCAGGGAGAGAGAGAGGCAGAGAGACAGAGACAGAGCGAGGGAGAGAGAGATGTAGAGAGAGATGCAGAGAGACCAAAGCATTCTTCGAGTGATCATGATCGTTGATTTAGATGGTGGCCCTCAACTCGTCGTCGTCGTCGTCGTCATCATCTCCTTTAAACCCTTTCCAGCTGCTTCTGTCTTCTCCGTAGATCGAGATTGGATTACGGTTGACGTGGAGAATGTCCTACAGCCCAACGACACGATGCAGTCTTGATATCATCGAGTCGGGTTCCCTCATTGGTCCAGAGACTCCTGGCTACGTCATGTGTGACGTCGGATGCCAGGGACGCGTCGGTGACGTCAGCATCCAGTGCCTGGATTACAGTTCCCTGGAGAATTGGATGACTGGAGAACGAGTTTATAACCACACGTTCGAAGGAAATGGATCGTATCAAGTTGTGTGAGTAAAATTTGCTCCACAGAAATATTAATTAAATAATGACTTAGCAAATGTTACATACAACGTTTATCATCAGCGATTTTGTGATTAAACAAGGATAGGACTACCAAAGAAAATTACGGTCCCATTTTTTTTACAAAATAATAAAACTGACATTATTCATAAGAAAGCTTACTAGTCATGATCATAAGATATCATATCACACCAGATATCACTATCACATTCATTAGTAGAAGCACATTCAGAACACATTCCGTAGTTTGAACAAAAGAGTAACTTTTATGAGCAATTAATTTCTATTGCTTGAGTTTGCTCTTCGTCTGCTGCTTCATGTATTAACTGAATTTGACTAAACTTCCCGATGAGATTGGGTGTTTAGTTGACCTTACCTATATCTAGATGACCTGCGGTCTATTTCATCTGTCGTCAGCTGAGTAGAGGAAGAGAGTGTTGTTGTTGTTGTTGTTGTTGTTGTTGTTGTTGGTGTAGGTGGGAGGGTGAAGGTTGGTTCAAGGACGATGTTCCATGGCAGTTTCGAATGTTACTCAACCTCAACCTACGACCTACAACTGGAAGAGTCAACTCTTCACCAAAAGCAATTCTTCCATCGTTTCCAATCAGCGTTCAACGAGGTTGCAACACGAACATCCGCATCAAAGGTCGACACATCTAATGCATAATTACCATCCGCATCAAAGGTCGACACATCTAATGCATAATTACCATCCGCATCACAGGTTGACACATCTAATGCATAATTACCATCCGCATCAAAGGTCGACACATCTAATGCATAATTACCATCCGCATCAAAGGTCGACACATCTAATGCATAATTACCATCCGCATCAAAGGTCGACACATCTAATGCATAATTACCATCCGCATCACAGGTCGACACATCTAATGCATAATTACCATCCGCATCAAAGGTCGACACATCTAATGCATAATTACCATCCGCATCAAAGGTCGACACATCTAATGCATAATTACCATCCGCATCAAAGGTCGACACATCTAATGCATAATTACCATCCGCATCACAGGTCGACACATCTAATGCATAATTACCATCCGCATCACAGGTCGACACATCTAATGCATAATTACCATCCGCATCAAAGGTCGACACATCTAATGCATAATTACCATCCGCATCAAAGGTCGACACATCTAATGCATAATTACCATCCGCATCAAAGGTCGACACATCTAATGCATAATTACCATCCGCATCACAGGTCGACACATCTAATGCATAATTACCATCCGCATCACAGGTCGACACATCTAATGCATAATTACCATCCGCATCAAAGGTCGACACATCTAATGCATAATTACCATCCGCATCAAAGGTCGACACATCTAATGCATAATTACCATCCGCATCAAAGGTCGACACATCTAATGCATAATTACCATCCGCATCAAAGATCGACACATCTAATGCATAATTACCATCCGCATCACAGGTCGACACATCTAATGCATAATTACCATCCGCATCACAGGTCGACACATCTAATGCATAATTACCATCCGCATCACAGGTCGACACATCTAATGCATAATTACCATCCGCATCAAAGGTCGACACATCTAATGCATAATTACCATCCGCATCACAGGTCGACACATCTAATGCATAATTACCATCCGCATCACAGGTCGACACATCTAATGCATAATTACCATCCGCATCAAAGGTCGACACATCTAATGCATAATTACCATCCGCATCAAAGGTCGACACATCTAATGCATAATTACCATCCGCATCACAGATCGACACATCTAATGCATAATTACCATCCGCATCAAAGGTCGACACATCTAATGCATAATTACCATCCGCATCACAGGTCGACACATCTAATGCATAATTACCATCCGCATCACAGGTCGACACATCTAATGCATAATTACCATCCGCATCAAAGGTCGACACATCTAATGCATAATTACCATCCGCATCAAAGGTCGACACATCTAATGCATAATTACCATCCGCATCACAGGTCGACACATCTAATGCATAATTACCATCCGCATCACAGGTCGACACATCTAATGCATAATTACCATCCGCATCACAGGTCGACACATCTAATGCATAATTACCATTCGCTTATCATCACGTTGGTCCTTGCATTACATTACATTACATTGCATTGCTTATTTCTGCTTTTCTCGTCCGCTTTTTCTTTCGCACCTATGCTTTTCACCGCAGCCACAACTGCATCTGCTGTCTATCAACCTGCGCTAAGATCCCAAAGACCAGCTAATGCTCTCTTATGAATCCTTAAGATCCATAAAGATACCACAAAAGATCCCGAAAATCCCAAGTTTAGCTTTCTTGTCGATTCTTTCAGATGCTTTGAGATCGTCAAAGGTATCCTGAGATCATTGAACATCCTTCATGATTCCTCAAGGTCTCTGAAGATCCGCAAAGATATTTGTAATAACTGAAGATTCCCTAGAATTCTTGAACGCAAGATGTCCTACGATCTCTTTGGATCCCTGAAGATCCCTTAAAATTAGGGCTGTTGATTTAATCGCGTTAACGCGGGCGATTAACGCGTTAAAAAATTTTGCGATTAAAAATTTTAACGCATTAATCGTACGCGTTAAATAGATCTGATTAAAATGGAATCAGAGACAGAAAAACTCGTTTTAAACGGAAGTCTCATACTTAAAACAAGTTATAGGCTACATTCTTTGGCAAATATTCCCAAAAAGAAGATGAGCATTATTGTAGCAATTCTTTGCTCAATTGTCGCCTGCATGCGAACCAAAACATGCGTTAAACGCTAACGATGAGCCGTCGACATCGGCCGCATCGCATCGTCCACTAAGGTTGTTTCCTCACCCAGTCAGACTACGTTGGTTGAACTCCAGGAGATGGCAAGACCAATGGATCCAGGTTTCAAATTATAAATGTTTGCAGAAGGACAACTGAGACGATGTTTGGCAAAAACCGCAACCTCTTGTGAAAAATTGTGACTAAACAATGAGGTTCAATAGCAGACCAACCAAGGCATCCCTTGAACCGACCAATGTAAATAAACTGGTCTGCCTATACAATTGGCTGAATAAATAATTAATTTTGATAGTCAGAAAACGGTTGTCCAATTTTCACATTTAGGCCTATATCATTTTAATTAAAGGTGGCTCAAATGAAAAAATTAACGGATTTTGAGCAGTGGACTGATTTGAACAGTGTTTCAATTTTGTCTGTCATACAAAACTGTTCAATAAAATAAATGCAGAAATTCAATAGGCCTAAGCCAAAGGTTAGGCCTATTGAATATGTTTGCAATCGAAAGAATGCATCCAGTCTTTAAAATTTTAACCTTCCGAGGTCCTTAGAAAATAGTAAGATTAATATATTTGAAGGACATGTATTGCGATTAATTTGCAGTTAATTGCGATTAAAAAAATTAATCGTGCGATTAATTTCGATTAAAATTTTTAATCGAACAACAGCCCTACTTAAAATCACTCACAATGCGTTTAAATACGTTTAAATCTCTTAAGTCAAGATCTCTAACATCCTTCAATATCCCTTAATCATTAATTACTCCAATCTGCAGAACATAATTATTCTCTTTTTTAATTGACAGCCATTGACTCATCTCAACTTAGTCGTTTATATATAGAGACCAAGAAACCAGAAACTCTGATTCCAATCATCTCTCGTTCCTCCTTCTCCTCTTTCGCCTTCCCCTCATTCTCCTCCTCCTCATCCTCCACCTTCTCTATTTATGATAGTCTTGAATGTATTTATTGCAGTCGTTGATGACGATGGTGACGTCATTCGCTGTCGGTGGGCGGAGTCAATGCGCCAGGAATGTGGCGGAGTTTGTCACGAATCATCTGGAGTTGGACAACCAATCGCCATCCTCGATGAGGTTCGCACTCTTCTCTCTGTCCAACCATCCAACCATAATTATTCATTACTGCATTCGTTCATTCATTCATTCATTCATTCATTCATTCATTCGTTCATTCATTCATTCATTCGTTCATTCATTCATTCATTCATTCATTCATACATTCATTCATTCATTCAATCATTCATTCATTCATTCATTCATCCTTTATTTCATTCATTTATTCATTCATTCATTCATTCATCCAATCATTCATTCATTCGTTCATTCATTCATTCATTCATTCATTCATTCATTCATTCATTCATTCATTCGTTCATTCATTCATTCATTCATTCATTCATACATTCATTCATTCATTCATTCAATCATTCATTCATTCATTCATTCATCCTTTATTTCATTCATTTATTCATTCATTCATTCATTCATCCAATCATTCATTCATTCGTTCATTCATTCATTCATTCATTCATTCAATCATTCATTCATTCATTCATCCTTTATTTCATTCATTTATTCATTCATTCATTCATTCATTCA
>OX457044.1:55590770-55601474 GCA_949752735.1 Lumbricus terrestris
TATTCAGGTTGTTGTAGAGAGTGAAGAGATGGTGATCGTGGCAGAAAGCTATAAACCACATCGTCCACATTGTCTCCTCTTTTCCCTTCTTCACAAACATTTTATACCAGTTGCTCATGACGATACCTTTGACAAACGGTCGATACGTGACGTCATTGGTCCTGACGTCATGGTACCACTGCTGGAACTGACTCCATTGTCTCGGTCTTGGGGAGAATCCCCAGGACCCAACGAGAGCATACATGAAGGACGGTCCATTCGACGTCAGAGGGGTGAAAGGACCTCCACTGCGAGCAACGATCAATCCCTCGCTCTGTAGAGTGATGCCGACCAAACGTTCGTCACCAGAGTAGAACTGATGCGCTGCCTTCAACCATCGATAGGCGAAGGGGGACAGACTGATGTCGTCCTCGAGGATGAGGACGATCGATGAGTCGTCGTCGTGACTTGGCTTCCACGTGTCGATCCATTGACCGCAGATGCCGACGTGTGTCTCCTGTACGTGAACCCTGACCTGACCTCGATCATGTCTCCACCGGAAGTTGGTGGCACCACTCAGCGTCTCTTTGTCGACGAGATTCGTGTCCTTCGATCGGTCGATCCAGATTTCAACGGAGGCAAGGTCACCGTCCAGTTCAAGGTCATTGAGAGAGGAAAGCAGGCGCTCGAGGGACTGCCATCGGTTGAAGGTCAGAACGATGATGCGAAGGTCAACGTCATCGAAGTACTGGCAGGGGACACCGGAAGCACAGAATGCCACGTGGTTGGATCGTGGTGAAAGAGGAGCAGAAGGATGATGAGGAGGAGGGGCATCACCTGAAACACACGCAACAGCAATTCATCCAACCATCTATCCAATCATCCATCCAACCATCAATCCAGCTACCCATCCAGCTATCCATCTATCCGTCCATCTTTCCATCCACCCATTCATTCATTATGCGGGAAAGGAAGCCAGCGCATGACCTCGCGGATATATTGGGATAGGCTACACGGTCGGACTTGTTGAACCCCACAATAAGTCGCGCGACATCCCGGTAGACCCTCTCCAACCTCTCAATCCGAACCCGCGGGAGACCAGCAAAGATGGAGGCGCTGTTCATCCATTTGTTCATCCATCCGTCCGTCCGTCTATCCAACCATCTTTCTATCAATCCATCCATCTATCCATACATTCATCCATCCATCTTTTCATCCATCCAATCCATACATCCATCCATCTATCCATTCATCTATCCATCTTTTCATCCATCCAATCCATCCATTTATCCATCCGTTCATCTATCCACCCATCTATTCATCCATACATCTATCCATCCATCTATCTATCCATACATCTATCCATTCATCCATCTATTCATCTATCCATCCAACCATCTACCCATCGATCCATTCATCTATCCATCCATCTATCCATCCATCCATCCAATCATCCATCCATCTATCTATCAATCCATCCATCTATCCATCCATTCATCTATCCATCCATCTTTTCATCTATCCATTCATCTATCCATCTATCCATCCATTCATCCATCCATCGATGCAGGTCGCCGAATAAAGTGAAGCAAAGAAGAATTATTTCTACCATTTAATGGACATGAAGCCTATGAAGCATCAACTCTCTTTTTTATCTCTATAACTCTTTCTCTCTCGCTGTCTCTGTCTCTTTCTATCTGTCTCTGCCCGTCTGTCTCTTTCTTTATATCTCTCTCATTCTCTCTCTCACCCTCTCCTCTCCCTTGCCACGTCTGGAAAAACCCGGATACTCTGCAACGCTCGTGAATAATCTGGTGCCCTACGTTTGGCTTTTAAGTTGTGCTAGAGTTATATACGATTACATGAAATTAATCTCTGCATTCGTTGCTCACCTTTGTCGTCTGAAGCATCGACGACATGTAAGGCAACATTTGTCTGACATTCGTTGCTCTTCTGAAGAAAGAAGATGGCGGTGAAGAGAGCGACGAAGGAGAAGACGATGAAAGACTTCAAACCAAACAATCTCCGCAAAAACATCTTCTCAGCTGACGAACAAATTATTGTTTCTCTTCAGCACAAAGAGAGTCTTTGTCTCTTCACTGATGATGATGATGCTCTAACTGATCTTACTTTTCTATAGATCTCTTTCTCATCTCCTCTGCCTCCTTCTCCAGTACCTACTTCTCAGTTCTTCCTTCTCCAATACCTACTTCTCAGTTCTTCCTTCTCCAGTACCTACTTCTCCAATCTTCTCCTTCCAGTCTTGCTTTTTCCGTTTATTTTCGACTGATTTCTTGATTGATAGACTTCACTGTTTGCTTCATTGTTTGTAGGAAGAAACCAGAAATTATATTCGTTTTTTTTTATACTACAACAAAAAAACTCTTCTTGGTTGGGTAGTAAAGCGAAACTGAATGAATTGAAAGATAGAGGAAACTTTTCTTCACCATCTCATCTCAGCTGCTGAGGCTGATCTTCATTTGTCGCTCTACTTACATCGATTCACGGTTTAAAGACATCTCCGAAATCTTATTCCATCTGGTGCAGATGATATCTTTAAAAGTCAGACGAGCTTTCTGCACAAGGTTCGTAGCGTTTCCTTCGTCACAGTACGAAGCACGTCAAGTGAAGCGTATCCATGGTGAGCAGAAACGAAGAACTGTTGTTAGACGGATCAGATAATTTTGTACCCTGCATCTACGTATTCGTCGATGGTTAATGTAAATATACATGCAACACACACCTGCGCCACTCTCTCTCTCTCTCTCTCTCTCTCTCTCTCTCTCTCTCTCTCTCTCTCTCTCTCTCTCTCTCTCTCTCTCTCGTCGCTCGTTGACCTCCGACCCATAATAGCTCTCGACGACGACGACGACGACGACGACGACGACGCAGCAGTCCAGCAGGTGACGTCGGTCGGTCGGTCGGTCGATTCTCACCAGGGATGGACAGCATAGACACATTCAGACCATTAGTGCGACTGCTGGCCATGGTCGTCGTTGGGTGGCGCCACTACAGTGCGTTGTGACGCCATTCAAGTGCTCCAAAGGTCAATATATGAATCAGGGAGGTTTAGAAGAGTCAACTCCACATGGTGTTCAGTTATGTACAGTTGCAAACACGACACGAGGCAGTTGCAATGACTTCAAATAAACCTATTCAGCATTTTGTCGCCACCGTCAGACAGACAGACACAGACATACACAAGGTTGATCCGAAATGTAAGACTGCCACTCTCAGACAGACACAGGCTACACACAGGTTGATATCCGAAAAGATAAAACTGCGCTTATGGCGTTGTCTATACTAATATCTCATCACGAGTCAACGAGAAAGGCATTTGTGATGTATACGTTAAGAAAAAGAGCCGTTCATCCCAAGTCTTATTGTCACCGACCACTCCGCCCCCACCCAACCCCAACAATCCCCCCCACTGCAATACCAAACCCAAGTGGTCGTTTTGGTTTTTGGTCGGTGCAATTGCTGCTCGTGTGATTGGTTGGTGATCAGATTGACTGAAGAAATGGCTGTGGACTTTGGATGAAATATTCAATCGATGACAACAATTACAATGAAAGCAATAATAGTTCACTGTTGGATTTTAGACCCCTTCAGATAAGCAAAGTAAAGATTCGGAGGATCACCGGCCATGTTACGGGATGGGTGGGTGGTGGTGTTGGGGGGGGGGGGGGGGGGGGGGAAGACAATGCTTCTGAACAAAGAAACTCTTTCTATCTCGAGACTTGAACTGGGATCGTCTTTAAGTAGGTATCGTTGAGAGACGAATAATTCATCTGAATGAATGAATGAAAGAATGAATGAACGGATGAATGGATAAACGAACGAACGAAAGAAAGAAAGAACGAACGAACGAACGAACGAACGAACGAACGAACGAACTGACGAACGAATGAATGAATGAAACCTTAAACACAAAATGGTGTCGAACGATGAACCACAAAAAGACAAATTTTCTGTTAGAAAGAAAAGTTGTGTAGGCAAAACAAACAAGACAATAATAATAGTAATAATATTGAGAGACGACTTCTCGACCTCACAGATGCAAGATTTCCATCATGCCACTCGCTGCTGCTGCTGCTGCTGCTGCTGCTACTGCTGTCTCTCTCTGCCTCTGCCTATCTCTCTCTCGTAATTCTTATCGTTTATCGTAAATGTCGTTCATTTAATCAATCTCATTAACTACACTGTCGTCGTCGTCGTCGTCATCATCATCATCATCATCATCATCATCATCCCATTTCCATGCAGCGACGTAATTCATCTAAATCAGTTTCAATTGTCTCAACGCTGTGTTCCGGTTGACGGACGACATTCAAATCTCTGTCTGTTGAAGTCTCGCTTCAATTATCAACAAAAGACTAAAAAATCAATGAGAGGTAAAAACAGAATCCGTCGTTAAAATGATTGAAGTCATCCATCCGTCCAATTACATCCGTTCATCCGTTTCAGTTAGATGTCGAATCATTCATTCGACAGATTCATTGACGGACAAAACGACACGCTTCATTGCCTCTGATTCATCGGACCATGACGACGATTCCTCTCAACTCCCATCAGTCTCTTTGTCTCCATCATCCGCCGTCGAATGTGTTCCGCTCCAACGACGCGTCGCTGCTGCTCGGACAGTCAACGACGGCTGACCAGACGCTTCAGTCTTGCGTAACGGAGTAGTTCCAACGATCAACTCAACTGGAACATCGAGGTCACTTCCGGCTCCAGACGGAACAAGAACCAACTGTGGAACAAGGAAGAACATCACAGAAAGTGACACATCGAAGGAATCGAAAGTCAGCGAGGAAGACAATTGGACGGACAGACAGACAGACAGACGGACAGACAGACAGACAAACAGACAGACGGACGGACAGACAGACAGACAAACAGACAGACGGACGGACGGACGGGCGGGCGGGCGGACGAACAGACAGACAGATTGTCAGATAGCTCTGTCCCTCCAGATCACAGACAGACGAAACTCTTAATATGCGACTCATCATCATCATCATCGTCGTCGTCGTCGTCGTCATCATCATCGTCATCATCATCATCATCTTGACCATCCTCATTGCTGCTGATCGGAGACCATGCATAGCCAACGACGTCAGTTTCCTCCATCCCTCTCTGTCCCTTGCACTCCTTACACAATCCGCCATCGGCATTCCCATCCACTCCTCCACATCGTCCATCCAGTTCTAGAGCTTGGTCTACCTCGAGCCCTTATTCCATCCACATATCCCTGACATATGAAGGCCGATATATTGTCCGCTCTGATCACAGTAAGTGATCCCATGCCCCGTCGTTGGCAGTTTGCGCCATCCCCAGTCTGGCTCTTATTTCTCTGCTCCCGTCTCCACTTTCTTCCACTATGTCTCCCAAGTATCGGAACGATTAATATGAGACTACAAATTACAATAATCGAATAATAGACTAAACGACTTACTGACCGACCGTAGTAGGTATTTCGCAGGTATACGATTTGATGGGTAGATATTTGGAAAGTAGGGTTTGGTAAGTAGGTAGGCCTATTTGTTAGGTGGTGTTTGGTAAGTCGGTATCTGGTAGGTGGGGTTTGGTAAGTAGGTATCTGGTAGGTAGGTTTTGGTGAGTAGGTATTTGGTAGGTAGCCTACTGACCGTGAGTAGGTATTTCACTTCGATTGTCCTACATCCTCCTCCGAGTCTCGACGGTGGAACGGTTGGTATAGACTTCAATTCATCCTGCCACGTCATCTTCTGCCTGCCTCTGACGTCACCCTTCGTCAGAGCCCGGATGACGGTGCTGCTCTTTCGCACCTGCTTGTCCGCTCGAAACGTCGCTTGCTAATACAGGACACAACACAGACTGACAGTCAAACAGTCAAACAGACAGACAGACGGACACACAGACAGACACACAGACAGACTCGTTGCTAATGCATCTGAAAAATAAATAATTACATCAGAATGAATAATTTATGGAGAGATCGTCTAATCTGCTGCTTGTATGCGCACTTGTTATAGCGCCCCTTCAAGCTATCTCTACTCAGAGGCGCTCCCGACTGCAGAGCGAACACTGCATCGGAGTTTCACGCCGAAGCGCTGAGCAATTGCGAGTGAAGGACTTGCCCAAGATCTCTACGCGGCGACTTGAGGTGGATTCGAACCTCGAACCTTCCGGCTTCAAGGCAACGACACCACCACTACACCACCGCGCCCCACAGCTGCGTCAACGTACTACGTGTGGAGTTATCTCAAAAGATGAAGGACAGAAGGACAGAAGGGCAGAAGGGAAGAAAGGCAGAAGGACAGAAGGACAGAATGATAGAAGGGCAGAAGGACAGAAGGACAGAAGGGCAGAAGGGCAGAAGGGCAGAGGGACAGGACAGAAGGGCAGAAGGGCAGACGGACAGATGGACAGAGGGGCAGAGGGGCAAAGGGACAGAAGGGCAGAAGGACAGAAGGGCAGAGGGACAGAAGGGCAGAAGGACAGAAGGGCAGAGGGGCAGAGGGACAGAAGGGCAGAAGGACAGAAGGGCAGAAGGGCAGAAGGGCAGAAGGACAGAAGGGCAGAAGGGCAGAAGGGCAGAAGGGCAGACGGACAGATGGACAGAGGGGCAGAGAGGCAGAGGGACAGAAGGGCAGAAGGACAGAAGGGCAGAAGGGCAGAAGGACAGAAGGGCAGAAGGACAGAAGGGCAGAAGGGCAGAAGGGCAGAAGGACAGAAGGACAGAAGGACAGAAGGACAGAAGGGCAGAAGGGCAGAAGGAAAAAAGGACAGAAGGACAAAAGGACTGTAGGACAGTAGGAAGGAGTGACGTTTTCCAGTCGGTTGGAGAAGATCACTATGTGGATGCATGTGCGTAGGCATACATGTATATGTGAAGTTAATAAGACAATCTATGCAATTGTAGTAGAGGCTTAGTAGTAGTGGTAGTGGTAGTACGACTGTTCTTTGTGTATGCATATGTACGGTCGTATGCATGTGCATGCAAGCGTGTGCGGCCTATGTATGGCTGGTGGCTGTTATCGGTCATAAAGACAGACACGAACGCATACATAACAATGGATATGCTTAGTGTATAATTGGTAAAACTCCGCCCTAAAGATGGCACAGACGGGGAGGGGATCGCTTCTTTCTATCCTCCAAAAACTAGGACTCCGTCTTCCTCCAGTCACAGATGGCGTTTGTAAAATTATAAGAAGTAGGACAGGATAGACGTCTTGCATCGCTGTCAAACTCTCAGATTCGACTCCAAACATAACTTGCGATCTTCATTTCATTTAATTAATTCTAGTCATAACTTCTATGCGGCAGTTCGAAATTAAATGAACATTATTATTACTACCTTACTACCACTAACACCGATACTACCACTACCACTGCTACCACAACCACCACAACTGACCACAGATGACCCCAGATTTACACCACCACATCACCACCACCACACCACCTCCACCACAGACAAACGGACAGACAAAGCGAGACAGACGGTTAGACAGACAGACAACGAGACGGACAGGCAGGCAGACAGAGATATAGATAGACAGAGACGGACAAAAACAGATGGAGATATAGACAGAGAGATGGAGAGATAGACAGACAGATGGAGAGATAGACAGAGAGATGGAGAGATAGACAGACAGATGGAGAGATAGACAGACAGATGGAGAGATAGACAGACAGATGGAGAGATAGACAGACAGATGGAGAGATAGACAGACAGATGGAGAGATAGACAGACAGATGGAGAGATAGACAGACGGACGACTGGACGGACCTGAGAGAGGATGATACGAGCGTTGAATGTGTGTGTCGTTCTGTTGTCAATGTTGACCGTGAAAGGAACAGACTGACCGATGGAAAATCCTCTTCGGTCGATGGCCAGATGACCCGAGATGACCCCTGACTTACAGCAACCTGTTCCAACGCTCGCCTCCACGAAATTCTCCATTGGCTTCTACAGCAATCGGAAACAGAAGCAGCAGTTATGGCAACTCGTAAAAATGGCCCCGTCAAAATAAACTTGTCAACATAACCCCTTCAAAATAACCCGGTCAAAATAGCCCCGTCAAAATAGCCCCGTCAAAATAGCCCCGTCAGAATAGCACCGTCAAAATAATACCGTCAGAATAGCACCGTCAAAATAATACGGTCAGAATAGCACCGTCAGAATAGCACCGTCAAAATGACCAAGGATCACAGCTGCAGTCAAAGCAACCCGGTCAAGATCGCTAGCGACAAAGCAGTTCCACGATGTCTCAAATGTTTAACATTTTATAAACAATGTTCTCATTTAAACTCAAAGATAATAGAAAGATAATTGGATTCAACGAAACTTAGGTAAACGTTATGCTATAATACCGTAGGCCCTATTATAGCCATCAATGTTGAATTGTTTTATATGAAACATGAACTAACCTAGCTAACTTACTATACTGAATAAGAATGATTTTCGACCTTCTAAAACGAAGGTTCCCTCGATTGCTTACTAACGTCATGCGCTTTGCATGTTTGTAATGCGCCTTAATGTAACGACATGGCTGTATCACTGTGCCATGCAAATTGTGGTAATAATTATTATTTACATTATTATTATTATTATTATTGAGTGAAGGTATAGTTCCAGAATTGCAGTTTCGCCATAAGACTTCACTGACTGCAGTTAACATAACATAACATAACATGGGTTTTAAGTGGTTCAGAAGACACTGGGTCTGTGTTAGAACCACTGCAAATTAACCTGGAACACCTAGTAGCCCAATTTTCCTAGCTTCCTTTTGAATGCTGAGACCGTGTCCACCGACACAGTGCTGTCATCCAAGCCGTTCCACATGTCTACAACTCTAGCACTAAAGAATTTCTGTCCCAATGTTCCTCTCGGCTTCTTAAACAATTTGTACCTATGACCCCGAGTTGCTTTGTTTGGTGCTAATTCAAAGAATTTCTCCCAACCTAGTGCTTCCTTTCCAGTAATGATCTTGTATGCTTCAATTAGGTCTCCCCTGCTTCTCCGTCTCTCCAGTGTTGTTAGCCCACACCTCTCCAACCTCTCTTCATAGCTCAAATCTTTGTAGCCCCAAATCATCTTCGTAGCTCTTCTTTGCACTTTCTCCAATTTTTCAATGTCCTGTTTCAGGTGTGGGTTCCATGCCTGAATGCAGTATTCCAACTGTGGCCTAACCAGTGATTTATACAACCTCAGTAACGTGTCCTTGTCTCTAGTAACTATTGTCCTTTTTATCATGCCTAATGTTGAATTTGCCTTTTTTGATGCTTCCGCACATTGTCTTGAGGGTTTTGCACTCTTGTGCATAATCACTCCTAAGTCCCTTTCTTCCTCGCTAACCCTCAGTACCTTACCTCCCATTTCATATGCAAACTCCTGGTTTCTTTTCCCCATATGCATCACTGAACACTTTTCCAAATTAAAGAGCATTTGCCAGTCCTGCGACCATCTAAACATTCTTCGTAGATCTTCCTGTAGTATCTCTGCTTCTTCTTCATTACCCACTGCTCTACATAGTTTTGTGTCATCCGCAAACTTAGAAATTTTCGATAGAACCCCATCATCTATGTCATTGATGAAAAGTACAAACAACAGTGGCCCCAACACTGATCCTTGTGGCACTCCACTTAGCACTGCTGCCCACCTAGAATGTTTATTGCCTATTCCCACC
The DNA here is from genome assembly GCA_949752735.1 of Lumbricus terrestris. NCBI lineage: Eukaryota > Metazoa > Annelida > Clitellata > Crassiclitellata > Lumbricidae > Lumbricus > Lumbricus terrestris. The sequence continues at coordinate 55,600,427 of OX457044.1, forward strand.
TTTTGTCTTCTATCTGAAAGCCAGTTTTGAATCCACTTGAGTACCTGCCCACTAATCCCACATGCTTGTAACTTTTTAATTAGTCTTTTATGGGGTACTTTATCAAATGCCTTTGCAAAGTCTAGGTAAATCACATCCACTGGTTTTCCCTCATCTATCTTCTCAAAGACCTCCTCAAAGAATTCCAACAGATTTGTCAGTTAGTTCGCAGCCGACGGTTTAGCTCCAGCCTCCACGCACTTCACAATTAAAACGGCCTCTGGTGGTGGTGGTGGTGATGGTGGTGGTGGTGGTGATGGTGGTGGTGATAGTGGTGGTGGTGGTGGTGGTGGTGATAGTGGTGGTGATGGTGGTGGTGGTGGTGGTGGTGATAGTGGTGGTGGTGGTGATGGTGGTGGTGATATTGGTGGTGGTGGTGGTGGTGGTGATGGTGGTGATGGTGGTGGTGGTGGTGATGGTGGTGGTGATAGTGGGGGTGGTGGTGGTGGTGGTAGTGATGGTGATGGTGGTGGTGGTGGTGGTGGTGATGGTGGTGGTGATAGTGGTGGTGGTGGTGATGGTGGTGGTGATAGTGGTGGTGGTGGTGATGGTGGTGATAGTGGGGGTGGTGGTGGTGGTAGTGATGGTGATGGTGGTGGTGGTGGTGGTGGTGGTGGTGGTGGTGGTGGTGGTGCTAACCCTTGCGTCTGGTTCAGAGTTGAGGTCGAGCATTCCAAGGACTATGAAGGCCTTCGTCAATTCGATGTCCCCCTTCCAAGGTCGCTCGATGACCGCCTTGGCCACGTACTGGACTCGACCCCATTGACCATCGTAGGAAGACGGAAGGTAGAGGGGCAGACGAACGACGAATGGCCAACTGCATCTTCCGTTCGCTGACAACGTCTCACCTACACACACACATACGCACCAACATCACACATCACGTGATGCAATGAATATTCATGATGACAGAACAATAGAAGGAAATCTCTCTTTCTCTTCTCTCTGCAATTAGCCTCATTATTACTATAGTGCAATGCCTAAACTTAAAGTGTGGGAAAATAAGTGC
>OX457044.1:55601674-55606674 GCA_949752735.1 Lumbricus terrestris
GATTGACTTGAGAGAAGAAAAAGACAGAAAGCAGCAGCAGCAGCAACAGCAGCAGCAGCAGCATCAGCAACAGCAGCAGCATCAGCAGCAGCAGCAGCAGCAACAGCAGCAGCATCAGCAGCAGCAGCAGCTTCTTCTTATCTAATCTGCGGAGCGGACTGAGCGCTGTGGCGGACAGCAGCAGCAGCCATACTCCCCTCTCCCATCTCCCCTCTCTCCTCTCTCTTCTCTCTTCTCTTCTCTCTCCAGTCTCTCCTCATCCCTCCACTCTAGCCTCTCCTCTCTCTCCTCTCCCCTCTCCTTTCTCCCCTCTCCCCTCTCTCCTCACACCCTCCACTCTCCTCTCTCCACTCTCCCTCTCCCAACTCTCTCTCTTCTCTCTTCTCTCCTCTCTCCATTTCCCCCTCTCCTCACCCCTCCCCTCTCCCCTCTCCTCTCTCCCTCTCCTTTCTCCCCTCTTCCCTCTCCCCTTTCTCCTCACCCCCTCCACTCTCCCCTCTCCACTCTTTCTTTCCTCACACCTCCACTCTCCCCATCTCCTCTCTCCTCTCTCCCTCTCTCCCCTCTTTCCTCTCCCCTCTCTTCTTTCTTCTCTCCTCTCTCCCCTCTCGACTCTCCCCTCTCCCCTCTCTTCTCTCCCCTCTCCTCTCTCCTCGCTCCCTCTCCTCTCTCCCCTCTTCTCTTTCTCCTCCACTCTCCTCTCTCCCTCTTCTCTCTCCCCTCTCCTCTTTCCCCTCTCCTTTCTCTCTCCCCTCTCCTCTCTCCCCTTTCTCCTCACCCCTTCTCTCTCCCCTCTCCTCTTCCCCCTCCACTCTCCCCTCTCCTCTCTCCCCTCTTTTCTTTCCCCTCTCCCCTCTCTCTCCCCTCTCCTCTCTCTCCTCTCCTCTCTCCCCTTTCTCCTCACCCCTTCTCTCCCCTCTCCTCTCTCTCCTCTCTCCCTTCTCCCCTATCCTCTCTCCCCTCTCCCTTTTCTCCTCAACCCCTCCACTCTCCCCTCTCCCCTCTCCCCTCTCCTCTCTCCTCTATCCTCTCTCACTTTTCTCCTCACCTCTCCACTCCCCCCTCTCCTCTCTTTCCTCTCCTCTCTCCCCTCTCTTCCCTCCTCCTCTCCTCTCTCCTCTCTCCCCTTCTCCTCACCCCCTCTCCTCTCCCCTCTCCCCTTTCCCCCTCCCCTCTCCTCTCTCCCCTCTCCTCTCTCCCCTCTTCTCTCCCCCTCTCCCCTTTCCCCCTCCCTCTCCTCTCTCCCCTCTCTCTCTCCCCTCTCCTCTCTCCCCTCTCCCCTTTCCCCTCTACCCTCTCCCCTCTCCTCTCTACATTTTCCCCTTTCTCCTCTCTTCTCTGACGCCACCGATCGGTCGCCGTCTTAAGATGCAATGCAGAGACCATCACGGACGAAGACGTCATGAATAGACATTAATAGACATCATGCATACAATAGTTATGCATATAAATATCATGTGCAATATATATATACATATATATATATATATATATGCAAGTATATATATATATGCATATAAATATCATGTGCAATATATATATATATATGCATGTATATATACATGTATGCTACAGTAGTCAGATGGCACAAATATGTTGATATTGTAGATTAAATTTTTGTGGAACACTATGCAGGAAAGGAGAACAACGACGTGCTGATTAACTATTTTCTGTTTCATCGGAGAAGAATTTGATAAGATTTTCACCTCGTAAAAAGTTTGCCCACCTCTTCCTCTTCTTCATTTTCCACTTCCTCTTCTTCCACCTCTTCCTCTTCTTCATTTTCCTCTTCCTCCACCCTCTTTCACTTCTTCCTCGTCTTCCTCCTTACACTTCTTTCTTTTCATCTTCTTCCTCTTCTTCCTCTTCTTCTTTTTCCTCTTCTTCCTCTTCTTCCTTTTCCTCTTCTTCCTCTTCCACCTCTTCCTCTTCTTCCTCTTCCACTTCTTCCTTTTCCTCTTCTTCCTCTTCCACCTCTTCCTCTTCTTCCTCTTCCTCTTCTTCCTTTTCCTCTTCCACCTCTTACTCTTCCTCCTCCTTCCACTTCTTCCTTTTCCTCTTCTTCCTCTTCCACCTCTTCCTCTTCTTCCTCTTCCTCTTCTTCATTTTCCTCTTCTTCCTCTTCCACCTCTTCCTCTTCTTCCTCCTTCCACTTCTTCCTCTTCTTCCTCTTCTTCCTTTTCCTCTTCTTCCTCTTCTTCCTCCTTCCACTTCTTCCTCTTCTTCCTCTTCTTCCTTTTCCTCTTCTTCCTCTTCTGCCACTTCTTCCTCCTTCCTCTTCTTCCTCTTCTTCCACTTCTTCCTTTTCCTCTTCTTCCTCTTCTGCCACTTCTTCCTCTTCTTCCTCTTCTTCCACCTCTCTCACTTCTTCCTCTTCTTCCTCTTCCACTTCTTCCTTTTCCTCTTCTTCCTCTTCCACCTCTTCCTCTTCTTCCTCTTCCACTTCTTCCTTTTCCTCTTCTTCCTCTTCCACCTCTTCCTCCTCTTCCACTTCTTCCTCTTCTGCCACTTCTTCCTCCTTCCTCTTCTTCCTCTTCTTCCACTTCTTCCTTTTCCTCTTCTTCCTCTTCTGCCACTTCTTCTCCTTCCTCCTCTTCTTCCTCTTCTTCCTCTTCTTCCACTTCTTCCTTTTCCTCTTCTTCCTCTTCTTCCACTTCTTCCTTTTCCTCTTCTTCCTCTTCTGCCACTTCTTCCTCCTTCCTCTTCTTCCTCTTCTTCCTCTTCTTCCACTTCTTCCTTTTCCTCTTCTTCCTCTTCTTCCACTTCTTCGTCTTCTTATTAGCTGAGTCGCGTCACTGGGACATGTTTCAAGATTTCAAGTCCCGATCGATTGAGTGATAGACATGAAAAACAGACAGAGAGAGAGGAAGAGAGAGACAGAGACAGAGAGAGGAAGAGAGACAGGGACAGAGAGAGAAAGAGACAGAGAGAGAAAGAGACAGAGAGAGAGAGAGGGAAGAGAGAGACAGAGAGAGGAAGAGAGGGGACAAAGACAGAGATAGGAAGAGAGAGACAGAGAAAGAGAGAGAAAGAGAGAGACAGAGACAGAGAGAGGAAGAGAGAGACAGAGACAGAAAGAGAAAGAGAGACAGAGACAGAGGAGAGAGTAATACGGTTTATCCAGTACTACGTTCGCGTGATATTTGTTTATGCAATATCCAGTGAACGAAATGAATATCTATTGAAATTAATATCTCTCTATTTTGGGCTAATTCAGAAAATTTTTAGATGCTGAAGTTTTCGGGTCGACGTAAAGCAGCAACAACGACGAGTACTTCGCCCGTCTTTGGATTTCTAGATTGGATGAAGAGAGACAGAGACCAAAAATTAATGTTGCATTAGCGAAGCGAAAAGAGAAAGACAAGAGAATGATACAGAGAGAAAGAGGCAGAGATACAGCGCGAATGATACCGATTGTCTCGAGATACTTTGAAGCAGAAACAGGAAGAGTGGGAGAAGAGATGGAATGAGGAGGAGGCAAGGAAGGATGGAAGAAGTAAAAGGAAGACGCAGATGCAGAGAGAGAGACAGATAGACAGAGAGACAGACCGACAGAGGGAGACAGACCGACAGAGAGACAGACATAGCGACAGATAGGCAGGGAGACAGAGAGTGGGGGAAGAACGAATGAAGGTGAATCAGAAAGCGCTTTCTCTAAGAGAAAAATCAGAGAAGATAAAAAAAATTGAGTTAAAGGCTCATGCGGGGAGATGAAATAACAGAGAGAGAGAGAGAGAGAGAGAGAGAGAGAGAGAGAGAGAGAGAGAGAGAGAGAGAGAGAGAGAGAGAGAGAGAGAGAGAGAGAGAGAGAGAGAGAGAGAGAGAGAGAGAGAGACACACACACACACACACACACACACACACACAGAGACAGAGACAGAAGAGAAGAGAGATAAATTGGTAAACACGAAAGTTCCGAGGAGAGATGTCCGGAAAAAACCACAACGACAAAGAAGAAAGAAAAAGAGAAATGAGTTGCTATCCATTCTGTTTCCTTTGCTATAGTGCTGGTGCTAAACCGCTTATGCTGATAATGTTGGTGCTCATGCTGGTGTTGGTGGTGCTTATGTTGGTGCTTATGTTGGTGCTGGTGGTGCTTATGTTGTGGAATTGGTGCTTATGCTGGTGTTGGTGGTGCTTATGTTGTGGAATTGGTGCTTATGCTGGTGTTGGTGGTGCTTATGTTGTGGAATTGGTGCTTATGCTGGTGCTGGTGGCTCTCATGTCGGTGTTGGTGATGCTGATGATGTTGGGGCTCAAGCAGGTGTTTGTGGTGCTGACCTTTATTCGTGATAACGAATGTTTCGTCGAGATAAGAGTCGACGTTACGATGCGATAGTTTGGCAGAGCTGCCTTTTGTGTACGCTCTCTTCTCGTCCCAGTGAACTCTGGCGGCGCCGAGGAACTGAACCTTTATGCCTGCAGGATGGAAAGAGAAAACATTATCACATAACAACCGTTATACATGCATGCACATTGCACAGCCATTGCATACAGATATTAATGCGATTTGATGATGCTCATAAATACTATGAATGAAAAATGAATGAACTGCGTGGGTTCTATAAAACGTCCTACTTTCTAAAACATGTATCAGACTATTATACTGGTGTAAGAAATCGCAGATTAGGATTTCATAAATTATTCTGAACAACTGTGCATGTGAGTGCGTGCGTGCGCGTGCCTGTGTGTGCGTCTGTGTGTATGCGTGTGAGTGTGCGTGTGTCTGTGTGTGTGTGTGTCTGTGTGTATGCGTGTGAGTGTGCGTGTGTCTGTGTGTGTGTGTGTCTGTGTGTATGCGTGTGAGTGTGCGTGTGTCTGTGTGTGTGTGTCTGTGTGTATGCGTGTGAGTGTGCGTGTGTCTGTGTGTGTGTCTGTGTGTATGCGTGTGAGTGTGCGTGTGTCTGTGTCTGTGTGTGCGTGCGTGTGTGTGTGTGTGTGTGTGTGTGTGTGTGTGCGTGCGTGTGCTCATCTATGACTCGAATCGTTGCAATTCATTG
>OX457044.1:55611674-55741674 GCA_949752735.1 Lumbricus terrestris
AGGTGGGAATGGGGGTGGAGTTGGGCGAAATTGTGTGTAGGTGGGTTAGGGTTGGACGGTAGAGGTGTGGGGCTGAAGTGAAGCGGGTGCGTTCAAAGTGTGGAAGAGGGTTGACCGAGAAACCAAAAAATTACTTCAGACAGGTGGTCTATGTGAGGGGCGAATTTGGGGAAGGTTGGGTGGGGTGGCGGAGTTGGGACTGGGGACTGAAGTGGGGTTTTGTGGGATGCGGTCGGTCAGGGTAATGGCGCGGTAGGAGCGGTTTGAAAGCAAATTGAAACAATAGTTTTCATAAATTTCATATTTTGAGCAGTTTATGGGGTGGGATGGGGTGGATGGGTGGGGCTGGGTGGATGGGTGGGCATGGGGTGGGGTGGGTAACAGTTAGGGTAGAGGTGGGGTATTAACCTTGGTGAATCACAGCTTTTACAAAATTGTATATCTGCATCATTTGGATAAAGTTATATTTTTACATATGCATGATGCTTATACTAGTCAAAGTGACCCAACTTCCACTTTGGGAACATAATTATGTATAATTCTTACATCAACTATTTTTTTTTAAAATTTTCTCTGAATGCCTCTAATTAGGCGGTAAACTCTAACATAGTGAAATTCTGAAGTGATAGAATGACGATTTCTGTATCTGGGAAGATAAAGGTTAAGCTGGGGGTCAAGCAAAAAGGAGGAGAAGGAGGAGAAGGAGGAGAAGGAGACTGAAGCCACTTCTGATCATCGTTCTTAACAGGCTCTTGATGTGTGACACTTGCACAATGTGTGTGTGTGCGTGTGTGTGTGTGTGTGTGTGTGTGTGTGTGTGCGTGTGTGTGTGCGTGTGGCGCCTAAAACGTTGGCGCTATATAAAACATGTGAGACCAACATTACCAGAACATCTCTCTCGACCTGTTGTCTTTCTATCTGCCACGTCTACCCCATACTCTGCCTTTCTGCCCCTCTCTCATTCTGTCTGTCTGTTATGTCTGTCTGTCTGTCTGTCTCTCTCTCTCTTTATGTCTGTCTGTCTCTGTCTGTCTGTCTGTCTATCTGTCTGTCTGTCTGTCTGTCTGTCTGTCTGTCTCTCTCTTTCTCCGGTATTCCACCTATTTCGATGAAATTCTGGAGCCGGATACGTTCTGGCATCGAAAGTGGTATGTTGGTGGTGGTGGTAGATGTGCATGGTAGATGGTGGTGCAGTCGGATGGTGGTAACGGTGGTGGTGCAGTCGGATGGGCTAATGGTCCTTCGAGGTCTAGTGACGGTTATCCACCGTGGAACCTGTTGAGCTGCTCAACTCCAGCTGTTGATTGACACGGACAGGTGTCGATGCTTCCTCCTCCTCCTCCTCCTCCTCCTCCTCCTCCTCCTCGCTCGCTCCCTCTCCCCTGCTTCCGCCGCCGCCGCATCCTCTCATCTCATCTCTTCCCTCGCATTCCCATCTGCATTGGACCCAGTGCCGTTTAGGCTTTCGCCGGTAGTCCAGGCCTAAAAAAGCGATGCAATTATAGGCAGCAGAGGTTGTTAGGAGTCCATGAAGTTGGTGTATAATAAACCCTAGGACGGACAATGGAGCAGAAGAAAAAGTACGGAGGAGAAGGAGGAGAGGAGCAAAAGGTGGAGGAGCAGGAGGAGGTGGAGCAGGAGGAGGAGCAGTAGGAGGAGCAGTAGGATGAGGTGGAGCAGGAGGAGCAGGAGGTGGAGCAGGAGGAGGATCAGGAGGACAGGGAGGACGAAGGATTAGAGGATAGTACAGGGATCCTCCTTTTCCTCTTTCTTCCTCTCCTCCTCCTCCTCCTCCTCCTCCTTTTCCTTTTTCTGCTCGTCGTTTATCTGTACAATATGACAGGCAGGACCGAAAACATGGCATTCCAACACCACCACATGATATCGACTTCCATATCCAACCACTCGTTATATTGCCCCATCCTTCCCTCTTCCCCAGATGACTACGTGCAACAGCGGCAGCAGCAGAAGAGGAGTCGGTGGCGGTGGTGGCGGCAAACATGAATAGAATGCAATTCCTGTTCAGTGCAAACAATGGATGCTGAAGATGATTGTTGCTAAATACAGATTATTATTATTATTATTATTATTATTATTATTTTTTATTATTATTATTATTATTATTATTATTATTATTATTATTATTATTATTATTATTATTATTATTATTATTATTATTATTATTATTATTATTATTATTATTATTATTATTATTATTATTATTATTATTATTATTAGCAAAGAAGATCTGAGCGATAATGCAAATGTTTATAATTATTACATGTATAATAATTATACAAGGACGCAAAAGTGCATTAGTCAATACACTATCTATCTATCTATCTATCTATCTATCTATCTATCTATCTATCTATCTATCTATCTATCTATCTATCTATCTATCTATCTATCTATCTATCTATCTATCTATCTATCTATCTAAACTATCTATCCAACGATCTGTCGATCTATCCATCTATCCATCTATCCATCCAGTCATTCATCCATCCATAGATGTAAAAACCGATGGAAACGGAATAAAAAACGGAAAAACGTCGTTTTTTCGAAAAAATAAAAAACGACAAAAAAACGATAAAAAACGGAAACGGTAAATAATTTGACTTTGCTACATCTAAAACCGAATTTTTACCTTGTAAACATTGATTAGGAACCTACTACATGCAGGCTATTTCTGAAACGATGATGTTAAACGATGAAATAATGACTTTAGTTAGCTGAATCCTTGAGAGTTGGCGGAAAACATAAGAAATGTCATAAAAAATTAAAATTAAGGAAAATAATAACAGAAAGTAAATGAATAAATAAAGTTAAAGAAAAAATAAAAAAACGATAAAAAACGATGGGAAAAAGAAAAAACGAAAAAAACGACGTTTTTGGGGAAAAAACCACGTTTTTTTGGAGAGAATTTAAAAAAAACGTTTTTTACAACTATGCATCCATCCATCCATGTATATATATATATCGTTCTTTCGTTCTATCTGTCTATCCATCTATCTATCATCTATCTATTTATCTATCCTCCATTTATCTATCTAACTATTTATCCATCCATCCATCCATCGAATACAACCCCAATATTAGCGAAGTTCTGGCGGAGCTCGAGAAATCACCAAAACTGGCCAAACACCGACCAGTCTAACACCGACCAGTTTAACACCGACCAGTTTAACACCGACCAGTTTAACACCGACCAGTTTAGCACCGACCAGTTTAACACCGACCAGTTTAGCACCGACCAGTTTAGCACCGACCAGTTTAGCACCGATCAGTTTAACACCGACCAGTTTAACACCGACCAGTTTAACACCGACCAGTTTAGCACCGACCAGTTTAACACCGACCAGTTTAACACCGACCAGTTTAACCCTCGGGCTACCAAGGGGTGGTGGTTGCCACCCCCCCTAGGTTTTTTCCAAATCAAACTTGTTCCGTTTGGAATAAAATGTTGACGTGTTAGGTAGCTGTAGAGGGTTCATTGGCACACATTTTGAGCTAAAAAAAATTATGATATACCATACCATTCAAAAGTTATACCTGATATACCCAAGGTACCAGGGGGGTGGATACAACCCCCCTTAGATTATCGACTATAACTTTTGCGCCCTTTAATATGAAGAGACACAAATTATACCATTCTATAGAGGGAATGTGGGGCTACATTTCCATGCTCAATGAGTTGTCTTTTGACAACCGGAAGTGCTCAAAATAAATTAAAATGTATATAAAGGTGTTTTATTTTCATACAATTGTCATGTTTTTTTCTATTATAACTTATTGATAATTTATTTTTTAATAGATGTAGCCATTAGGTGTCTACGGCCCTTCTACTCTTCCGTACTCTTTCTGTCTTGGGATGCGTGGGTGTATTGAGGGTTGGGCATTGCCTATATAAGCTTTGGCTTGCGTGGCTAACGTCCCTGTTCTGCGGTTGTGGTGATGTGTGAGGCGTGTGGGTTTGATGTCTCTCGTTGAGTGTGTTCCGTCTTCTACGTCGCCGTCTCGACCTGTTGGTGTTCTGGCAGTTCATCTGTCTTCCTGGGCTTCGTTAGCCGTTGTCTGCTGTGCTGTCAACCGTACTGCTTCGTCTGGTTTGTCAACTTTGGTTCTACTAGACGGTAACCTTTGTTATTTGCTGTAAATATTGCTTGTATGAATAAATCGATCTTATTTTTACAAAAGTGGGACCTTATCTTTTTGATAGTCATCCTCGTAGACGGCCGTGAACCTTACAAATGGGGGCCCTCCGTGCTTTTGCTCATTTTGGGTATTTTTGGTGAATGTTTGTTGGTGAAATTCCGTTGGGAAATTTCGGATATTTTTGGTCCGTGTAGTTCGCCGGAATTTTGAGAAATTTGCCGTATTTGTCGGAAATTTTGCGGTGTCGCATTTCGTTTTGGGGGCCTGGGCTATTTGAATTTCGTGCGTGGGCAGAAATTTTGTGCGTTGTTCGCATTTGTGACAGTTTTGAAGTGGACTGTCGTGAGAATTGGGAATTTTGGGGAGAAATTTTTGTCTCCGTGGTCTGCGCAGGTAGACTAGTATGGCGTCCTCAGAGGAAGTTACTCTTCTGGAATGGGATGAGTTAGTGGAGTTGCCGATGGACGAATTGAGAAAATATTGTGCGACGTTGGGGGAGGACGTTAAAGGGTTAACGAAACCTCAATTAATGAAGTTGGCTAGAAAAGCGTTGTCGCCTAAACAAGGAAGTGAGGAATGGAAACTTCGGGCACAAGCGAAGAGAGAGGCCGTTGAATTGGAGCGTATGAAATTTAAGGAGGACAGAGAATTTGAATGGGAGGTAGAGAAAGAGAAATTGAGAATGGCAGCTGAGGCAGAGGAGAAGAAAATGGCGGCAGAGACAGAGAGAATGAGAATGGCAGCTGAGGCTGAGGAGAGGAAATTGAGGATGGAGGCTGAGGCAGAGACAGAGAGAATGAGAATGGCAGCTGAGGCAGAGGAGAGGAAAATGAAGATGGAAGCTGACGCTGAGGAGACGAAAAGGAGATTTGACATAGAGGAGAAACGGATGTCTTTGGAGGTAGACAAACAGAAGTGCGATATTGACTTGCGGACGTTAGAATTAGGAGGTGTGCCAGACCGTCCTGTGCAGCACAAGGAGGATTTTCGTTTTGGGGCGGCAATGAAATTTGTTCCTAAATTTGACCCCTCGGATATTGAACACTATTTTGCGGCGTTCGAACAGGCAATGGCTTTGCATAAAATTCCGATGGAAAAATGGTCGTCCCTTTTGCAGCCACAACTATCGGGAAAGGCGGCAAATGTATTTGCGTCTTTGTCTTTGGAGGATTGTGTGAAATATGATGTTGTTAAATCCACATTACTCACAGCTTATGAACGGATACCGGAGTTCTATCGGAAGAAATTTCGGGGGTTGAAAAAAGAACCACGGGAGACTTTCGCAAATTACGCGTATAGATTGCAGATACCTTTCCAACGTTGGGTAGAGGGTACGAATTCGTGGGATGATTTGGCTAAATTTAAAGAGGTCATACAGATGGAGCAATTTGTACAAGCGTTGCCGTTAGAAGTACACAAGTGGCTTTTGGACAAAAGTCCTGAGACTGTAGCGAGTGCTGCACGTATGGCAGATGAATACGCTGTTTTGTATAAACAGGGGCCGAGTAATTATGCTGGGGGATTCCAAAGGAATTTTTCTGAGCGTACAAACCGCTTCTCATGTGATGATAGTGAGAAGAAAGACGTGTGGGAGCGTCAGGGTTCAGGGTACAAGGAAGGTGTACGCCATGAGTCAAAATGGAGTAAGCGTTCGCCTCAAAGAGGGACGTATGGCTTTAAGCAGCAAAATCGTAAAAGTGATGACGTTGAGGGGTTTGGAGAGCAGGTCACGTGCTCGTTCTGCAGAATTCCTGGGCACGTGAGGTCCCAATGTCGGAAATTACAACGAAAGGAGGGGCCTGAAATTGAAAACTGGAGGGGTCCGAAACCCGTGGGTTTAGTACAAACTTTGTCGGCGCCTGTTAAGGAACAGAGTTTTCAGAAGCCTATTGAAACTGTTGATAAAATGTATGCTCCTTTCTGTGTGAATGGGTGTGTCATTAATGATTTGAATGAACGCAAGGATGGTGTTTTTCTGAGAGACTCAGGTTGTCTTCAATCTTTAGTATCGGCTGAATGGTTGGATGAACATGATTTTGTGCAGTTGAATGAGACACGCCTTCTGAGAGGTATTTCTGGTCAAATTATGGAGCGCCCTCTTGTGAAAGTGAACGTGGAATGTGCATTTGTGAAAGGCGAAATTCTCTGTTGTACGCTGAGTTCTTTTCCTATGAATGGTGTGCACGTGGTGATTGGTAATGACGTTGCGCTTTCGGGTGATATTGTGGATGTGGCTATTACGACCCGAGCTCAAGCTAAACAATATGCAGAGGAACGCAAGGCGACAGCGAGCGATGTGTGCAGTGAACCGACGCGGTTGGAGCCGACGATTCTGGGTCAGAGTGCAGAGTCGGTCGATCGGGATTTATTGACAAATGATTTAATGTGTACGTCTGATGATCAAGCGCATTTAGACGAAGGTGACTTGGAAGCTTTATTCGAGTCGAATGAAATTGTTGACACTGACTGGCAGGATGTCTGTATTCCGAGATCAGAATTAATTAAGAGGCAAAGTAGTTGTCCTGATTTGATTCCAATGTTGGAGCTGGCGGAGAATAAATCGAAGGGCGATGACCGTGTACAACCGTATGAGTTACTGGAAGGTGTGTTGATACGTCGGTGGGACGACAAGTTAACACCATTTAAGATGGGTGTGTCACAGATTGTGGTTCCACGTCAGTTGAGAATGCAATTGTTGCATGTGGCCCATGATATACCAGCATCGGGTCATTTGGGAACACAGAAGACTTTAGACAGACTGTTGAAGCATTTCTGGTGGCCACTTGTGAATAAGGATGTACGTGAGTACTGTCGTTCATGTGATGTTTGTCAACGGTTGGGTAAAGGTAACAGGAATTATAGAGCGCCTATGGTTAGTGTGCCTGTTATGCAAGAAGTGTTTGAACGTCTAGCGATGGACATCGTTGGTCCGTTAAGTGTTTGTGCCTTAACGGGTAACAGATTTATCTTGACTGTGATTGATTTAGCATCGCATTTCCCATTTGCATTTCCGTTAAAGACGCATACGGCCCAGGATGTTGCGAAATGTTTGTGTGAGGTGTTTACGATGTTCGGTTTTCCGAAAGAACTACTTTCTGATTGTGGGACTGAGTTCATGTCTGATTTGATGCAGGTGTTTGTGCATGAATGTGGCATTGTACAATTGAAGACTAGTCCTTATAGACCACAAACGAATGGTTCGTGTGAAAGGTTCCATCGTACCATGAAAGATATGTTGAAAGCGGTGGCTGAAACGTATCCGGGTTCGTGGGATACCGTGCTCCCTTGGATTGTGTTTGCGTATAGGGAAGTTCCTGTACAGGGTACTGGCTTTTCTGCCTTTGACTTAATGTATGGTAGAGATGTGCGTGGAATGCTTCAATTAATGAAAGAGGCATGGTTGTCAAAAGATGTTGCAAATGAAGTATCTGGAAAGAATGTGATTGAATATGTCTTGCAGTTGCGTGAGCGTATGCGTGTTGGGTTGCACATGGCAAGTGAGAATGCTGTTGTTGCTAAGACTAAGTCGAAGCAAATTTATGATAAACATTCGAAGGCTGTGACTTTTGAGGAAGGTGAAAAGGTGCTACTTTTGATTCCATTGGTGGGTAAACCCTTACAGGCCAAGTATTGTGGACCTTATGTGGTATTACGTCGTCTGGGTCCGGTTGATTATTTGGTATGTACGCCGGATAGACGAAAAACGGAACGAGTGGTACATGTGAATTTGATGAAGCGATATGTGGATCGTTTGGATGTGATGCATGATGTATCGAAAGATGATGTGATTGCTTCTGTGTTGTTGGTTGATACGGATGTGAAGGTGAATGAGTTGACTTTAGAGGATAAAGTCTTACAATGTAATGTGTCTGCTGAATGCCGTGATGAATTACGTGATGTTTTGCATGACTTTGCACATGTCTTTAGTAAGTCACCGGGTAAAACCAACATGGTGTCACATAGGATTGAGTTGGTCGAAGGTGCTCGTCCTGTTCGACAATCACCTTATAGGTTGAATCCTGAGAGGATGGCTAAGGTGGAGAAAGAGGTGGAACAGTTGTTGAAGGCTGGGATTATTGAGGAATCCGAGAGTCCTTGGGCGGCTCCGATTGTCATGGTTCCTAAGCCAGACGGTACGGATCGCTTATGTTCAGATTTCAGAAAACTGAATGGGTTGTCCGTAGCGGATCCATTTCCGATGCCCCGGGTGGAGGTCTTAATTGATAGACTGGGTAAATCCCGTTATTTGACAAAATTGGATATGACCAAAGGGTATTGGCAGATTCCAATGCATCCTGATTCAGTCCCGTTGACTGCTTTTGTAACCCCGAAGGGTCATTATCAGTGGAAATATATGAGTTTTGGCTTGAAGAACGCTCCTGCCTCATTTTCCAGATTAATTACGAAAGTTCTGAATGGATTGAATGATTTTTGTGATGCATATCTGGATGACATAATCATTTTCAGTTTGGGATGGTCGGATCATTTGATGCACTTGAGGAAGGTGTTGAGTAGGATTGCGGATGCATGTTTGACTTTGAATCTAGCTAAATGTGTATTTGCAAATGCTGAAGTGGATTTTTTGGGTCACCACATTGGTGTGGATGGTGTCCAGCCACGGGTAATGAAGGTGGAAGCGGTGTTGCGGTTTCCCAGGCCATGCAATAAGAAGCAGGTGCAATCGTTTCTTGGGCTTGCAGGGTATTACAAGCGTTATTTACCTCATTACTCTGACATTGCTTTGCCGCTGACGGCGTTAACGAAGAAAGGGATTCCTTTTCGATGGAATGAGGAAGCAGAGAGTGCCTTTGTGGATTTGAAATCTCGTCTTGCTTCTCGACCTATTCTTATTCCTCCTGACTTTTCTAAACAGTTTTGTGTTGGTGTTGACGCATCTCAATTCTGTGTGGGAGCCTGCTTGTTTCAGATACACGAAGAACTGGAACATCCGATTTGCTACATCAGTAGGAAGCTGCTCGCGCATGAGGTTCGATACTCAACCATTGAGAAGGAGGCGTTGGCACTGATGGTCGCGTTACGAGCCTTCAGTGTGTACTTCGGGTCCGCACTGGTCCTTGTGTACACGGATCACAAGCCTCTGCAGTTCATCCGGCAGATGGCTAATAAAAACATGAAGCTCTTGCGTTGGAGTTTGGAACTGGAGCAGTTCAATCTGGACATTCGGCATCGTCCGGGCAGGTTAAATGTCCTCCCGGATATTCTCAGCCGTCCGTCTCAGTTGTCAGAGGAAAGCAACAGTTCAGTCACTGCCAAAGTAAAAAATAAAGTTTTCACAGTTGTCAAATGAGGACGTCCGTCAATTGAAAGTTTCGAACAGAACACTTCAGTGAGTGTCTTGTCTGCGTGTAGCAGCCACTTTCCAAAAAAAGTGGTGGAAGCTGCATCGCCTTTTTCAGGAATGACTCAAGAGTTGGGGGTTCTTGTTGGGGGTTCTTGTTGGGGAAATTAGATTCTCTGTTAGCTTGCAGTGGTTGACACTGTTCTCGTTCGTCTCGTTTGGCTTTGGCCAATGACATGTTAAAATTTTGGCTCATTTTTGTATACACGTTGAGTGTCCAAAATTTTTTTTTTCGTGTGTTATAGTTTATATGATTCGAACTTTTGAATGACTTTGAATTATATGAACTCTCAGTTACTTATGATGAGGTTTTAGTTAGTAGTTTGTGCTGCGTTAGTTGTTGCAATGAATTGCTTAGTACGCTAACTTGTAACGATATAGTGCTTTGCGATTCTTGTTGCTTTGAACTTGTAGGCGTAGCGTTTGTTGCTATATTTCGTCGTCCCCTCAGGACTCCTCATGCTTTTGGGAGGGGGATATGTAGCCATTAGGTGTCTACGGCCCTTCTACTCTTCCGTACTCTTTCTGTCTTGGGATGCGTGGGTGTATTGAGGGTTGGGCATTGCCTATATAAGCTTTTGCTTGCGTGGCTAACGTCCCTGTTCTGCGGTTGTGGTGATGTGTGAGGCGTGTGGGTTTGATGTCTCTCGTTGAGTGTGTTCCGTCTTCTACGTCGCCGTCTCGACCTGTTGGTGTTCTGGCAGTTCATCTGTCTTCCTGGGCTTCGTTAGCCGTTGTCTGCTGTGCTGTCAACCGTACTGCTTCGTCGGGTTTGTCAACTTTGGTTCTACTAGACGGTAACCTTTGTTATTTGCTGTAAATATTGCTTGTATGAATAAATCGATCTTATTTTTACAAAAGTGGGACCTTATCTTTTTGATAGTCATCCTCGTAGACGGCCGTGAACCTTACATAGAAATAAATTATGTCATTCTGTAGAGGGCATTTAGGGCTATTTTTAATACTAAATAATTTGTCTTTTGATGACCGGAAGTGCTCAAAATAAATTAAAATGTGTGAAAATGTTGGGTTTTTTACAACGCAAGCCGATATGTCTGCGTAAACGTTTTTCAGCAGCTATAACATTTTTTTTTGGATTGAACACAAACAGACTTATTACTAGTTTTTATAGATGAACATTGGACTTTATTTTATGTAAACTATATTTTATATATAAATAATGTCTAAAACACACATAATCTAATATATTCCCTATGCGTAAGTATACGTTTTGTGGAATCGACGGGTAGCCTACCCATGGTAAAAAATTCATAATTTCGAGGTGCATTCATATTTTCTAAACCTAAATATACCATTTTGTGCAGAAATGAATGCTGAATCCAATGGTGTATTACAAGTTATGATATCTCAAACCAAACCCAAAATCCAGGTGGTAACCACTCCCCCTTGGTAGTCCGTGTTACAAAAAAGCTTGGTATACCCTGAGGGTTAACACCGACCAGTTTAACACCGACCAGTTGAACACCGACCAGTTTACTTGACTTTTAAATGCATTCGAATCGCGTCATTCTCGATGGTTATTTCGGCAGACTTTGCGTTGTTAAAATGTTCGTTCTCGCCGACTATATTAGGCAGACTTTGCGAGGCCAGAAAATATAGAAATATAACAATGGACAGATTTTCTTGACTTTTAAATGCATTGGAGTATTATAGTCGTATTGCATGATTCTCGCTAATTCGGCAGACTTTGTTTGCGCGGCCAGGAAGTATCTTATTATTGCTCCTCAAGAAGAGTTTCCTAGTCGGGGATTTCTGGCGGCAGTCTTGAAATCGCCCATCACCGACCAGTTTGCTTCACTTTTAAATGCGCTGGAATTGTTGCGCATTGTTAAAATGTTCATTCTCGCTGACTATACATGTATCGGCAGACTTTGAGCGGCTAGAAAATTTCTCAGTTGCAGCTCAAGAAGAGTTTCCTACTCAGTGGCGATGCCAGGATTTCAGGTCTGTGCAGTGGCGGTGTCAGGGGCAGCTAGGGGTTAAGCCTCTCCCTAAGTGTGGCTCAGATCTCCCCAAAGCAAAAATCGGAAAATGTCTATAACGGCTTACTTCGTAATAAGGAGACTAACGACCAAAGGCAAAATCAAAATCAACTATAATATCATAGAGTAGACAAGGGCGGATACAGAAACTTTTGATGGGGCCAATTTTCGTCTTGGTCGCCGAAAAATCTGATGACCTTTTTTAGTCATTGTTTCGAATTCCCAGAAAAAGGTAGGCTTACCATTTCATCCGCCAAAATAGTTGATGACCTTTTTTAGTCATCATTTTTCTCTCCCGCTGCATTGATTTAATGGTTTGTTGAAACCAAATGGAGGGCCAAGACCCATGCACTTTTTAAATGGGGGCATGGCCGGATTGGCCCCCTGGATCCGCCCCTGAGCATAGAGTGCTCATGCTAATATACACCGTGATTCAAAAAAAACTAAGCCAAACTATTTTTCATATATCTCTAATGCCTGACAACATATCAAGCTAAAATTTTCCAAATATTTAGAGAAGTGGACCAAGAATATAATTCCAAAATTTCATGAGATAAAGTCGAATGGATAAAAAGATATGAATATTTAAACTTCATATGCCGAAATTTCAGTTTACAAGCAATTTTCTGTCAGATTCAATAAAATGTTTTCTTATATCTCTAATGCCTGATGATTAATCATTCTAAAATTTTCGAGATATGTAGAGAATTGAACTAACATAATGACTCCAATAGTATGGTTTGATTATTTAATTAAATAAGATGCTCAAAATGTCCTCCTCCTGCTTGCACCACCAAGCTTGGAGGCGCTGGCGCCATTAGGCAACAGCATGCATCGTCGATTATCCTCTGGTTCAGGCCATCCGACACATCCAACAAGCGTTGCATCAGATCGTTTATATCATGGATTGTTGTCTGGTAGACTCGGTCTTGCATCACGTTCCACACTTTATAGTCGACAGAATTTAAATCTGGGCTGTTCGGAAGCCATAATGTGAAAGAAACGAAGTCTGGCGTCTCTCTTGTCAGCATTTCGATGGTTTCCTTGGCTCTGTGGGCTGGCGCTGTTCTATTGAAAAAGAAACAGCCTTCTGGAGCTAGATTTCTGATTACTTGTAGAAGATGTTGTGACAGCAGAGCGTCGCGATAATAGGCTCCAATAATTTTTTCTCTAGCTTCACTGAAGACCACAATTTGAAACTATCAAGCGTCGAAACCGCAAAGAACGCCATAACAGACTTGCTGAAAACTGAAATTTCGGGAGATGAAGTTGAAAAATTCATATCTTTCTATTCGTTCAAATTTATGACATGATATTTTGCAATCCTATTCTTGGTTTAATTCTCTAAATATTTGGAAAATTTTAGTATGATTAATCATCAGACATTAGAGATATAAGATAAACAATATTACTTACATTTTTTAAAATCTAGCTGAAAATTGCTTGTAAACTGAAATTTCGTCATATGAAGTTGAAAGATTCATATCTTTTTATCCGTTCAACTTTATCTCATGAAATTTTGGAATCATATTCTTGGTCCAATTCTCTAAATATTTGGAAAATATTAGCGTGATATTTGATCAGGCATTAGAGATATTTGAAAAACAATTTGGCTTAGTTTTTTTTGACTCACGGTGTAATACATCGCAGCTATGTTAAACATGCGGTCAACTCGTGATGAGGTTATGTGCACCATGTACGACCGGTGTCACGATATAAAGTCTCCCCGAAACAAATTCTCACCCTGAAACAGAGTCTCCTAACTCTGGTTGAAACTCTGTATTGGAAGAAACTTCTTATGTAAGAGTACACAATTTTTATAAGCTATTTTCTTGTTACAGTGGCGGCGCTACGCCAGGGCATGGCAGGGCAAATGCCCTGCCAAAAAAGCCTTTGCCCTGGCTGTTGCCCTGGTCGTTGCCCTGCCAGAAATTTTGCCCTGGGAGAATTTGTTCGGGCATATTGTTTCTTACTGTTCACATCCGTCCGCTCTCGGGCAGGGCAAAAGTTCTGGCAAGGCAAAATTCTGGCAGGGCAAAAGTTTATGAAGAGAACAAATCTGACAGGGTAATTTTCTGGCAGGGCAAAAGTTCTGGCAGGTCAAAAGTTCTAGACTGGCAGGGCAAAATTCTGACAGGGCAAAAGTTTACGAAGAGAAAAAATCTGACAGGGCAATTTTCTGGCAGGGCAAAAGTTCTGGTAGGGCAAAAATTCTGGCAGGGTAAAGACCGTAAAATTATGGCAGGGCAAAAGTATTGACAGAGGAAAATTCTGGCAGGGCAAAAATTCTGGTGGGTCAAAAGTATTTGTAGGGAAAATTCTGTTGCTGTCTATCCACATTACCATATACAACTAACAGCGCGGGCCTAGCTGTCGCTTTCTTGTTTTTCAAATGAAGCGTAAGCATTTGCGTAGACATGCAACAGAGAATTATAGACCTAGGCCTATATGTATTTACCTGACTCCGTTACTTTATTTGCTGAACGCTTTGCTTTCGAAATGCTACTCGAAAGAGGATTTGCGATGCTTCACTAAGTCACCGAGATTGGTCCACAGGTTGGGCCATAAAAAGACCCTAAAGGTTTTTGCCCATAATCTTGGCCAGAGGTAGGAGTTGTTTTAATGAATATTTAGGTTTAAAGAAAATTCATATTCACACATGACGGCCAGATTTATTTAAAATATTCAAACAGAACAGAAGTTATAATATCGCTTTTAGTGAGACCACACACTGTTAGGCTATATGATGATTCAAAAACGTATTTATTAAGTAACATCTCAAATAATTGGTGTCAAATAAACTTGTTATTGACAGAAGATCGTTATTATTGCTTTTTTAAGCAGGTACCAGCATAGATGCACGTTGCTGTGACATTATTTAGCAAGATGACTGTTAAGTTGATAAGAAAAGAATTTTTCTGATTAGTAATTTTGGTTTTAAGATAATAAAATCGAAATTTCTATCAAATTAAAATGCACAAGGTGTCGATGGCAGGCAATATTTGTATTCATGCACTTCCTGAGCAAGGTCTTGGAGATAAAGCTATAATCGCCACTTAATCTGATGAACAGTGATTGCAGAGAAATGAAGAGCTAAATAATTTATTGAAAAAGAGAATTAAGAAATGTGCCGTTTATGAAAGGAGATCGGTTCAACGTCAATATTACTGTACTGTTTTCATTGAGAAGAGCCAATGGTTCCAAATATCCGGATTTGAACCCGATGATTTTTATCAACAGTGGGGAGCTATTGCTCGAGAAATACCTCAATCTGCAGCCATAACCAGGAACGATAAGAGACTGAAAATTGGTGGTCACATTGAAGTTGATTGGGACGATTTACCTCTGGAACACAACACCAAGTCCATTAAAAATTGTGCAAAAGACTCAAAACAAGTGTGGGCATTGTTGGTGGACACATTGAACACAAGATGTGGTGTAGACTACTATCACGTTCATTTCAGAACAATAATATTATTATTTGAGATGAGACGTAGGCCCTATGGAGAGGCTATCCGTGAACTTGACTTAGTCTACCCTGTGCGAGTGATTACCATGACGTCGTCGGATCCTCCCTTTCTCAGCCCTGAAGTTAAATTTTTGCTCAGGAAAAAGAACAGACTTATGCGGGCAGGAAGAACTGACGAGGCTTCGGCGCTTGCTAGACGAATTTCTATTCTTATTGAGCGAACGACAAAGCGACATCTTGCGGAGATAGACCAACAAAGTGGCCTTGGTGAACTATGGCGGCGTGTGGGAGAGGTTACAAAGAGACGATCCATGCCTCCTCCTTCGAATACAATTACTGCTGAGAATTTGAACGATCATTATGCTGCTGTGTCAACTGATAGCGACTACACCGAGCCTGCTCTACGACTGTCGGTACCCTCTAACAAACCGGTGTTTTCTGAAATGAGAATATTCCATCTGCTTGATCACCTACACCATACTGCCGACGGAATGGACAGGCTTCCTGCATGGTACCTGAGGCTAACAGCACCCATTTATACTGAAGTTATAACCTACCTGGTGAACTTGTCTCTTGCTGCTTATCATGTTCCTTCTCAGTGGAAAACTGCAGTAATACATCCTGTGGCCAAAGTAACGTCGCCTTTGGCCCCGTCTGATTATCGACCAATATCCGTCACCCCTGTTCTATCACGGATGGTGGAGAGAGAATTGGTACAGCGATTCATTTATCATGCGATGACAGTTTTGCCGATTGCATGTAACCTCAAGGACCAGTGCGCATTTCGTCCAACCGGTTCTACAACCTCTGCCATTATTTCTGTACTACATCACACATCAAGTCTCCTTCAGGAAAATAACTATGTAACATTAATCTCCCTTGATTTTTCAAAAGCGTTTGACATGGTCCGGCATTCTTCACTTGCTTTAAAGTTATCGGAACTTGACATTCCTGATTTTGTTTATACACAGTAAAAATTTTGGGTGGAACGGGGGTGTTTAAAACCAAGTTTTGGTGGAATCGCTTCCAACCTACCCGTGGAGAAGATCTGTCTAGCGGAAATTGCCACGAAGGGCATGACGTTCAATCCTTAACCTTTAAAGTGGTGGAATTAGCCACCCCCTTATCCAGCAAAGTGCACTCCACCTAGCGAAACATGAATTACTAGTCATTATTGTGTTATTATTTGTTTCATTTTTACTCGCCAGCGTCCTCGTCCTCCTCCTTCTCCTTCTCCTCGTCCTCCTCCTCCTTTCTTTTCCTCCTCATCCTCCTCGTCCTCGTCCTCCTCCTTCTTTTCCTTCTCCTCGTCCTCCTCCTCCTTTCTTTTCCTCCTTATCCTCCTCGTCCTCGTCAACGTCCTCGTCCTCCTCGTCCTCCTCCTCCTTTCTTTTCCTCCTTATCCTCCTCGTCCTCGTCAACGTCCTCGTCCTCCTCATCCTTCTCCTTCTCCTCGTCCTCCTCCTCCTTTCTTTTCCTCCTCATCCTCCTCGTCCTCGTCAACGTCCTCGTCCTCCTCCTTCTTTTCCTTATCCTCGTCCTCCTCCTCCTTTCTTTTCCTCCTCATCCTCCTCGTCCTCGTCAACGTCCTCGTCCTCCTCCTTCTCCTTCTCCTCGTCCTCCTCCTCCTTTCTTTTCCTCCTCATCCTCCTCATCCTCGTCAACGTCCTCGTCCTCGTCCTCCTTCTCCTTCTCCTCGTCCTCCTCCTCCTTTCTTTTCCTCGTCCTCCTCCTCATCCTCGTCAACGTCCTCGTCCTCCTCATCCTTCTCCTTCTCCTCGTCCTCCTCCTCCTTTCTTTTCCTCGTCCTCCTCCTCATCCTCGTCAACGTCCTCGTCCTCCTCATCCTTCTCCTTCTCCTCGTCCTCCTCCTCCTTTCTTTTCCTCCTCATCCTCCTCGTCCTCGTCAACGTCCTCGTCCTCCTCCTTCTTTTCCTTATCCTCGTCCTCCTCCTCCTTTCTTTTCCTCCTCATCCTCCTCGTCCTCGTCAACGTCCTCGTCCTCCTCCTTCTCCTTCTCCTCGTCCTCCTCCTCCTTTCTTTTCCTCCTCATCCTCCTCGTCCTCGTCAACGTCCTCGTCCTCCTTCTTTTCCTTCTCCTCGTCCTCCTCCTCCTTTCTTTTCCTCGTCCTCCTCCTCATCCTCGTCAACGTCCTCGTCCTCCTCCTCCTTCTCCTTCTCCTCGTCCTCCTCCTCCTTTCTTTTCCTCGTCCTCCTCCTCATCCTCGTCAACGTCCTCGTCCTCCTTCTCCTTCTCCTCGTCCTCCTCCTCCTTTCTTTTCCTCGTCCTCCTCCTCATCCTCGTCAACGTCCTCGTCCTCCTTCTCCTTCTCCTCGTCCTCCTCCTCCTTTCTTTTCCTCGTCCTCCTCCTCGTCCTCGTCAACGTCCTCGTCCTCCTCATCCTTCTCCTTCTCCTCGTCCTCCTTTTCGTTTCTTTTCCTCCTTATCCTCCTCGTCCTCGTCAACGTCCTCGTCCTCCTCCTCCTTCTCCTTCTCCTCGTCCTCCTCCTCCTTTCTTTTCCTCGTCCTCCTCCTCATCCTCGTCAACGTCCTCGTCCTCCTTCTCCTTCTCCTCGTCCTCCTCCTCCTTTCTTTTCCTCGTCCTCCTCCTCATCCTCGTCAACGTCCTCGTCCTCCTTCTCCTTCTCCTCGTCCTCCTCCTCCTTTCTTTTCCTCGTCCTCCTCCTCATCCTCGTCAACGTCCTCGTCCTCCTTCTCCTCGTCCTCCTCCTCCTTTCTTTTCCTCGTCCTCCTCCTCATCCTCGTCAACGTCCTCGTCCTCCTTCTCCTTCTCCTTCTCCTCGTCCTCCTCCTCCTTTCTTTTCCTCGTCCTCCTCCTCATCCTCGTCAACGTCCTCGTCCTCCTCATCCTTCTCCTTCTCCTCGTCCTCCTCCTCCTTTCTTTTCCTCCTTATCCTCCTCGTCCTCGTCAACGTCCTCGTCCTCCTCATCCTTCTCCTTCTCCTCGTCCTCCTCCTCCTTTCTTTTCCTCGTCCTCCTCCTCATCCTCGTCAACGTCCTCGTCCTCCTTCTCCTTCTCCTCGTCCTCCTCCTCCTTTCTTTTCCTCGTCCTCCTCCTCATCCTCGTCAACGTCCTCGTCCTCCTCATCCTTCTCCTTCTCCTCGTCCTCCTCCTCCTTTCTTTTCCTCGTCCTCCTCCTCATCCTCGTCAACGTCCTCGTCCTCCTCATCCTTCTCCTTCTCCTCGTCCTCCTCCTCCTTTCTTTTCCTCGTCCTCCTCCTCATCCTCGTCAACGTCCTCGTCCTCCTCCTCCTTCTCCTTCTCCTCGTCCTCCTCCTCCTTTCTTTTCCTCGTCCTCCTCCTCATCCTCGTCAACGTCCTCGTCCTCCTCATCCTTCTCCTTCTCCTCGTCCTCCTCCTCCTTTCTTTTCCTCCTCATCCTCCTCATCCTCGTCAACGTCCTCGTCCTCCTCCTTCTCCTCGTCCTCCTCCTCCTTTCTTTTCCTCGTCCTCCTCCTCATCCTCGTCAACGTCCTCGTCCTCCTTCTCCTTCTCCTCGTCCTCCTCCTCCTTTCTTTTCCTCGTCCTCCTCCTCGTCCTCGTCAACGTCCTCGTCCTCGTCATCCTTCTCCTTCTCCTCGTCCTCCTTTTCGTTTCTTTTCCTCCTCATCCTCCTCGTCCTCGTCAACGTCCTCGTCCTCCTTCTCCTTCTCCTCGTCCTCCTCCTCCTTTCTTTTCCTCGTCCTCCTCCTCATCCTCGTCAACGTCCTCGTCCTCCTCATCCTTCTCCTTCTCCTCGTCCTCCTCCTCCTTTCTTTTCCTCGTCCTCCTCCTCATCCTCGTCAACGTCCTCGTCCTCCTTCTCCTTCTCCTCGTCCTCCTCCTCCTTTCTTTTCCTCGTCCTCCTCCTCATCCTCGTCAACGTCCTCGTCCTCCTTCTCCTTCTCCTCGTCCTCCTCCTCCTTTCTTTTCCTCGTCCTCCTCCTCATCCTCGTCAACGTCCTCGTCCTCCTTCTCCTTCTCCTCGTCCTCCTCCTCCTTTCTTTTCCTCGTCCTCCTCCTCATCCTCGTCAACGTCCTCGTCCTCCTTCTCCTTCTCCTTCTCCTCGTCCTCCTCCTCCTTTCTTTTCCTCGTCCTCCTCCTCGTCCTCGTCAACGTCCTCGTCCTTCTCATCCTTCTCCTTCTCCTCGTCCTCCTTTTCGTTTCTTTTCCTCCTTATCCTCCTCGTCCTCGTCAACGTCCTCGTCCTCCTCATCCTTCTCCTTCTCCTCGTCCTCCTCCTCCTTTCTTTTCCTCGTCCTCCTCCTCATCCTCGTCAACGTCCTCGTCCTCCTTCTCCTTCTCCTCGTCCTCCTCCTCCTTTCTTTTCCTCGTCCTCCTCCTCATCCTCGTCAACGTCCTCGTCCTCCTCATCCTTCTCCTTCTCCTCGTCCTCCTCCTCCTTTCTTTTCCTCGTCCTCCTCCTCATCCTCGTCAACGTCCTCGTCCTCCTCATCCTTCTCCTTCTCCTCGTCCTCCTCCTCCTTTCTTTTCCTCGTCCTCCTCCTCATCCTCGTCAACGTCCTCGTCCTCCTCCTCCTTCTCCTTCTCCTCGTCCTCCTCCTCCTTTCTTTTCCTCGTCCTCCTCCTCATCCTCGTCAACGTCCTCGTCCTCCTCATCCTTCTCCTTCTCCTCGTCCTCCTCCTCCTTTCTTTTCCTCCTCATCCTCCTCGTCCTCGTCAACGTCCTCCTCCTTCTTTTCCTTGTCCTCGTCCTCCTCCTCCTCCTCGTCCTCCTCGTCATGCTGATCCTCCTCCTGCTCTTCAAAGTCCTCACACACTTACACAAACACGCACACGAGCAAGCAGACATACACACACCCATTCACATACCTAGTCACACGTCTGTTCACACACACACACACACACACACACACACACACACACACACACACACACACACACACACACACACACACACACACACACACACACACACACACACACACACACACACACACACACACCTATGCATACAGTAGCATGTGTCCGGTGTCGATAAAGTCGTTATAATTATAGATATCGCCTGGATTCAAAGTCTTCGGGCTTTTGATTGTTAATGGCACCACTGTTGGAGCGGGCTGTCCGCACAGCGGGGGTAATTAGGGTGTAACGCCCTGAACTCGGATCCCTGTATAGAGGCTCATCTATAGAAGGGGGGTATGATTCACATCAAGGGTTCCTGAAGAACGCTTGGCCGACTCCAATGATCTTAATGATCCTACGGATAATTATCTGATCTAAGCAGAGCGCTGATATTAAGGCTGTGTGTCTAATCTGATTTCACGACAGACTCCGTGATGTTAGTCGTCAGTGTTCACTGTTTCAACATTAAGCCCATGTATACATGTACACGTTTAAAGCGATGCAAATTTCTGAGTCCGTATAATAAAAGATCGGTCTATACTAGCTGTAGGCGTACCGACATCCCACATCGACACTGCCAAGATTCGTTCTGCTGACTACTTTGAAAGTTGACAACAAGAAATCAAGGTACGGTATTCAGTTGCCTTTAAAATTTAAAGTTCACGAATATTTTCAGTCTGTTCACAATAATTAAAATGGCCTGTAATTGTTATTGTCGATGGGAAGATACGACGGGGAGGGGAAGGACTGGAAGAGGAAGAGGAAGTAAAGAGGACTGAGGAAGAGGAGGAGGAAGAGGAGTTAGAAAAGGAAGAAGAGAGAGGAGGAGGAGGAGCAAGAAGAGAGGAGAAAGAGGAGGAAGACGAGAAGGACGAGGTGGACGAGAATGAGGAGGAAAAAGAATTAGGAGGAGAGAGAAGATTAGGTGGAAGAAGAGGAGGAACAGGAGAAGGAAGAGAATGAGAAGAGGAGGAGGAAGAGAATGAGGAACAAGAGGAGGTAAAGAAATAAACGGAGGAACAAGAGGAAGAGGAGAAAGAGAAAGAAGACGACAATGAGGAAGAGGAGGAAGAGGAGGTGGAATAGAGGAAACGGAGAAAGAGGAAGCGAAGAAGAGTTGGAAAAAGAGGAAAAGGAGGAATAGGAAAGAAGGAGGAAAAGGAGGAGGAGGAAAGAGTAAGACGACGAAGTGAAGAATAGGTGGAGGGGAGGACGAGGAATAGGAGGACGATCAAGAGTAGGAAAAGGAGGAAGAGGAAGTCCAAGAAGAGGTGGAAGAAGAGGAAGAGGAGGAATAGGAAGGAAGGAGGAAAAGGAGGAGGAAAAAGAGAAAGAGGAGGACAATGAGGAAGAGGAGGAAGAGGAGTTGGAATAGGGGAAGAGGGAAAAGAGGAAATCAAAGAAGAGGTGGAAGAAGAGGAAGAGGAGGAATAGGAAAGAAATAGAAAGAGGAGGAGGAAGATAAAGAGGAGGACAATGAGGAAGAGGAGAAAGAGAAGGTGGAATAGGGGAAGTGGAGGAAGAGGAAGTCGAAGAAGTGGTGAAAGAAGAGGAAGAGGAGGAATAGGAAAGAAAAAGGAGGAGGAGAAAGAGAAAGAGGAGGACAATGAGGAAGAGGTAGAAGAGGATAAAGAGTAGTCGGAATAGGGGAAGAGGAGGAAGAGGTAGTCGAAGAACAGGTGGAAAAAGAGGAAGATGGGGCATAGGAAAGAAAGATGAAGAGGAGGAGAAGGAAGAGAAAGAAAAGAACAATGAGGAAGAGGAGGAAGAGGAAGTTTAAGAAGAGGTGGGAGAAGAGGAAGAGGAGGAATAGGAAAGGAAAGCGGAAGAGGAGGAGGAAGAATAAGTGGAGGAGAGGACGAGGAAAAGGAGGAGGAAGAGGAAGTGTAGGAAAAGGAGGAAGAGGAGGAAGAGGAGGAGGAAGAGGAGGAAGAGGAACGGAATAGAAAGAGGACGAAGAATAGGAGGAGGTGATGGGAGAAGAGGACGTGAGAGGAGGAAGAAGAGGAGGAGGAGGCAGAAGAGGAAGAGAAAAAGGAAAAGATGAAGAGGAAGCGAAGAAAAAGAGGAGAACGATGAGAGGGAAAGAGGAGGACGGCGACGAGGGAGAGGAATGAGAGGAAGAGGAGGAAGAAGAGGAAAAGGAGGAGGAGGAGGAAGAGGCGAAGCAATGCCTTTAGCTAGCCCTGAGGCAGCCACGGGTATGAAGAAATACTCAGGCCGTATACATTGTGCATTGTTACAGTAGTATTCATGCTTTCCAAATGGAGATAATTTTGAATCTTGCAAATTGCAATTGACCGTTTGTGAATGGCGGTGACGTGTTGGTATGTTCGCTACTTTGTGACCGACGGTCGCAGGTTCGAATCCACTTCTAGCCACTGTGTAGGGACATTGGACACGTTGTTCATCCATAACCGTCTTCTTCCTTTATTCAAGGAGCTTAATTTAACACGCCGGATACGCGACATGGCTGGAACTGGGACATCTTTTTTTTATCGATGATGATAGCGAGATTAGACTTGCAATGAAGTATCATCATCATCATCATCATCATCATCATCATCATCATCATCATCATCATCATCATCATCATCATCATCATCATCATCATCATCATCATCATCATCATTATTATTATTATCACTATTACTGTTGTTGTTATTATTATTATTATTATTATTATTATTATTATTATTATTATTATTATTATTCTTTCCTATTCCTCCTTTTCCTCTTTTTCCTCTTATTATTATTATTATTATTATTATTATTATTATTATTATTATTATTATTATTATTATTATTATTATTATTATTATTATTATTATTATTATTATTATTATTATTATTATAATTATTATTATATACAGTTACGATTTAATTTTTACGTATAAATTTTAGTTTGTTTAGGGTGGCCGGTCCATGGCCCCGGGTAATCCAGACAAGGTGCCTTGGAAGGCAACGGCGTTGTAGCGCTGGATAGTGATTGAAATGCTTTGGAAAAGAAAACCCGTTTCTCGTATATCTCCAGATAATTTCGACAGCCGGCGTCCAATCTCGGACACAAAGGCGAGGCCCTCATTGTTGATTGGCCCCATTGTTTCCACGGCTAAGGGGACGAAGATGTATGTTTTCTGAAGGTCTAAGTACTTTGAAATTTTCCTTGTGGCCGCTTTCTCTGCTGCTCTCCCAGCTTCGGTCGCGTTCTCGTGGACGTACGAGGCGGCCACCGTGTCCACCACGGTCGCGTCCCAAATCAACGACCTCCCGTTGCTCCAAGGGATGAGAGTCTGGCCGTCCGGTCTTTTCCCGTCCAATCTCGTGAGGCCCGACGGCTCCTTGATTGCCGGAGTACCAGCTCTATTTAAACCTCGGTAGACAAGGTCGTTGATGGTGCCGTGTCTTGCCTGACGACCGAAACCAAGGGAGCATGACAGACCATGCGAGCCTCTTGCTGATACAGGAGCACCACAAACACACGTGTGCGGCTCACAAATGGCCGCGCCAAGTCGGAGACCTACCGCGACTCTCACAGCCTCGTCGCTCAATCTGAGGTCGAACGCGGTGAGTGGAAGGGCGTATAGCCAGTCAGAAGCGTGTGGCGCCATTGAAGCCTTTAGACGTGCCCGATCGTATGGGTCTTGTAGTCTTGACTCGATGGAAAGCACGGTATTAAGCAGCAGCGGCTTGTCCAGCAGTGACTGCTTGTGACCTGGAAACTCCGTTGGTTCTCCAGTCTCAGTAATCCGCATCCAGTCGGACCGCGCAGAATCGGATGATTCGTCGTTAAAGTTCCAGGCCGCTCCCAAGATGAGAGACTGGATGGAGAGGGTGCCAGCGGCAGAAGCCAAAAAGGCTGGAAGTGCCAACGAAGACACCCTCCTAACTCCCAGTCCTCCTAATCTAATTGGAAGAGAGGCCTGCATCCATTGGTCGTCGGTCAAAGTAATGTTAAATATCCGTTCAAGACCTCCCCTTAGCAGCTCATCGTAATCCTGCAATCGAGGGTGGTCGTGGCAAGGGGCGCATCTCAATAGGTGCATCAGCCTAGGCGAGCCAAGCGAGCATCTGAGGATCAAGAGAGCGTCCTGTTTTGCGACGAGTTCCAATCTGTCGATCGAGGTCCCGAGGTCGGTCACGCATCTGTCAAGCGCCGATAGAAGGGCCGACGACGACGTAAGCGGAGCACCAAGAAGCATGGCCTCCATGGGATCGACGCGGGCGAATTGTCGCATTGTGCCTCGATTGGTATTGTTGAGATCGAAGTCGGCCGCGATGATCTCGCACTTAGTACGGTTCAGCTTGAGGCCCAGACGCGTGCAGCCTTCCTCGATCGAATCCACGTCAGTCTCCACTATCTCTGGGTTCCCGCCAAGGGTGAGGTCGTCGAGGTATCCAAAAGCCAAGGGCGATTCCAAGCGGGTAAGTATTGGATGGAGCGGCAGACAGAATAGAAGAGGTCCCAAGGGATCGCCCTGTTGCGACCCTTCCTGCGATAGTATATTAAACCTGCCGAATTGTAGAGATGTCGTCTCGGCGTAGGCGAGGTGGCAAAATGCGGCCAATTCAGGAATGATTTCATCAACCGACGCCAGCATGGAATCACGGTGTAGGCTATTGAATGCGTTCGAGATGTCAAGCTTGACCAATACTGACTGTGGGTCCATGTCTTTCAAGAATCGTCTGGCGGCATGGGACGCAGCCTCGCAGCCTCCTGGCACTCCCACCCCAAGTTGTTTAGGGGTTAGGTACGGTGTGACGCGCGGAATGGCGAACGCGTTGGCGCATTTAGAAGCGAGTCTACGCCAGACATATCCAATGGCTATCGGTCTTAGGCCGCCACATTTCTTTCGAAGCGCGAAAAGAGTTCCTCCAAATAAAATGCAACGAAACTCTTGAGGACAAGTGCCAGCCAGAAGTAGGTTGATGAATGCGGTCGTCGCTCTCAGTAACCCAGGACCTGAGTCCGGATCGCTCAAGAGCTCCGCGACGTGTTGAGGACGCAGGCCATCCGGACCGCCCGACGAGCCCATGGGGAAAGACCGTATTGATGTTCGTATCTCCAGCTCAGTGGCCTGGAACGGCGCGCTTGATGACGAGCAGACGATGGCTGGGCGGTCAGGTGGTGGTGCCGGGTGCTTTTTCCGCAGAATTTCAAACGTTTCTTCGTTAATCGGCGCAGGAGTGTCGTCTGAGCAGAGGATACGGGCCGCAGCACTGATATTACCATCTTCCATCTTGGCGGCCACCGCCGAAGCTAGCGCCCGCCTCCCATCCACGTATCCATATATATATATGTGTATTATTATTATTATTATTATTCATCTTTTTAAACAATATTAGCTCTTTGAATATCACAAAAATCGCACAATAGCATTTTTGACCCCTATTGCACGTGATAGACAGTGGTAACTGCTGAGGTTTCACATTTCGCCATATCTACAATTCGAAGTTTCAAAATTGCATAGATTGCACGTGCCATCAAACGGGCTCTATGAAATGCCTATGGTATTTAATTCTCATATGCTGTGTGTGTTTGGAAAATATATAATGATGATAATCTGCGCTTAATTGTTACGTTGTGTTTCCGTTACAGTGTACTCGATTATCCTGGAACCAGTGTGGACACCTTCAAATTTGTTTAATGGTAAATAGAATTTCCTATCTTTTGATATCTTAACTTTGACGCATGATTCTTTACGAATGACCTACATCCGAAAAATGGGGTCTGGACAGGTCCCGTTGTTGCAGTTAAGCTGCATTTTCGTATGTTCGCATGAAGCATATATATATATATATTTATGTGTGTGTGTGTGTGTGTGTGTGTGTGTAAAAAAGTTGTGTCTAATCAATGAACTCGGAAACTTCTTCACCGATTGTTTTGAAAATTTTACCAAGACGTTCCATTCGACTACGAGCGAGTTTGTGTAATGATTTTTGTGGAAAAGCGCAATCTTTTCGAAAAAAACCCACAACTTTCTATTCGATTCGATAGCCTATACGTCAATGGATTCAACCCATTTCGATTTCAACTTTCATGCATCCGTCCAACGGCGTCCGTCCAGTTTTCGGCCGCGTTTTATCACGCACATCCGCGGTGTTTCAACAACGCATATTAACATGTAACTTTTGGTTCGATTCGATATACGACGATGGATTCGATTCAATGCGATTTCAACTCTCACGCATCCGTCCGTCCATTTTCGGCCGCGTTTTATCGCTTATATACGCGAGTATTTCTATAGCGCATATTTCTAGAGATGGAGGAAAAGGAGGGAGGGAGGGGAGAGAGGGGAGAAAATTGGAAGGGAGGGATGCAGGGAGGCAAAGGAAAGGAAAGGAGGGAGGGAGGTAGGGAGGGAGCGAGGGAGGGAGGGGATGGGATGGGATGGGAAATTGAGGGAAGTAAGGAATGGGAGGGGAGGGGTATGGAGGTAGTGAGGTACATAAGAACGTAGAGAGGGAGGCAGGGTAGGGAGGTAGGGAAGGCGGGAAGTCTTTTCAGCCACAGCAACGCGTGGCCGGGTACAGCTAGTATATATATATATATATATATATATATATATATATATATATATATAAAGTTTCTCCTTATGCTCTGGTTTTATCTGTGAATTGTGTAAACAGTTATAATAAAGTTTACAAAATCACCCTATATTGAAACTATGTAGGGCTGACATTCATGAAATACTGTCCTCTGAAAAAGTCGTCACGTTAAAAGTGTCGTGAGTTCTTCACACCCCTCTATATCTAAGGACGCGTACGTCACTCCACGCCTCAAGAAGCCGACGCTTCCTCGCTGTGATCTCTCGAGTTACCGACCGATCTGAAACCTGCCGTTCTTGTCAAAGCTTCTCGAACGTGTAGCCAGCATCCAGCTGACCGAGTACCTGTCGTCGACCGGTCTTCTACCAGCCAATCAGTCGGCCTATCGGAGTTGTCATTCAACAGAGACCGCACTGAAGGTAGTCAATGACATCATCGAGGCGATCGACGCAGGTAACCACGCTTTGCTCGGTCTGCTGGACCTCTCAGCCGCGTTCGATACCATCGACCATGACATCTTGGTTGAGCGCTTATCAAGAACATTCGGGATCCGATCGGTCGCGCTCGACTGGCTCCACTCTTACCTCAGTGGTCGCCAGCAGTCAGTGCTCTTCGACGGGGTTCTTTCATCCGTCCGCTCCCTCGTCTGTGGAGTCCCTCAGGGCTCCGTGCTCGGCCCGCTACTTTTCCTACTCTACACCGCCGATGTGGGAGAGCTTGCTACGAGTCTCGGCCTGTCATCACACTTCTACGCCGATGACACGCAGCTCTACACGTCAGGACTTCCATCAACGGTTGTACAACAGCGGCAGCGAATGGAGCTTGGTATTGAGCGGATCGCAGAGTGGATGAGATCGAACAGACTGAGGCTCAACCCCGAGAAGACAGACTTTCTGTGGTGCGCAACCAGCAGACGGTGCCGTCATCTTGACACCGGTGCGCTCAGCGTCTGCGGGGCTTCAATCACGCCTTCGACCTCGGTACGTGATCTGGGCGTTGTGCTGGAGTCTGACTTATCCATGAGGCGCCATGTGGCTAGGACGGTCAGCAACTGTTTACGCCAGCTCCGTCTCATCAGGAGCTGTATCAAGTCCTTGCCTTTCGAGGCCGCTAGAGCAGCCGTCGCTGCTTTCGTCATCTCTTAAGTGGACCGCTGTAACAGTCTGCTGGCCGGAGCACCTGCGTGTCTCTTGGACGGACTTCAGTCGGTGCTAAATGCCGCGGCGAAGCTCATTTGTAATAGGAGGAAATACGATCATGTTACACCACTCCTACGCGACGTCTTACATTGGCTGCCTGTCCCGTTCCGAATTGAGTTCAAGCTCAGTTTGCTGGTCTACAAATCGCTTCATGGGACAGCGCCTGAATACATCCGCGAGTACTGTTCCGAGACCCATTCCTCCGCTTCAGGGTTGCGACTCAGGTCGCTTGGGAAGTCCGACCTTCGTGTAAGGCGGATGAGGACACGTTTCGGCGACCGCGCATTCTCGGTTGCTGGTCCCAGATGCTGGAACAGTCTTCCACCGGACATTAGACTGGCCGCCTCAGTGGACTCTTTTAAAACAAAGCTTAAAACTTATCTGTTTGCTAAGGCGTATCCCGCAGTCGGCCGTTTGTGAGGCGCCCTTGTAGCGGTATGGCCGCGTTACGGCGCCATATAAATTGTCATTATTATTATTATTATTATTATTATTATTATTATTATTATTATTATTATTATTATTATTATTATTATATCTGTCAGCCACAAAATACAGATAGCCTACTTTGTGATAGGCCGCTAAAGATTTCAGTATGATTATGCAAAAATATAGCAGACTACAACAAAGCAAAATATAGCTAAATCTGAGATGGGTCAGTTAATGGTCTTCGGTGATTTCACACGTACATACCCTAGTGCCTAAAACTTGAAGTTTAAAAATTACATTGATTGCACTTGCCATCAAGCGTGCTCAGTGAAATGCCCTTGGTGGTTATTTTTCATTTGATGTGCCAGTGTTGGGAAACAATATTGATTATAGTCTTTGGTTAATTGTGACGTTGTGTGTTTTTATTACAGTGCACTCCCATATACTGGAACCAGCATGAACACCTTAGAATTTGTTCAATTGTGAATAGAATTTCCTATCAATTGCTATATAACTTAGAAAAATGTTTCGTTACAACAGTACTAAGTTTCTCCTTATGCTCCGGTTTATCTAGCATCTATGATTCTATGTAATAACTCTATCATAAATTGCTCCTGCTGTTTCCACATAAATATCTAATGTTGTCATTACCTTTCGATAATTTCTTAAAAACTGATGACCTTTTTTCTGAAATATTCACAAAATGTCACCAATAAATTAATTCTATTTTTCCCCACAATTTTCCATTTGGGGGATAGGCGCTTTCATGGTTTTATTTCATGGTTTTTACATCATGTGCTCAAAAATGCATTATAATAATTTTTTACATTTTCCATTGCTACAGCCTTGTATTTAAATGCAAATTGGTGTCATGCAGGGCTGAGGTGATAACACCGGTCGTCGTCGGAAGCCAGGGCCGACCGGCAGGGTGACAAAAGGAATTATGTATAATTATGGTTGGCCAGTGAATAGGGAGAGACAAGATTCAGGCACCTGAGGCTGAACACAAGCAGTCAACGAACCTTTTGTCTGCGGGCAAGGGAGACTCTGTCATGGTGAGGCTGGCTATGAAAAGGAGAATGGTCGGCTCTTGGCAAGGAAAACCATGTATTCGACAAAACTGGTACCAGGCATGGAGTTTAATCCCCAGAAAGAATCCACAAATTTGAAGCTTTATATTTTTATAAT
Organism: Lumbricus terrestris; assembly: GCA_949752735.1. NCBI lineage: Eukaryota > Metazoa > Annelida > Clitellata > Crassiclitellata > Lumbricidae > Lumbricus > Lumbricus terrestris. The sequence goes on from OX457044.1 coordinate 55,640,898, forward strand.
ATCATGGCCTTAAATTCCAAGCTTCTAATAAAGCACTACCGGAAAGTGTTTTCACTCAGAAGGCTATAGGTCTATCATCGTGAATATAGGCTAATTGGCAAATTGCAAGTGCGAGAAAAACTGACAAGTGCACGGATAAGTAAAATTATGTCTAAGGTCTAACTGGAAGTGAAATTATTTGAGAATTAGAAGTAGACGTAGAAGTGAAATCACGTCAACAGGACTGAATAAAAACCAGAATGAAAATTACCCTAGGAACTAAAATATCACTGATTCCTGTACTATAAAATATAACTGATTCCTGCTCTATGGATATAAAAGTTTTCAATTGAACTTCTGAGGCTGCAGGACTTATCATTTCAAAGTATTCCCATTTCGTCTCAGTGCATGTAGCAGCCTTCCCCAAATAAACTATCTACTGCTTTTTCATAAACCACAAAGTCCTGTTTTTTTAAATATGGCTCTCTTTTTCTTCGGTGCTATAGGAATTACTAATTACACTACATTGCATTATCAGCATTGTAAAAAGTAAATTAAATTATAAATTATTCTGTAACCTACCATCATTATGATGCTGCGTTCCACTTTCATACATAGAGCTAATAAGTCTATTAAAGTTTAGTATTCTTACGGATAACATTACTGTTATGCCACATTTGAAGTGGTGGATTTTGCGAGAATTTTCTACAGCCATGATGTTCGTGACTGACTTGTTGTGTTGGTATTTCTGCTGCAGGACTTACCAACACGTGAGGAAAAACGTAAAATCACAGGGCCGGAATTCTCCATCAACTGTTTCAAGTTTCACGTCAAAGTTGCAGACAATAAGCAATCTTCCGCAGCATGAACTGTATACACCACTCTGATTGTGCATTCTCTCAGTCGGAATATTATTCAGAGCTGATAATAAGACGCTTCTGTTTCAACTTGTCCACCTGTTTTCAGATTTCTGACTGAATTTTATTCTTGTTGTATGCATTATGATAATGACAATATAGAAGTTTTGGACTTAATAGCCTTGCAGTATGCTACATTGTTGAATGATATGGATCGACAGTATTGACTTCGTTCTACAAATGCCAGTTTTTTAGTTGATGTTACAGTTTAAAATCGTATTTTCATTTCCTCACTAGTTACATGTAGTTTGAAAAAAGACTGTAATGGAGTAGTACGTGATGAATTTCTAAAAATCACGTGTGCTGCACATGATGTACAAATATTTTGTACATGTAAGAAATTTCCTATTTTTTTAGGGGAAGGTATTTGTTAATAATTATTCAGCAACGTTTTGTCATTTGTTTATTGATAAATGATATGATGCATGGCACCATTTCAGAATCATATCTAATTATTCCTCAATATTCATATAAATATGTGTCTTATAGGATTATCCACTGGGTACCCGATAAGATGTAATATTTATTGTATGATGCCATAATCAATACTTGTGGAATAATAATAGTTTTAAGCCAGATGATGGTTTTGTATGATGGCTGCAGCATAATTCCTTTGAACAGTTTAATTTTTTACAGTATTTTCTGGACTAGGATTTCGTTTTTTTCCCCTTTGTGCATGCAGGCTAATTTTTGTAATCGAGCTTTTCAAATTATACAGCTATGACCGTTTTCTGTCATTAAATATTGTGAATATGATTTCTCTTGCATACTTGACGTGTAGGTTAGGCAAACCCTTGAAATTTTTTATAGCACCACCACCCAAATGAGTGGGAATTTCTAATAATGAGCTTAAGTGGAGATTGCTAAAGAAGGGATGGCATATTCCATAATGAGTCAACGTGGAAGTTTCCAAAGAATAAGTAGCATTTCCCACCATTGAGCCAAAGTGGAAATTTCTAAAGTAGGAGTGGCAATTTCCACCATTGAGCCAAAGGGGAAGTTTCCAAAGAACTATTGGTTATTTCCACCAATGAACCCAGATGGAAATATCCTAAGAATTAATGGTTTTCTCCACGATTGAGCTAAGATGGAAATTTCCAAAGAATTAATGGTTTTCTCCACGATTGAGCTAAGATGGAAATTTCCAAGGAATTAATGGTTCTCTCCACGATTGAGCTAAGATGGAAATTTCCAAAGAATTATTGGTTTTCTCCACGATTGAGCAAGGATGGAAGTTTCCAAGGAATTAATGGTGTTCTCCACGATTGAGTCAAAGTGTAAATTTCCAAAAGATGGAGTGGCTTTTTCCACCACTGTGCAAAGATGGAAATTTCCTAAGAGGGACGGCATTTTCCACCTTTCAGATGCGGTGGAAACTTCCCAGACATGGTGGAATTTTCCACCAAAAGTCAAGGGTGGAACTGGACCACCCTTGTTAAAGGGTGGAAATATTTCCACCCTAGGGTGTTGTTTGTGGACCACCAACTTTAGTGGAAATATCCACGATTTTTTTTAACAGTGTAACTGGCTGTTAAACTTTTTCAAAGACAGAAGGCATATCACCAGGTTCCAGGGAGATCTCTCCTCGATCCGGACCATTAACTGTAGCATAGTCCAGGGATCTGGGATTGGACCATCGTCTTATATAATTGATGCTTCCGATCTGCAGCCGATTAACTCTAAAAATTGCATAGTGAAATTTGCAGATGACACCTATCTGCTAATTGGCTCATTAATGCGCAAGACAATCAGTGTTGAACTTGACTCGGTTAAGAGCTGGGCAGCCAAAAACAACCTTCGCCTGAACACTACAAAGTCGAGAGAAATGATTATCTCCTGTCGTCAGAATGTGGATGCTCCAGAACTCATAGATGGACTGCAAAGAGTAACGTCAATAAATATACTTGGAGTAACCTTTAACTCTGAGCTTCGAGTCACCTCTCATGTAGACAATGTAGTTTCATCTTGTGCCGGGTCGCTTCATGCCCTGCGAACGTTGAGAGCTCATGGACTATCACCTGATGCTCTTCATACAGTTACAAGAGCAACTACTGTTTCCAGAATGATGTATGCCGCTCCTGCGTGGTGGGGCTTCACTACTGCTCAGGACCGAGCCAGGATCGAGCGCCTATTATCAAGAGTCCGTCGATCAGGGTACTTGCCAAATGACTCGCCTTCTGCGACTGAAATGGTTGATCTTGCGGATGCTCGTCTTCTAACTGCCGTTTCCAGAAATGACTTCCATGTTCTTCGACCGCTTTTCCCACCGGTTGCTCATCGTCCCTATCAATTGAGGCCACGTCCTCACAACTTTGTATTGCCAACCAAAGATGACAGGCATTATATTTCTCGGGTTCTGTATAAAAAGGCACCCTATGTTCATTAATTATAATAAATTGTCTAATCTCATTATTGCAACCTATACCCTATATAAACATAGAAACATTCTTTTGTAATTTCTGTCATTTTGTGCTCATCCTAAGACAAATGCAACAGTCAAGGCTAAAGACATTCTATAGGTATTATATTGTATTTGATCAACTGCTTCTTGTACCTGATAGCGGTGTGTCTATCAGTTTTTGTTACCATTAAAACGAATATAATAATAATAATATTTAAAAAATCGTTTGTTGCTACTTTTTTTGCATTATGTTTTTGAACCGTCAAAGAATCGGTTGTCTCACTAAAAGTGATAGGCCTATAATAGGGTATAGCAAGAAAAGTGTTTTTGTTTAAAATGAACTTTGGCATAACTTAAAAGGTTGCTCCAGGTCCTATATGAAAGAACTGAAGATAAATTGCATCAAATTTATTGCATCTAGCTTTGCCGCCGAGCACCTGAAGTTTAGTCTACTTTCGCGGCTGCAAACCATGGCAAAAACACATACCATGCAAATGCGAGAACTATATGGTCATGGAGAAATAGACAGAAAAGAAAGAGAAAGAGAACAACAAGAAGTATTATAATTAAATCTCAAGGACTATGTAAAGTATAGATGATACAACAGACATTGCTTCTAGCTATGACGCAGTTGACTCCGATTTCACAGCATCAGAATCATTATGAGGACGTCTAGGCTATAAAAATTATGCGATCTGAAGGGAAAACATGCTCTTGCTACACCAAGTCACTCCTAGCTTTGCCAAGGGAATGTAACAGATATAGTTTCTCCAATGCAGTTGGTGCTGCACTTGCAACAGAAGTAGGTCTACTTGTGGACTATGGAATTGTGACTGATGATGACCGAAGTTCAGCTACTGACAGATTGTGGGAAGAGAGAAAGCTTTCGTAAAACATTAGGCTATCCGATGGAAGAGAAGATAGCGTGAAGCTACAGCACTGTATTTTGACGGTGGGACAGATATAACTATATGCTTGCAGTCATTTGGTCATAGATATCAAATAATGAAAGTGTATGCATGTTTGATACGAGAACTAGGATCACTAGTCTTTATTTAGGGCATATCTCACCAAACAGTGGATTAGCCGCAGGAATTTTCGAAGCAATGCGCGAATTCTTGTCTGATAGGCTTAAGTATATTTCTTTCAGTTCAATAATAGCTGTTGGCTGTGATGGAACGGCGGTAAATACAGAAAAACATGCTGGGGCAATGGAGTAATAAGAAAGCTGGAGTTAGCCTACATGCAGGCATCCTCTCCAGTGGTTCATCTGCATGTTTCATTTCAATGAGTTGACGTTACGACATATATTTGCTCATCATTGCATCAAGCTTCCTACCATACTCTGAGAGAAAGGTTGTTGATAGATGTATTCAAAAGAATGGCTACTAAGGTTACCCAGAAAAAGTTTAAGTGAATATAATGATTGATGAGAAAAAACACATGCAGAACTGGTTGCCAGAAGAATTAAAATAGCAAGGAAAACTGATTGCTGTCGATTATCAGTTCATGTGATATTAGAACATTCACAATTCCAAAACTGAATTTAGAAGCCACTGTCTACTGTGTTCTAGTTAACTGGTTGGATGTTTCCAGACTTGAACCTCAAATAACTTGCAAGTTTAAGAAAAATAACCTTAAGGAATACATTAAAACTGGCAGTATCTTAGATCTTGAAAAATGCCATTACCACAAGCATGCATTCAAAGTTGCTATAGGTAGTACAGACGCAGCAAGGTCAGTTTGTAGAACGTAGAGAAGGCCACATTCGAAGAAAGCGCGAATTCCTCAAAAACGTGGTCAAATATACCACAAAAGTGAGTGGACTATATAATATGAGTGAAACGCATTGTCAGCATGTGAACATTTTGTGAAGCGTAATTAAGGACAAGTTTCTCTCAATTTTAATAATTCATTCCATTTTTTAAGTTAGAATGATGCATTGGGGACCGTCCATAAATGACGTCATGTAACTGGAGGGGGAGAGGTCAGTGGTCACATAATTATCTATGACGATTTGTGACGGTCCATTGCAAGATGTCATGTGGCATTTGTTTTAACGTGTGACTAGGGGTCAAAGGGGGTCACCTTAAATTGCGTGACGTCATTTGCTTGTGGCTCATGGATGTCGGAATGGCCAAGCAAATTCACATGCTGTGCCATAAAATGCGGCTCACAATATTCCTATTTTAAGCCTAATTAATACTTCAGATAAGAAAATAGTCAAATTTCAGCAGTGTTAATGCAATGCTCAATAGTACGGTATACTCGAATAACTTCAGGGCCATGGCGGCAAAGTTAAGCAGCATGTGAGAAACAAAATTTCTATACCAGACACTATTATATGCATAAGAGCAACAAATTAATATATGCCAAACATAATCCTTTCTGGTCACTATGCCCTAGCCTATAACTCTTGTTCTGTTTGAAATATTGCGGTGAAATCTGGCCACTCTGCGTAAATAGTTATGAATTGTCTGTAAGCCTGTAAAATTTGGTCAATTTTTTTTACTTCTGGCTAGGATATTGGTAAAAACCTTAGGGGGTCTTTTTATGACCCAACCTGTATAAGGATTCCAGGATTTACTTTTAAAATGTCAAAGTGTTTGGTTTTATGACTTCGCCCATTTGATCCTTTGACCAGAGAACCTAATAGTGTAAGGTGTGTCACCGTGTGTGATTTATGGCAAGCGCGGTAGCGCAAAACTATAGGCCTATGTGAGCCCGTTCTACCGAAAACGCGACTCGCCCTCTGCCCTTGTTACTTGTGTGACTGCCCTGGCTATGCCCTGGCTACAAAAAGTGTCTGGCGCCGCCACTGTCTTGTTAACTAATTTATCAACGTAAGCTAACGGTTTAACTTGCTCATCTATAACATTTGTGCGACGGTAGGCTATATATATATATATCTATCTATATATATCTATCTATATATTTATTTATCTATAGACTAGGCCTATATCCAATTTCAAGCTGAACGGGGGAACTTTATTTCGCCGACGTATAGGAAACATTCTCTGCACGGATAATTTTTTCAGACTAGGCTATAGCCTACTCCCCGGGGGCGAATTTATTCAGGAACAGATCCGCCGGGAGGGAGAATCTGTTTCGAAATAAAGTCTCCGAAGACTTTATGGGGAGACTCTGTTACGCGACACCGGAATGCTGAGGGGTCACGCCGGTATGTAGGCCCTAGTCCTATAGGCTACAACATTTGGAAATTGGTTGTTCAATTAGCAGCAGCACTCGTGAGCGGAGACTTAGGGTCAGAGGAACGGTCTACGAGACACCGAAGTTTGTGGCTGAGGATGAAGATGCTTATATCCACCCAATTTTTCAGAAATATTTCAGAAATATCATAAATTTCTAGTGTTATCCATTGTTTATCCATATGGAGCAATTGTTAAGACAACAACGTAAAATGTTACCCTTGCAGTGTAGAAATTGAAAAATTTAATCAACGTGGAGGAGACATTTCTGAACTCTTAGTCTTAAGCTATTTCTTTTAGCAATGAAATCATGAGAAATTTTGCTAAGATGACAGCCTAAATGTAGGCTAACCATAATAGTTTGGAAATTTTACAAATTTAGAGCGAGTTCACCATCTCAGTGACCTTTCGTGTGCGCGTGCGCAGTGGTCAAGGTCAATGCTACAATAGATGGTGTATATACCAAAAGTTCGGAAAATTAATGACTCGCGCATTGCGAATTTGTAATCTTTAGGCTACAATTATAATTCAACATCTATTGTAGCATTGACCTTGAATACTGCGCACGCGCACACGAAAGGTCACTGAGATGGTGAACCCGCTTATAGATAATTGGGACACTTTTGAAGTCATAATTCATAAACCACGACCATGTCGCTAAAATGACAGTCTAAATGTGCTACCATATTGTAGTGTGGAAATTAAAACAGATTTGATAATGGAATGGGAATATTCCATACCCCAACCCCTACCTGTCCTCAGTGGCTTAACACTATACAAAGTAGCCTATAAGTCTACACAGAATTAGCTTCAAGAAATTAGTAGGCATTATACATTTTGGGTGGGTTGAGCACGCAAAACCCTAAATAGGCCTACGACATGCTTTCGTATACCCATGTGACAGTCGACTTATAGGCCTACTTATAAAATTAGTAAAGACCTAACCATTTAACTTTTATGGTTATGGTAAAGATGAAACCGGTTTCTTTTACAAAACAAATTTGTCTGTTATCTTGTTAGTCTGCGACTCTGCAAAATGATGTCTTCTTTAAATTTTCATGACTTTATCGTTCATAAACAGGCAGCAAACAAGAAACTGAAACGTGCTCTAGTCGATGTCACCAGCTAAAAACTGGCGGAGCCCCCGGAAACCAACGCGCATTTTCAGCAGGTTAGGCCTACATAGACTAGAGCAAGTGGCAGGCTCTTGTTTGCTACCTGTTTATGAACGATAAACTCATAAAAATTTAAAGAAGAAGAAGGGACATTTACTGAACTCTTGAACCATTTTTCAGCAATAAAATTCTGCGAAATTTTTTAGATGACAGCTTAAGATATTACCATTAATGTGAGAATATTAAAAAATTTAATCAATGAGAGGAGAAACTTTTGAAGTCACATCCTACGGCTTTCAGAACTGAAATGATTAGCAATTTCGTTAAAATGACAGTCTAAAACGATACTATTGCAATGTGGAAATTCAAAATTTTCATGACTTTACCGCTCATAAACAGCTAGCAAACAAAGAACCTGAAACGTGTTCTTGTCAATGTCTCCAGCTAAAAATGCATTGGTTTATGGGGCTCCGCCCCAGACCTCGATGGGACCCTGGGAGAACTCATGACGCTCCCCAGATTCCTAGTCGGCATGGGCTTCGCGCTTTTGGCGCTCGCAGCTTCGCCGCTTGCAATATGATCATCGTCGAGGAAAATGTTCTACTTGCGTCCCTGGGACGAAGGGTCAGGGCTTCAGCTCCCCCTCAAACCTGAAATCCTGGCGACGCCTTACATAACACCCTTCATCATCATCATTATCATCATCATCTAATGCATCTTCATCATCATCAACATCATCTACTAGGCTATATAATCAACATCGTCATCTATTGCATCATCATCATCATCATCATCATCATCATCATCATCATCATCATCATCATCATCATCATCTATTGCATCTTCATCTTCTTACCGGTCGTGGTCCTTGCAGCCGCTGCTTTGGCGGTTGCTGCTTCTGTTGGTGATGAAGATGTTTTTGTAAATCCGCTAATCGTGTTGTTCTGGTTATTTAGTAACCCTTACCCACAACCATCCTCACAAGCAGAATCTGCTCTAGTGGCAGCCAGGCCTATCCACTGTGCTCTCTGTGTGTGTCTCTCTCTCTCTGTCGGTCACTGAAGAAAACGATTCTTTCGACAAGAAATCATCGCTCTGTTAAGACCCGTTTACGTCAGACGTCCTCCACCCCTCCCCACCTCTTCCCCCATCCCTTCTCTTCCCCAATCCCCTCTCTTCCTCCCATCCCCTCTCTTCCTCCCATCCCCTCTCTTCCTCCCATCTCCTCTTTCCCCCATCCCCTCTCTTCCTCCATCGCGCTCTCCTTTCGCCAACCAGCGCCTCAGACCACTAACGCCCTGCGACGAGTAACACCTTTCCAGCCCCTCCCACCTCCTCCTCTGCCTCCTCCTCCTGCAACTGTGGCTGCTGCTGCGCCAAAGCATCTCTCTCCAGATAGCGCCGACTATCGGAGACCGACCAGCATCCGGCAGCTTATCAGCCTCCTCCGTCTCCTCCTCTTCCTCTTCCTTCTTCTCCAGTCCCTCTCTGCCTCCAAGTCCAGTAAACATTGCAACGTATTCTCGGTGTATATATGCTTCCATTACAATCGCCTTTGTACTGTAGACCTATAGAACAGTCAAGAGGAACTAGGAAGAGACTGGCCCTTCCTTCTTACATACTCTCTCTGTCTGTCTGTCTGTCTGTCTGTTACCACACACACACACACACACGCACGCACGCAAATACACACACACACACACACACGCGCGCGCACGCAGTGTAAGAATTGTGGAAAAACAACTGGGGGTTGGGGGGTTGGACTATAATCCACTTGGAATTGTGGTGTGAAAACATACTTTACTACGGGGCTCTAAGAAAGACTGGGGTCTGAAATCCTTCAACCCGCTCGGCAATTCTAACCCTGCACACACCCACACACACACAAACATGATGCAAAATGTGTTTCTATGATTGGAGGCACACAGTTGTAAGATTCAAGTTTGAAGTCAACATGAAAATATCTTCTATTAAATTTGTTTATTATTTCCCCTCTACATCATAGAAAGATAACTTTAAATATATATTAAAATCTTCAGCCTTCCTCAAGTGTCATCTACCTTTATTAAACAATGAAACAAAATAAACATGAAATAGGGTTTTTCGTTTAATTTCCTAATCCTCAGTCTATCTGGTCAGTGTTAAACCAGAGTTCTGCAAAGGACGTATATCTCAGATATCTGTCATCTGCAGAAGTAAAGACTCAACGCCGTCCGGTCAATCGGTCGGAGTTCCATTCAGCTACTCTAGAGTACACGAGGCATGGCCATTCAGCGCATACTCGCGACATAAGTATAGAGAGTGTCTTCGCCAACCTCCTCCTCCTCCTTCTCCCCCTCCCCTCCTTCCCTCTTCTCACGGCTTCAGTCGTCTTGACCACATAATAACTTCGTTGCTTGTGAATGCAGTCAATGTAACCTCGACTTGAACAGAAACGAGGTTCTTTGCTAGTGAAACTGAAGCAGTTTGAGGTGTGCGAGATCTTGTATCAACAAATAATTAAATGATATGCATAATGCCTGAACATGGTGGTGGTTGTGGTGGTGGTTGTGGTTGTGGTGGTGGTAACGTGGTGGCAGATGGAGATCAGAGCGTCTGTTGATCAGAGGAGTTACTGAAGACATGAAGCAGACTGGATGTTGTTGATGCCAATTTCGATGCCACACCAGGTGCCACAGGTTCCCTTGACTGCTGCCGCTGCTGCTGCTGCTGGTGGTGGTGGTGATGGCGATGTTGGTGGTGGATGCGGTGCCTGGTGGAGCCATTCAGTTGGGCGGATGAGGAGGAGGCAGGAAAGACATTGGAAGAGACGGAGGAATTGAGTAGGCGAGACGACGACGACGATGGTTGTTGTTGATGGTGGATGAGATGTCGTTTCTGTCTCTGTCTGTAGTAGTTGTGCATCTCTCTTTCGTGACGTCTCGCGTGTGTCTCATGACAGAATCGCTTATCACATCCAGGGAATCGACAGGCGAATGGTTTGTCAAAGACAGATGACGGTGACGATGACATCACCAGACGACGACGGTTGAAGACGAAGGGACGATTCATTACTCCCTTACTTCCATAACCTCCATGACCTCCACGACCACCACGACCTCCATCACCCCCACGACCTCCATGACCCCCACAACCCCCACGACCTCCATGGCCAAGGATCACCAGGCCGTCATCCTCCACCCCATTGTTCCCTGCCTCCTCCTCCCAGTGCTGCTGAGCTTCGTTGTCAATCGATGGCCAATCAACGTCTGTCAACTGCGTTGGATGCAAAGCCGCTGTCTGAAACGAAGAGAGAAGAATGGAAGCAATCGTTTAAAGACGACATAATAATATTATGTACTTCACTACGAGTCCTGGGTTTATATAGTGGGTGACCTTCTCTTGGCTTCATGTGGTGGGTGACCCTCTCTTGGCTTCATGTGGTGGGTGACCCTTGCCCTGGTTCATGTGGTGGGTGACCCTCTCCCTGGTTCATGTGGTGGGTGACCCTTGCCATGGTTCATGTGGTGGGTGACCCTCTCTTAGCTTCATGTGGTGCATTGTGGTGGGTGACCCTCTCTTGGCTTCATGTGGTGGGTGACCCTTGCCCTGGTTCATGTGGTGGGTGACCCTCTCCCTGGTTCATGTGGTGGGTGACCCTTGCCCTGGTTCATGTGGTGGGTGACCCTCTCTTAGCTTCATGTGGTGCATTGTGGTGGGTGACCCTCTCTTGGCTTCATGTGGTGGGTGACCTGATCAAGATTCGGTCACATTCTCAGATAAGCCTTACATTCCACAGCTACTCAAGAAGATGCAACATCTGCCCCCTCCCTCCCACCCACCCATGCACCAAACATCTGCACTGTGTACAGATGAAACCAACTGATTGAAGGAAAAGATTACACTTGAGACGATGAGGATAGATAGAAATTGTCAAGAACTGACATTTATTCAATTACAGTGAAACACAAAATTCAAGGAATCCTTAAATATTAAAACAATTATAACAAAACAATTCAAGACAACCCTGAAGGAAATGTACAAAAGCCCATTTTTGCACACTGCAATGCAAATGTTAGGTTAGTAAATTCCGACAAAATACCACAACATAGCAGAAGAAGGATCGAGGTTTAAACTGAAAATTAGGCAACAGAGAGTTCAATAAGTGAAGGACATCTCGGAAACTGTAAAAAAAACTCACCACATCAGCTGATCAACACATAAAGCGGAATATTTTTTCAGAATTCTTTAATAACAGAATTTATGATGCTAGCTAACACAGCATTGCTCTGAGTGAAAAAGAGAAGAAAAACTGAGTCAAGACTAAATCCAATCGGATGACATCAAAGAGAACTCAGTTGGGAAGCAGCAATATTTAGCTCTTGAAAAAAAAAACTAAACAAAAAACCTAAACAAGAAATCACACAGGGAATGATTTGAAATCTGACAGATTCTGAGCTCCTAGCAACTAACACCTAAAAAAATCAACTGGACAAACATAAACGTGCACTTAACAAATAAAAATCTGCCTTAATACCTTAATGTCTATGTGCACCTGACCAATACAGATCTGTCATGCATATGTAGGTAAGTTTTAGCCACAATACACAACAAATATTGCTCCAGAACATCTTATCAATATGTCACCATTTAAAAGCAAATGCCTAATTAAGTAACTACACGCTTTTTGCACAGAACAGAAAATATTCAATAACTGAAAGCAAACATTTCTGCAGAGCAAAAGTCCAGTGTTTATAGGATGAAATGACTCTGAGTGCTACTTTAACAGATCAACGATATTCGCAAAAACCATAATAATCTCCCATAGTAAATTTGTCAAATCCTAAACATTTCCACAACCAACGATTATCAATAATTATATATTTTGGAGCTGAAAGCAGAGATAATATTGAACCATTTCTTTCTAAACTTTTACACTAAAGTCTTTCTTGTTAAAGTACCACTTCGGAAATAACAACACAAAACTGAATAGCAGAATATCAGAAAATTTCTTTCAGAATTCTGAATCTGCAAAACTGGCAATCATTAGAAATGCTGCATCAATCCCAACGACAAACTGGTTAAATCTAGTGAGATAATAAGAGAAACAGTAGCAGAATGATCCTGCTCATGTAATCAAACATGCAATTATTGCCGCTTCATACAAACTGTAGAAAGCTCTATAGAATTTTTTTGAGCTTCTTGCACAGACATAATTTTCTCCATCACACGTTTTGGCCCATCGTATATTAATGCAAAAAGACAATTCAGCAGAGTTTCAATGTCATTGGTTGCTGGTGATGTGCAGTATTGCGTTGGCACTCATTCATCTCAGTTAAGGTTGGCCGTGGACTTTGTTGCGGTGTCGACTGAGAGCCGCTTCCGATCTGAAAGTTGAAGAGCAGCCGTCAATGCGACAGAAGTAGGTGACTTCACTTTCCGCGCCGTAGATACAGCCGTGCACTTGACGCTGGTGTCTCACAAGATTCTGCTTATAATTGAAAGTCTTGTCACAGTCCTTGTACTGACAGGTGTGCATCATGGCACTACCTGATGCTTCACTCGAATACTCATCTCCAGTCTCCAAATTGTACACTTTGCCATATGGGAAATCCTAAATTAAAAGAGAACAGAACACGAGTTAAAGAAAAGAAAGAATGCGTTCCTAAACAGTCACTGAATTATTCACAGCAAACAAAATGTTTACCAAAGACGCTCCACCCATAGGTAAGAAGTTCTAACTCTCCAATTTACTCAAATTTCAAGCATTTTGACAATGAATTCAGCTTAGGTCTGAATGGAGTTGGGCAACCAATGGCCAGCTTAGTCATCCAAAGTTCATGGTAAATTATAACAAAATGTTCAAAGAAAACTGTTTTAGGAACTTAAAATGTCTGAAGATGAGTGAAATGCAAATTTTAAGAATGCAGAAAACGTAAGTCTTACCTTAAGTAAGCAAGACTTCAATTTCCAGAAAAAAATCGGTTTTCAAAAACATATGATATTTTTCTTCGCTTTTAAAATTTAGGTTGTAGTCGCACTGAAATTGTTAGGAACCACAATTGATGCAAATCAAGGAATCAGTTTGATCACCAGTCTCTAATGAGATCATGTTGCAGACTCTGACAACATACTACATAAGAAATGGCTAAACTCCAAACTCCATTCAAACCTAATAACGGCAAAGGTATGATCACTATTCTGGACTTTTACACTGATACTTGAATCAGTCGTCTCATTCACATAATATAATATTATTAGATCAACACAGAGCTGCAGGGCATTGCAGCAGGCGCCAATAATCTGATACTGTTGAAGACGCCATACAAGTTCCGTAGACTTAGGTTCCAAGTATAAACAAGAGAAATCACACATGTCTGGACTTGACTGATCATCAAAAGCAAAACTGCGGTGGCTAAAAAAGCAGCTACACAAATATCCTGACAGAAATTCTGCACATGTTCGCTGCAGCAGAAACCTCTTATGTCAACGATTAACAAGAGCAAAATCAAACACAAAGACTTTTCACTGAAAGAAGTGTGCTTTTTATGGCAGGTACCATAAACCTAAAACTAAATCGGCTGTGAACTTTACTCTTATCAAATCAAATCTAATTAAATGCAGAGCCATGTCTAGTGTAAGCAAGTGACACATTCAACACGTTTCATGCAAGCCATAATATAAATAGATATTCAGATCACACAAGATATTGACAATCAACCTGTATGATCCCATCAAAATCCACATCAGTCATACATTTGTTCGTTCGATTTCATTGCAGCAAATGTTTACATTAGATCAAGAAAAGCAATACCGTTAGATGTCACAATTAAGATAACCAATACCAGACGTTCTATCATCACTCAGTGCATTTTTACATTACATTTGCTTATAAGAGGTTGTTACATTACAATGATGGTTACCGTCATGTCTTGCTGCGATTCGTGTTGATTTGGTTTCTCTTCCATTTCATCCAAGTCATAATTGGCTGCAAGGGATGATACCACGTCACCCTGTCCTGTCCATTCAACACCTTCATATGAATTCCACTGCTGTCCTCCACTGCTTCTCTTTCTCTTCTGTCTTGACTTCACTTGATGAGGACCGCTTCTGCCGCTCAGCCCAGCTCCAGTCGCCCCAGTCAGACCATCACAAAAGTCGCTTCTGCTCGGCTGAAAATCCCCACCAGAGTTTCCGTAGTCATAGTTCTGACCGATAACTGAATGTCCCGATGAATCCAATAGCAGTAAGTCATCATCTTCAACCTTTACTTGTGCAGAAACCGATGACAGACTATTGACAAATCTGTCTGGATAGTTGCCAGCTAAGAAGTCCGGCTGCGACGACTGTGGGCAGAAACTCTTCTTGTCATTCATTTCATCCGAGACGATTCGCCGCACTCTCTTTCGACCGAACGGGCGACTCTGGTTGCTATTCTCTACCTCAGCTTTTCTCATCATGGAAGGCATCGTCATAGGCTGGCTGCTCAACTCATCCAACTCATCCACAACCGCCGGCTGATCAGCACAGTCAATCACATTGTCGCCGTCGTTGTCGTCCAAATTCTCTGCCAGAGTTTCATCAATCTGTATAACAAAGAACTCCTTGGAATCTATTGTTATCGCCAGCAGACCCTGAACCTTAACGTCGCTGGTATACGTCAAACCATTACGACACAGCAGAGTAATGGTATCTACGAGTAAGCAGCGCACTTTCTCTTGTTCTGGATTCATTCTTGTTAAACGAATTGAAACTTGAGCTGCAAGTGGATCTCGTGATCACGCAACAAAACGACCAGCAGGACTCAGACCTGAAACAACAAATACACAACATGTCACACGGTCACTCGAAATGATTCTCACCATTGCTGTCTGTCTAATATAAAGTAAGTAAGTAAGTAAGTAGCCTTTATTTGCATATATGTCAAGCGCACATGCATTACATTGTATAACAAAAACGAATACATACATATATCTAACTATGATAGAGAACAGCAATTAAAATCATGTTAGCTTGTATCTAAATATAATTATAAATGCATCTGTTAATAAAACTGTTTTTAAACAGTATAGTCAACTCAGCCATATTTTAAAAACTGTTTTTCAGAACATCATTGGGGGAGGTTCGGTGGAGCAATTGGACAGTGTTCACACTGGCATGGAGAGCAGGGGATTTGAGCTCAATTTTCAGGGCCCCGTAAGATAGACGTGCTTCGTAAGCTGCTATTGTATTGCAAGCCGTCTGTTCTGTTAGTAGATAAGATATGTGTGATTTGTGATTTGAGTTCTTGTGAATTTTTTCAATTGCATAACTGTACACTGTAACCGGTTGCAGTTTTCAACCAGATTATTCAATAAAGGAAATTATTATTTTTAAAATTATTATTATCATCCGGAGACCCTTAATTCATTGGAACTCAAAGCATTGGTAGCTGCTGGAAATGGTCAAATAATGTTTACTGGCTAGATGCATCTCTAAGTAGATATTTCCAATTTTCCCAAATTAATGACAAGACCATCAACAATTAGTAAAAATCCTCGACACGGTAAAGTCTGCAAATCACAATTTATTTCCTCTGTAAGATCCATTTAATATTAATGCATTTTTCATGTTATTCTAATCAATCACTTCATCAACGTCGTCAATAATCGAAAACTAAACTCAATGAAGGACTTAAATGAATTTAACCCTAATCAAAGGAACAGTTAACGAACCAACTAAAAGAAGAAACCAACCAAACTCATACAGCATGCAATCTGACATCCAGTTTCCCATTCGGTTTAGTCTTAAGTGACTCAATGCTCTCGATCCATGGATACGCTATCTTCTTAAGTTCGCTTTCTCTCTCGACTTTACTTCGTATGACATGCCACGAGCACCTATGTCTATCACTCCTCTCAAACTCAAATCCAACCTTTCAAAAACATCGTACACTGATACATCTAATTTCCTCTTTCAATGTTTCCCAATGCAAGCAAAACCCACTTCTGTCTTATAGTTCCATCTCTGAATGCTTGCAAGTGCTCGTCTCTTGCACTCCTTTTGTTCAGCTGAACAAGATCTTCTTTCTGTCCCTTTTGCTCGCACCTCCACAAAGCTGAGCCGTGCCTTCTCGGTGGTAGGCCCATCGACCTGGAACGGTCTCGCTTTCTACAACTCATTCTCAGGCATTCCTTCCTCATCTTAAGACAGTTTTATTTCGCCGTGTGGGTTGAGAGCGCCGCTTAGTCCCCTTGAAGAGGCGCTATACAAATTATCGTAATGAATGAATGAACAGCTCATCTGGAATGACGCAAATGACGCAAAGCTTGTGAAATCTCTGGTGCCCTGCGCTTGGTTATTTCAGCGCTTTATAGGCATATAAATTATGATTACGCTTACGATTTCTCCGCATTTCTTTGAGACAAACAGCCATGCAAAACGATCTACTGAGCGCTTACGAAGTGCTTTCGGTTATATTCTATAATGACTCGGTAGCAAGTAACTTTTTTTTATAAATATGATGAAAAATATTTCCTGACGAAATTGAAGCGGGATTTTTCGTGTGAGGGTCGGTTAGGGCTCAGGTTGGGCGTCGTGAGGGTCGGTTAGGGTTAGTTTTAGGGTTAGTGCAGTCATTCTGAAGCTGGATTGATGAACAATAATTTTCAATGAAAAATGGCTGGAAAATATTTCCTGACGAAATAGAAGCGGGATTTATCGAACAAATTCTTGCCTAAAGAGAAGCTGGATCGATTAAAAGGATTCTCGGCAAACTAGAAGTTGGATTTATTAAAGATAACAACGCTGCAACGTTAGTTCTTGGTGTCTACCGAGTCATTCTAGAACGTCTACCGAGTCATTATAGAATATAACCGTGCTTTCTATAAGAGATTCTTCGCAAAAATGGCATATTATAGAAGCAGTCAAACACTTGACTCGCGTTTTAGATTTACCAATTTTTTAACACGCTTTGTTAAACAAGTTCATTGATTTGCGCACGGTGGGATAATATAACTTATTTACCAAAGTCACTCTTTGCTGCAAAATAACCTCTTTTTAAATGTCGTATTTCAAAATTTTATTCAAGTCAAGAGCTGAATTTTGAACAAAAAACGTTACTTTGCTTTTTGCTTGTTAGAAATCTACTCCATTTTTAGCTACTTATGTAGCGCTTTAATTGCCAATCATTAAATTTTAAATTCGGAAATCTGTTGTATGATGATGACGATGAAGATGTTTATCATTATTTATTATTAATAATAAAATTATTATTATCATTATTATATAAGAATCGTGCCTTCTCTGTGGTCTGGAATTGGCCTTCCTTTAGAGCTGCACCTGTAGGCCTAGCCTACTCTGAGACTCTAAAAGGCCGACGAATATTTGCCATCTTTTTGCTGGCAAAAATTTCTGACGACCTTTTTAGTCATCACCAGAGCCGTATATTTCCAAGAGTCTGGCCAACTAGTGTCCCGGAAGTTGGCCAAGTCACGTGGTTGCTGGACGCCATTTTTAGTCCAGGCGGCGATCTGCAAATACGTTGACAAGGAGACGCACAAACACAGGGAGACGCGTCTCCCTGTGTCTGTGCGTCTCCCTGTGTCTGTGTGTTTCCCTGTGTATGTGCGTCTCCCTGTGTATGTGCGTCTCCCTGTGTCTGTGCATCTCCCTGTGTCTGTGCGTCTCCCTGTGTCTATGCGTCTCCCTGTGTCTGTGTGTTTCCCTGTGTATGTGCGTCTCCCTGTGTCTGTGTGTTTCCCTGTGTATGTGCGTCTCCCTGTGTATGTGCGTCTCCCTGTGTCTGTGCGTCTCCCTGTGTATGTGCGTCTCCCTGTGTCTGTGCGTCTCCCTGTGTATGTGCATCTCCCTGTGTCTGTGCGTCTCCCTGTGTCTGTGCGTCTCCCTGTGTCTGTGCGTCTCCCTGTGTATGTGCGTCTCCCTGTGTCTGTGCGTCTCCCTGTGTCTGTGCGTCTCCATGTGTATGTGCGTCTCCCTGTGTCTGTGCGTCTCCCTGTGTCTGTGCGTCTCCCTGTGTCTGTGCGTCTCCATGTGTATGTGCGTCTCCCTGTGTATGTGCGTCTCCATGTGTATGTGCGTCTCCCTGTGTCTGTGCGTCTCTCTATGTCTGTGCGTCTCCATGTCTATGTGCGTCTCCCTGTGTCTGTGCGTCTCCCTGTGCCTGTGCGTCTCCCTGTGTATGTGCGTCTCCCTGTGTCTGTGCGTCTCCATGTGTCTGTGCGTCTCCCTGTGTCTGTGCGTCTCCATGTGTCTGTGCGTCTCCCTGTGTCTGTGCCCACCGTGCACTCAATAGCACATCTCCTAACCTCTGCTCTCTGTGATGTTCCTTCTTCTCAGCTCCCTAAGTCTCTGTTCCATTATGTTCCCTATGATGCTCAATGATGCTCCGTGTTCCTTGTTCCCATGTTCTCTGTCCTGTGTTCAATAAAAAATTATGTTCTATAATATTTCCAATTATGCTCCGTGTTCCTGTTTTTGTATGTTCCATGTGCTCTGTTCTGTGTACAATAAAAAATATTGTGTTCCATGTTATTCCCAATGATGTTTCCTGTTCCTGTTTTATAAATAACTTAGCAACGTAAACTAACGGTTTAATGTGCCCACCGACCCTGCTAATATAGTGTTGCTAGACTCCATTTCTGTGCGACTGTGCAGTGTGCACGTTAAAACCGCTTGTAATTTAAATAAATAAATAATACTGTCATTGGTGCAAGGAATCCAACAGACCGACTGGGAAGACTATATTATATCTTAGGCTTCTACTCCTTTTTACACAACACTATCAAATGGAACGAAATCTTAAATTTTATTCAATCGTGACAAGCAATGCAATCAAACACGACAAACAGGATCATAGCAGTAAGTCTAATATATCAGAAATCAGTATTCAGTCCAATCATGTTGAATATTAGCAGTATCAACTTCAAATAGTGGAATGACATGTGATTAAAGTCGATATTGCAAGTTTGATAGTAACAGGATAGTAACAGGATATTAAAACGTTTACATAATAGAAAAAAGGAAAAACCCGAAAGAGACCTAAGCTTATATCTGCATATTGGCATCATGGTGGGCCAGTAATATTGACAAGTTTATTTCATAATCTATGCAAGAACTATGCACAGCAAAATTACAATGGTAATCTCCAAATTTATTGAGTGCCACTCGAAAGCCAAGTGCAGGGCACAAGCTTATTCATGAGCGCTGAGCTTATTCATGAGCGCTGATGAAATACAAACGGAATAAATTGCATGAACATAGCAAATATAAGGCTATGTAACGTATCATATTACACTCTAAATGTTATTACGTAGGGCCTAATGTAGACCTATATGCAAGTATTGACAAACACCAAAGAAGAAATTAAGGGAAACATAAACATAGCTTGTCCTAGAAAAGTTTAATTATTCATATTGAAGGAAAGATCCTTGAAACAATGTATTAATGTGTCTGTAACTGCAAAACCGACAGCGTAGACAGTATAACACCACTCTGAACTGGCTTCCAAGAAGCCGTCATGCCTGGCTTGGCAATAGCTATACTTTCAAATACATCAACAACCGAATGCAGAAAAGATAAAGTGGATTTGTACTGATTAACATCAAATTTGCTAATTGCAATGATGGGATGACGCGATGACATCAAATCAAACCATTTGTTCATCATGTCAAGAAACCAGCACGTAGTCAATATGTTACGGTCCCAGTTGTTTGTTTTAACCATCAACCTTAGTGCTGCTGAAACAGAATGACTGAAAGTGCGACAACCTAAACAATCAGAAGCAGTGACAGCTGCTGACAATGTTGAAGCCGTAACGGAGTGGGATGTAGAGTCTGCGTTGCTTTTTGCTAAGTTTCCAGATGTAGTCAGGTACTCGTCTGAGAAAGCAGTGGCGTTCTTGTTAGAAACTGAAACGACAATAATCAAGTCCAATTAGTGCCTTTTTTGATCTAAGTAAATAACTCAGGCTTTCATGGAGACAACAATGATTGCATGGAATTAACATAATGATAGCAAATAATTATGATAATAATCTTCGTTTATTAATATTCAAACTGACACAGCGCATTGTGATTACAGATACAGTATGAATGATTGATCACAAGTTAATACAGGAGTCGAATTTAGCTATATGGCAGCCACGCAAGGCTCCATTTGTTCTACATCTCACTACATGACACCAACAAAACATGATGCTAAACTTTCTTAAAAAGTTGGTACAGACAGACAGACATAAAGTCCTTACAGTCACCAATAATTATTTATTACTTTTAAATATTTCTATTGTCATTATACAAATTTGTCACGCATGCAAGGTCACACAGAACATGTGAATCTGAGGTGTGGATAGATTACTAACATTAAACACTTAGAAACCTACAAGCATGAAACATGTCGTCATTTAACGTAATGTTTTCAACTTCAGAGGTCTTCACCCTGTTCCAGACACCACCTGATTACCCCCTTGAATCTTAGATTTTCAGCAGACCAGCATTGATCTAAGTTCTCTTTTAAGTATGATATGGCCATAAACTTTGTTAGCCACTGCACAAGCTTACAGCACTCTGTAACGTGCTGCATTTTCTAGATGGGTTGAGGGCACAAATTTGTGAATGAATTCATGTAGGTGCTGCATACCTCTGCCTCCAGCACCCTTTCAAAAATCCAGACTCTGCCCCTGTATGCTCAGTAACAACATTTTAATGCAATAATTTAGTGACAATGAATTACCATCGTGAAGCTGACATGCTGTGGACGACCCAGAGCTTGCCGTGACAGTAGTGGTAGCGGTAGAGAAGTCTGTCGAGGATTTCATGCTGTAGCTGTGTTCGACACGCAATCGCTTCTTTGCAATAGCCTTCGTCGGGCTATCTTCTGCCATGGGCTGCGTTTCAGTGGCGGCTTTCTGACATGCACCACAGCACTGTGTGTGAAGAGTGTTGGAACAGCATCGGGTCGTAACTTTCTCCATCCGTCCTTACGATTTCTTTCGAACTGACTTTCATCGAAATGTGCCTACAAAATAATCACCATCTTTATATATCTCACAAAAATTTAATTAAGGTGGCCACAAAAATATAGAGTGTACAGCCTCTGTTGTCATAAGCCCTCATCAAATCTGGATCCATCCATCCAGGAAACAACCAGGCATGGGCTTATCCACTTCCAATCCAACGCCAAAAACAGTTAACCCAATCCTTCGTAACAGGCGCCATTCAATCGGATTGCAATGACTTTGAAGTAATATTAAGGAATAATAATAATATTAAGGAATTAAGTAATAAGGAAGACTAGGAAGGAAAGAGATATCATGTGTTAAACCTCCTTAACTTATAATGCTTATTTATGTATCTGCGTTAACATCATAGAGTACATATCGATATGAACATCTATTAAAGGTTTGCTGTATGCAAGGCAGTGCTATTCATTAGGCATATTGTGCACTGTGTCTAGGGCCCACCAAGTCTGTAATCTGAAAATCAGATATGCATTGAAACACTGGCCGGGAAAATGGAAAAAGCAAAATATTTCATATATTTTGTACTGTATCAGTTTAAGTTAAGCAGTGCTACTGCACATGTGCTAGTAAACATTATCTGAACGTTGTGGCTATTTGCAATAGCAGAATCACATAACGTCTTCAAATGTCGTTTCCCATAGTAATTTCGTTTTCAAGATTGCAAGAGTGCCTAGGAATAACCAAGACCTTAAGACGGCCTTGGCGGTAGGTACTTAAGGCAAATCCCGCCAGTATCAGGCCGGGTCAAGGGTACGCCTCATGATCGCCATGGTTCCCGCGACTTGGCTTTTGTGGACGCTGTAGATATTCCGATTGTTTACGAGTTGACTATTATACAATTATGAAGTTAACTGGGAAGGCCAAGAGTAATTTATGCTGTTTACCTCGCATAGAGCTGAACACGATGTCGGCTTCCAGTTGTCTCTCTTCAATTTCGCGATCCACAAATCACGACGCGTCTTGTTGTTCGGAAAACGAAACAACCGAAACCCCTTTCGTGTCGATTCGAACAGTTAACGGCAGCGCAACAAGGCATTATTTCAAATATTTCACACAAAATTTAGCGTAAACACTAAACACAACTCATCCAGTTGCAAGGAGACAAAATGGAGGCCAGTAACCACGTGATCCACAACTAAGACCCGGAATTAACCGGAACCGCTCGTTAGCTGCAGATGGCCAGACTCTTGGAAATATACGGCTCTGGTCATCACTTCTTCTCGTCGTTTGCTATTCACCGCAGGGCTATTTTAAAGGAATTTTTATAACTGCACAACTCCTTCTTTCCTTTCCCATCTTCCATGGTAAATTACTTCCAATCGGACCTTTTTTGATAGTTTTAACTGTACAGTCACAGACTCACAGTACAGAAGTGCTTATAAAACAGCACCAATGCATTTAGAACTGTACATTTTGTGTACACCTGCACGTCAAAAAGCCCAGGTTTACCCCGTGTATTTCGCAAAGTGCGTGCATGATGACCCGGGGCACTTACCGATTACAAATTGGGGGGACAAATGCATGGGTCGTCCCCCCACCACGTCGATCCATTGAGGGGGACTGTCCCTCTGTCCCCCTAAGTCTCCGCCCATGCGTTCAGGTAGACCTAGCCTAGGCCTATAATTTTATAATGTGAAAATAGCACAAGTTCCGGGTTCATCTGACGTAGGCTAGCCTGCAGGCAAGGCCTACTGTCATATATGGTCAATATAGGGCCTAACAGTTACTGTAGTACGTACGCATTGCAACGTTTAGTCTTCAAAAATGAAATTGATGAAGAATAGCCGACTTTACACAACGATGAGCAATATGATAATGTCGTCCTATCTGCGGCTCAATTAAATGAGCATATAGGAGCAAACCTTCGACGTGAAATTCACTTTGATGATCAATTTCACGTCGAAGGTTTGCTCCTAATTTAATTTGCAAAGAAAAAACATGCAAATTTCGTTGTTAGATTGTGTCTCTGCGCAGTGCACATTAATGAAAAGAATTTTAAAATACGTTTGTTATATAAACGCATTAAAAAGCGAATTAAAGCTACCGGATAATTATCGGCATGTTCTGCAATATTTCCATTCGTCAGTGCTCATCTGTTACAGATCGAGTTTAAATCAAAGTTAAAAACTCATTTGTTTTCATTGCATTATAACTAGGTCTGCAGGCCTAGTGACGCGCGCTTGTGCAAGACTTGTGTTTTTAAAGCGCGGCATAAATGACTTATTGAATTGTATTGTTTTAAACATAGAGGTGTATTATATAGTAAATAATTATATCACTAGAGGGAGTATCACGTCTCTATATTGAAGTCGACGTCTAAAGTCACGCCGACCAATCACATCATAATTATCTGTCTAAAGTTATGCCGACCAATCATAGTCGAATTTCTCATACCGACCAATCACAGACGAGTTCTCGTACCGACCAATCACAGTCGTACAGCATCGATGTGGGGGGGAAATAAATAAAATAATATCAGCATTTTTATAATAAGACGAACTTGTCGATGTTTACTTGTCAATATGTCAAGAAACTGCACAATTAACAAACAAGCATCGACATGTTCGTTTTATTATAAAAAATGCTGATGTCGTTTTATTTATTTTTCAAATTGATGCTGTAAGACTGTGTGATTGGTCTGTATAAGAACTCGCCTATGATTGGTCGGAACGATACGACCGTTGTAGGCTAAATTTTTGACTTCAAATCTTAGGGGGGGTCCCGTAGCTCAGTGGAGAGAGCGCTGGCCGTTAAACTGAGAGTCAGCCGCGCGGACCCGGGTTCAAGCCTCACACGGGGCAAAAATTTATTTGAATTTCTGTTAGCTGCCATTGGCGCTTTGCTGTTGTGTTGCTTGACTCGGGTTCTGCTAAAAATTAAAGATAGCCCCTCCCACTCCTGGCTTGGCCGAATCAGGAGTGATCCAGTACTTAGGCCATTAGTGTTAAGTTAATTACCGAACCTGTTGTAGCCGAACTGCGTGTCGTGCGAAGCAGGCCGTATTTCGTATAACTTGTACATGTAATCGTTCTGCGGTTTGTCAGATTGAATGTCAATAAACGAAGATTATTATTATTATTATTATTGCAGGGCAGATACGTCATACTCTCTCTAGCGTGTATATTATATATATCATGCATCTCAATGGTTTTAAACCCTCGAATATCGTCCATATCGAAGACCCTAAAAATAGTTTTGGGAGTGTCCCATCCTGCGGGTCGTGATAGAATCATTTGGGTGCCCTGGAAAGTTTAGCATTCTGATTTCTGAAGCTTTATTTTCATTTGCAAATGGCGGCTGTTTCGTATTTTCGGCGTTTCTTGTTTTCGACCGCAAAAAGTTTAGGTCCGGTAGGTCATGTTTTCCAAAGTTAGGATTGCAAATCCTGCGTCTGGTTGTTATGTCTAATGAACGCGTTTCGGACAAACTGCGTTTAGGTCATGTACGGGTCAATAACAATGGTGACATTGCTTCGTCCTTGAACTTGCCTTGACCGTTGTGAAGTGGTAGACGCTGGAATAATAATAATATGTGATGATCTAGTGCAGCTTTATTTAGCTCTCAACATGATTCGACATGGTTGCAGAAATAGAGATGTTTTGAATTGGAAGTAGTTGTATCATGTTTAAGTTCAAGATTGTTTTTGTGACTTTCTTCTGAGGCCACCACAAACGATGATGCATTACCTGTTTCCATCGCGGCACAGTAGTAAATAGGTGACAACCTTAGGTCCATATAAACAGTCGTGGACGAATATCTTACTAGTCTAATATTATTACCTTGATAGACTAGAGCAGTCTTGTGCTGAAAGCATCCTTTTAATCAGTCGGACATCCACGGGAGCCCACATAATTTTCTGTAAGAGGCAAAACACATTAAAAATACTTTTTGGTATACCCACTAACCTGATTGCCCCACTGATCTAGTTTCTTCACCGATCTGATTACCCCACTCAACTGGTTGCCTCACTGACCTGGTTACCCTGATGATCTGGTTGCCTCACAGATCTGGTTGTCCCACTGGTCTGGTTGCCCAATGACCTGGTTGACCTGCTGACTTGGTTGTCTCACTGATCTGGTTGCCCCGGTGGTTGCTCTGCTGACCTAGTTGCTCTGCTGACCTAGTTGCTCTGCTGACCTGAGTCTGAACTTCCTCAAAACAACACCAAAGCATTGCTGTGGTTGACTCATATTTCTGGAGTAACATGACCAGTGACATGAACTCCTTGACCTTGCATGTTTCTTTACCGTGAGCTCTACAAAACGACCTTAGTTGATCGTGCTTCATAGTTTTCTGGGCTGGTTTGTTGTCAAGAAGACTGTGCTTCATGCTTTGCTCTTTTTGTTCTATTTAAAATTAAAAATTTCTCACCTTAGCTGCGGGGTAAAATCAAAAATCAAAAATCCAGAAGGTACAAACTGTGCCATGTTTTGCCCCTGGTGAGGGACGCTTAGGAACATGCATCGTACTCATTACTTAAATTTTTAACAGAGGTTTTTATATTTGCTAAAGTCATGGAACTCAATGCAAACTAATAATCTCTTTAGGAGATAATTCCAGTAAATGACTACGATGTTAAATTTATACAGTGAATGGTTTTTAAGCGTCAAGTTTTTGGTTTTGTGGTTAGGGTTATTTAGAGAATCCACTTAGAACTACTTGTTAAAAAGATGTGAATTGTGTGAATAGTCTTCATCTGCATCATCAGTTGTCTACTAGACATTGTCTGATGTCATCACCAATTATCAGCCACACTCATGACATTGATAGTCATCAGTGATGATGATGACAATGATGATGACAATATTTATAGAGGTGTAATGGTAAAGTAACATCAAATATTTTGTTTGTTTCTGTTGTGTAGATGTTGTTGAGAGCTGAGGCTGTCCATGCTACTGGAACCATTGCTGCAACGGTACGGTCCATGAAAATAACATAGAATTGCTTTCAGAACCATGCATCTTTAGCCTCTCTGCACTTCTACATTTAGACTTATAATTTGATCTAGAGCTATGCAATGACTTATACCAGTTGGTCCTTTCTCAAGAATTCCTTTCTCAGCATCTGCATCATTTTATCGTTCGCCGCTTCAATCTGTTGTCATTCAATGAAAGATTGATTGCCTCAAAGCAGATCTGTCTTGAAGTCTTCCTCTTGACTAGAAAGTCTCCAAATGAATATTCTGCATGGATTGAACAGCTGTTGTTTCTCTGCAGTGTGCGTATGTGTATGTGTGCATTTGTGTGTGTGTGTGCATACGGATGTGTGTGCATAAGTGTGTGTGTGGGACCTGTGTGTGTGTTCGTTAGACCTGTTGATGAGTGTGATTTGTTGTGGTGAGTATTTAATCAACTGCTCTTTCTAATGCTTTCAAATTATTTCTTCTGTTGTTAGTCGACTCCAAAGAAAGTCTGGCAGTTGGGTAAACTAAACCACGTTGCAATTGCTGTTCCTGACATCGAAAAAGCAGCTGCCATGTATCGTGATGTTCTCGGAGCCAAAGTCAGCGAGAAGCATGTTAGTGTTCGAGATGCACAGATTTAAATTACAGACTTTTGATTACTCTCTGCATTAATTGTGAAATTCGATTGAAAATTTTATGATTTTTTGATAAGTTTTGCCCATAGTTGTAAAAAATGTTTTTTTCGTTTTTTATTCTTCTCGAGAAAGTTAGCTTTTTTCGTTTTTTCTAGTTTTTTCCGTTTTTTTCTCCTCTGACCATATTTATTGATTTACTGTTTGCAATTATTTTTCTTAATGTTATTTTCGTCTGATGTCTCTTACACTGTCTCTGTTTTTTCAAGAATTCCGTTAATTCAGATCACTATTTGACCATTTTACTTAGTGTAAGCTGTGTTACTTGCTTGTTGATTAAAATTAAATTGCATAAACAAGGTTTTTAATTTTACGCTGTACATAGTACAAGATGTAACAAAGCCCATTTATTTTTCACTTTCCGTTTTTTGTCGTTTTTCCGGTTTTTTAAATTTTTCGAATAAAACAACGTTTTTTCCGTTTTTTATTCCATTTCCTTTGTTTTTTACATCTATGGTTTTGCCACAGAAGTTGGGCGTTCATTGCTTACCTGTTCAGCTATTTATCGGGACTGCAGAATCTTATAGCAATTAATTAATTGATTAATCGTTAATTAATTTTAGTGATTGAATTTTTTAGCGATTAATTGAAGACCACTTGGCTATTGTCTGCTGCTCTGATGCCATGTTGGTCATTTTCCAAAAGTAACTTCGTTGAATTTAAGCTATTTGCTAAAAGATTTGACTCATGACATGAATGCCTGAATACTTCCTTAATATATATATAATGCCTCATTTCGGTGTCTCAAGACTACTTTTTTCTCTCTTGGTCTAACGTACTGGGAGCGCCTCTGATTGGTGTGCACTGTGAGAGGCGCTTTATAAATTTATAAATACAATACAATACAATACAATATTCACTTGAATAATTTATTTTCTAACTGCACTTTTTTCCTAATTGAATGTTTCTTGTATGTTTTAGCCACAGCCAGATCATGGTGTCTACACTGTTTTTGTTGAACTTGGAGATGCGAAGATTGAGGTGAATGACTTATCTGTACCTGTAGCATTCATCAGCCAGAGTTGCTTCGTTTTTGAGCTGAGATACAGGAGAAAACTGTGTTTGACCTGTTCCAATGGCTCGTTGTCCAGTCTTCGTAACAAATCAGAATTTGATTCTGCTATTTTTTTTTACATCCATTCAGCTTGATAAATCAATTTGAATTATCTGTAAATAGGTAAATTCTTAAACCAAATAATTAAGATTCAGAGCTGTTCTTCGTCATCGTTAATTCGAGATTTCACCCGCAACACGAAGTAGAAGGAACGAGCTTATTCGGAGGACTGCACTCGAAAAAAATCAATGGCAGAGGGTTCAAGATTTGGAGAGTCGGGCAGGCAGGGAGTTAGACAGCTGAGGGGATTATGTTTGGGGTTGAAATGGCAAGAGGTGAGGAGATGAAGTGGAATCAGGAAAGGATTTTTGGAAATTTTTCACAGTTTTGATTGAAAGACCTGTGGAGAGAGACTGTAAAAGGTGAGGTTCTGTTGAGCTTGTATAGTGAATCAGATGTTTGTCTTAATGCTGGGTGGCGGGGGGGGGAGATTGTCCGAAAGAGACAGTACATCTATAGCTATGGTGGAATTTTCAAGTTGAAGTGGTGAGGGAAGGGTGAAGCAGTGTTGGGGTGGAAGAGGAATGGGTTGAACGGAATGGTTGGTTCATAAACGATCAGTTATTTTGACGTTGGCTGTCAGAGTTGTTCACTTTTGGCAGTTCAATTGAAAGTTGAAGCTTATAATGTGGATAAAGACATCTCGTAGTATAAGTGTTGTACATATTGAATACCACTTCTGAGTCATCTGGTGATTTGACATTAAAGAGTGAAATTACCGCGATAGCCGTTGCCGTGTCACTCTCTATTAGACATTGAAAGACCTCACGTCATCTTTTGACTATTTACACAACGACGCTGAAGTTGGTTTGTTAAGTGTGATGGTATTGAATTACGGCTGCTGTCTGTCTAGTAATGGAACTTCAACATGATGTAATGTAAGGATATGGATCACTCATACTCACCTATGCGCACACATTTACACACCCTCACAAACGCAAACATTAATTTTGCAGAAATCAGTTAAACACATGGACCTGCTGATGTCGTATTTGGTTTCAGCTGTTGTATCCAATGGGTGACAAGAGTCCGATTCAGGGTTTTCTGGATAAGAATAAGTCTGGTGGAATGCATCACATCTGCATTGAAGTAAGTGAATATCACATTTCGCTTTACAATGTGACATTTTAAAGACGTGCATTGACATTGATGATGAGACTGTACTAGAGGTGACTGACAAACCATTGCAGTTTGTCATTGAAGTCTTCAGCTAAAATTTACTTCTGAATCGTTCATTGTATGTAATTTTGAATTCTGTTTTTGAATCCACAAGTTGTTCTGCTCTAAGCTGTTATAGAAAATGTGTTTTTAAATTTTTAGTTAGCTATGTTTCAGTCATATGTGACAATCGTTCAAATCCGTCACATGTTGGTTTCTGACTTTTTTATTCAGTCATCTGCTGCAATGGCTCTGCTTTGAAATATTTTTTGCAGAAAAAATATTGCTTTTTCTAACTCAAGTTATATTCATTTGATTCTTCATTAATTTGGAGTAAGAATATCGAATAAGACGTTTCTGAATATTGTCATCAAAATTCTCAGAAAGTGCTAATAGATTATTCTACAGTTTTGCTAGGCAATTAGAGGAATATATTATATTCTAAATCAAATAATGCAAACTGAATCAACATTGGTTTACTACTCATAAAATTATGGCAAATTCATGATCCAATGACTGCTGTCGAATTGAAGATTATTATATATACATTCTTCACCCCTCGCCTATTTCAGCTTCTAACGCAATATCTAAGAAGCGACAAGCCATGGGTTTTGAGCCTTGCATTGAACATTATTACAGCAGTTTTATGTAGCGGCTGTCCAAGGTATCTTACTCGAGAGTTACATGAGTTCATCTAAGCACCTGAAATGATAAATTGATTCTAAATAAATGTAACCATAACATGTAAGTAGGCTGAAGATGTACATAGAGCAGAGCATTAGAGTGAAACTTTGTAATTGTTTCCTATGTTGTGAACAGGTGAGCAACATTAAAGATGCAATAAAAGATGTGAGGGCTCACAACATCCGAACTCTTGCAAAGGAGCCAAGGATTGGCGCTCATGGAAAACTCGTCATCTTCCTCCATCCAAAGGATTGCAACGGAACGCTTGTGGAACTGGAGGAGGCGTAGAAAAGTGCTGAGAGATGTGTTGTACGGTCTGTGCACTGTGGTTATGTTTGTGAAAGTGCTTTACGTGATGCAGTCAAACAACCATATCATCAGATGAATGTCGTGTGGGACGAAGTGATTTTGTCAACTGAAATGATTTATTAATAGTTAAAACATTTTTGCTTTTTCAGCATTTCTTATGAACTTGATGCTGAAATGAGATTTCCAGATGCTCTACAAGACTGTTTAACACTATATCTGTTGACCACATGATGTTTATGGATGTGTGTGAATGATTAAGTTAATTAAAAACGCATTTCTACAATGTACATGTCGGTTGATTTGCTCTGCTAATGAATGGTTGATGTTGGGTGGAAGTTCATTTACGACGACATTTGATGTTAAACAGCCGTATCATAAAGCCACGTTTGTTGCCAGAATTTTAAGCAGCTATTTAACTTTGCAGCATGTACTTAAAAATTATTGTGAAGCCAATACAGTTCAGCACTGAAGTATTAGAATAAAATTTTGCAAAGTGAGAACAGTGTAGATGTGATTTATGTATGTACATATGTATGTATGTATGGGCATTTGTTATAGCACCCCTTCAATATGGAGGCGCTCTTGACTACAGCGTGGACACGAGTTGGAGTTTCATACCGAAGTGCACGAGCAGTTGTGAGCGAAGGACTTGCTCAGGGTCCCTACATGGTGGCTTGAGGTGGATTCGAACCCGCAACCTTCCGGCTCCAAGGCACCGAATACACCCTTACATCACCGCACCCCACAGTGTAATCTTATCTTGGGGTAGGGTGGGGTAGTGTGATATGTGCGAAATCCATCAAAGGGACTCCGATCTAAACTAGAGTGAAGTAAGGACCTGTTCTGGTGTCTGATTGAAGTTTCTCAGAGCAAAAGCTGCATTGAATGTAAATCTTCGAAAACTTCTCGGTGTACACAAGAGCCGATGAATAGTCAGATATTCAGAGTGACGAGCTCAATTACCGGTGCTAAGTCCGCAATAGTGAGAGTGCACTAGTGAGAACTGTTCGCAAGATGAGGCCACTTTCAGAGGCCATATAAAATAAAGTTGTTGCATAGCTGTTCAGTTGCATGCAAACATACAGCTACTTTTACAACCTGATTTTGTACATCCAGCAATTACCGGTGCTAAGTCCGCAATAGTGAGAGTGGACTAGTGGGGACTGTTCGCAAGATGAGGAGACATTCCGGACAAAAGAACCACATTTTCCACCCTGCCTGATGAGCACCGCCACATTAAGAATGCAATCTTGGATGCAATGCTGACAATCGTGCATTCGTAATCTCTTCATGCCAGATTGTTGTCCATTACCATTTACCACAGTATAGATTATAGTTTATAGTGTGCCTTTACTCTAAGCCCCTCCCAATTAGCTATACCCTATTCTACAATCCCAGCCATGTCTCGGGTCCTTTATTAACTCTCATTAATCGTAACATCCAAATTCTAAAGTGCCACTCGAAAGTCAAGTGCAGGTATCAACTCATTCCCATTGAAAATGGGAATATTAAACTCGCTCCGTTCTCATTCACACAACCATGAGATTCCACCTGCTGACGCATCAACCTGGTGTGATTTTCACACTTTTATTTCTCATCTTTGCTTGCTACTCAGAGGTGCTCCCGCTAACAGCGCGGACACTGCATCTGAGTTTGACACCAAAGCGCACAAGCAATTGCAAGTGAAGGACTTGCTCAGGGTCCTTCAGGTGTACTTGAACCTAGAAGCCTCCGGCTCCAAGGCACCCAACTCACCACTACACATCCGAGCTCCACATGTGGTTGCGGTCTGTCAACTTAATTTTCTTGAATAAACGAAATATATATATATCATACATTGTGGGGCGAGGTGTTGTAGTGGGTATGTTTGTCACTTTGCAGCCGAAGGGTTGCAGGTTCGAAAACACCTAAGTCGCTGCATATGGACCTTGGCAAGTCCTTCACTTGCAATTGCTCAGCGCTAGGGCGTGAAACTTCGATGCAGTGTCCGCTCTGTAGTTGGGAGAATGGGAGTGCCTCTGAGTAGCGAGTTTGAAGGGGCACTATAATAAGTGCACATACAAACAGTGCCTAAAGTGTGGGAAAATAAGTGCTTGGACGCCCATTGCTTCTCCAAAAGAAGTGCCTGGACGCTCCTTACGTTTCCAGTCAGTGCTGGCCAATAAGTGGCAGGACGGCATTCATGCAGATTTTAAAAGAAGTGCATGGACGCCGTCCATGACCGTCCAGGCACACTTTAAGCCCTGCATACAAATAAACAAACATACAAACATACATACATGCTATTCAAGTGACTTTTTACTGTTATTCTTTTCTGACTTTATCTTTTCTCTCGCACTCAGCTCCATGATTATTACAAGTCAAGTTTATGGATTCCCATCATCAACGTACAAGAAATTATGATCACAGCGCACATAGTATATTAAAATAACATACATTTCTTATACAGTGGTGCAATGAGAAAATTTGCTAGGAAATTAAGTTATGTGAGCCAGCAGATTTATCAAACAAATAGCATATAACAGCAAAGGATTGGGAACAACGCCCATCAAATGAACAAAGTCCCGCTAAGAGGGGGCCTATTAGCTAGGTAGCATTGAAAAATTAAAGAACAGGCTTTCAGAAGGATAGACCTGGGAACACAAACTTTAGTGACAACAATAACTTTTAAAAAGCACAAGAGTAAAATAACAAACTTGACTAACTTAACTAACAATTATGATACATGCTAAATTAAGTGTGTGTGCTCTTAAAGTACCCTTAACGCATGAGAAATTATTAGAGGTACGGATGTTTAGAGTAGATGTCGGTTGTTCCATAGCAGTGGACCCTGAAAGTTAATAATAATAGATAGTTTACGGATATTAGTTCATTTTTTATAGTCAGGTTTGTCTCTTGTGCCAGCGTTGAATTGGGTAGGCCTAGTGAGAAAATAAGATAGGAAAGCAATGGTAGGAGTTTGTTGTGATATTTGTACATACATTATGATTATTTCATTGCATATCATGACTATTATTGCGATTGTACACGCTAATATTCTTTTAATTCGTTGTAGGGGGCCTACCCACAGTGCGTTTGCAGACTGTTGCAGTAAAGTACATACTTACTTGCTTATTTAAATTACATTAATGTATTTCTAAAAACGATGATATCGCTGCGCGGCTGAAGCACGAGACTACTTTCAAGATGGCCGTCAATCAACAAAAGATGCGATGGACTGAGGGTGGTCGATCAAAGTGGCTGCTATTAATTACCTTCGCTTTTACTTTCTAAATCGGTGGATATACAGTTCCGTTGTATGGATTATGTCAGATTTGCCTGTATAGGTGGATATTAGGAAAACTATTTGCGTTGTGGACACTCTTACTGTTGGATTCATTGGATTGTTGAGTTAATTTATCGCATTTGTTTAAGGAATGACGCCAGGTAAAATGTTGCTTTTGGCTCTGCGAATTAAGGTTTTAAAATCGAGCTTCTGATTCGTAGGGACAACTGAAAGTAAGTGGTATGGTTAAGACCAGGTAGCGTGGGAGGACACCTTGTTAAACGGCTGTTATATTTTCGTTATAAATTTTTATAGCGCCAGACATGTAGGAGGTGCATTCTAATTGTTTTATGATGTTGCCCTCGGTCAGTCCGCCGACGCAGTGGCTTATTACGACACAAACAGCTACTCTATGGCTTCTGGTGTATAATGGCTTAGCATGTAATTAGTCATCTACGAAGATCGTCCATGTTGTAAATCCATGTTGTGAATCCAAGTAAATGTAAATGTAATCGCATTTTTATATAGCGGCCGTCCATGGCCTCGACCCTCTACCTATAATAATTATTGTCTTAGGAAAACGAATAGGTCGTGAGGAAGGGTCGGTGGGGGAGTATAAAATAGCAAATGTTATTGCTGGGAGTACGTCTTTCATGTCGAATCACTGCAATGTGAAGAGGCAAGAAGACGCAGATTCGAAATTGATTGACATGTCAGACCCGTTCAGCCTAATCGTTACCATTACAATTATTACTTTACAATTTCTTCTGGTGGTCACCGACGTTTGCTTCTGATTCTTTGATGTTGTGGTCTACTGTTGCTATCAGTGTTCAGCTGATCCTCTGCTTTGCTTCCATGTCGTCTTCTGATGGATGGTGATGATGATGATGATGATTGATGATTGATTGATGATTGATGATGCTGATGCTGATGATGATGATTTTGTATATCAGAGATGATCATCATGGTCACTTTAAAATTTATGACTTATTTCCAAAGTCTGCAGTTTCTCCAAGTAGTCACATGCATGTTGTCCTTATAAATGTTGTTGCTCAATTCACCTTCACTGTTTTCTGTGGTCTTGGCTTGTTGTTGTTTTATGCTGCTTACTGAGAGTAAAGTGTATGAAGAAGCAGAAATTGTTGCTAATATTCCGATATTTCCAGGACTGCCCCACCATCAGAAATTTCATATCTCCCTCCTGCTGCCCCACGGCTTCATAATAAATGACATTTTTATCTACAGTGATCCGGCTTAGTGTGGCGTCAGGCTTTTTAACCTGCAGTCTGCTAGCGAGCATTAATAATAATCACTCTTGTAAAGTCATTAGTTCAAAGTAGTCCGTTTGTTGGATATCCTTTTCAACTGACTGGGTAATATTGCGGTTGGCTGGCTTTATTTTAGCTTGACTTGCTGACATTGTTTCTGTACCGAGTGACTAGTTATTCAATTGACCGGTTATTGTTACTGGCAGGTTAGTGACATTTCAATTGACTGGCTATGTTACAGTTGGCTTGTTCATTTTTTTGTACTGACTGGCTCAGCCAACATCCCCTTTGGGTTTCTTCATATACCGGGTAGTCAAATTTCCAATAGCCTGATTTTTCATTATTTGCACAGTTTGATTGATTTTTGGAAGTTGATTGCTGCACATTTGCAGAGTTAATCTGTTCACACCTGTGCATGTGTGTGTGTGCGTGTGTGTGCGTGCGTGTGTTATGTATCGACCAGTCTTTGGTGAATGCTTTGATTTGGCATAGATAATTAATGGAGTCTGAGTATTTCAATCGATTTCTTGATAATTATATTATGTCATTATGGTTGTTGCAGTTGATAAGAACCAGATTGAAATGTAATGAAAACAAGTCAAAATCTTTTAAGCACAAGATTGAAAGCTTTAATATGAGAATCAAGGCAAAATCTGACAAAAGCCTTGTTGATACTCGGCATCAGCCAGATCAAAATATCTTATATTAGCCACGAGCCACGTTTAAATCCATTGAAAGCCAGATGAAATGATGAGATCTCGTCTGAAATCCAAAAGAGAAGCCAGTCAAAATCTTATAATAGCCAGTTTGATATTCATTGTGAGCCAGATCAATATATGATAGGAGCCATGTTGTAGCAACAAGAGTGAAGTCCAAATGCAATGAGAGTGAGTTATGAGAGCCAGGTTGTAGCATCCTTTTAATGATATACTTCCTCTTCCTTCTCCTCATTTTTCATTCTCATCATTGCACAAGTAGTTAGGCCTCTTAACTTGGTATTTAAGTAAGTAAGTAAGTATATACTTTAACGAGCCGCGTTATATATATATATAGTCATTGTTTTCCATAACTGATCGATGTTCCCACAGTGCGTTTGCACGTGGCTCATTAAAGTATATACTTACTTACTTAAATACCAAGTTAAGAGGCCTAACTACTTGTGCAATGATGAGAATGAAAAATGAGGAGAAGGAAGAGGAAGTATATCATTAAAAGGATGCTACAACCTGGCTCTCATAACTCACTATCATTGCATATATATATATATATATATATACTAGCTGGGGTACCCGGCGTTGCCCAGGAATTTTAGGATTCGGGCCGTTCCCCGCCAATCCCTCTCTCGCCAATCCCTCCCTCCATCCCACCATCCCTCCCACCCTCCTTCCATCCCTCCCACCCTCCTACCCACCTTTCCTCCCACCCTCCCTCCGTCTTACCCTCCCTCCCTCTCTGACCCCCACCACACTCCGACCTCCACTGGTATGCGACCCATGAAATCCAGACTGGCAAAAGTGCTGGCCTTAAACACCTCTAAAACGGTGTCAACCGCTGCTTTTATACATATGGGACCAGAAAGAAAAGTGCTGTGATAAACCTGTGAGGGGAAACGGCCAACAGGGAAAATGAGGGGTTTTGCCCCTCTGGCCCCCATGGTGGCAGAGATTCGCTGACCTCCAATGACCAGTGTCGGGTCAACTCCCTGCGAAGGATTGGAGTCGATTGCTTCAAAACTGTGGCCGTGCATAGCTAACAATGAAAAAACCCTTACTAAAATATATGTAAGACATTTATACATAACTAAATAATCAATGGATCTACAATATACATAGCTAAATAATAATCAATGGGTCTACAATATACATACGGGTAAGGCCCAAAAAAAATAATGTTGTGTTTCCGGTAACCCGACCGACCCTCTTTTAGTGCCGCGACTCAAATAATTTTGTAAAAAAATTTTATTAAAAAAAATATTAAAAAAATTTTTTTAACATTTTTTTCCAATTTTTTAATAACATAATACAGTGGCATTGCCTTCCGTATAGAGTTGGATCTGAGCACAAAAAATGTGTTTCCGGTAACCCGACCGTCTCACTTTTATTGCCACGACTCGAAAAATTTTGTGGATTTTTTAAATTTACAGTGGCATTGTCTTCCGTATATGAGATGTACAAAGCTTTCACTAAGCCAGGCGACGATCGTAAGCAGCCGTCTTTCAAGGTATATAATGGTCTGTTAATTAGAGCAATCAATAGTTTCCCACGTAGTTTGACAAGGCAGGCGGTTGTGGGGTGGATGGGGGGATAGAGTAATAGATCTGAAAGGAAAGCTCTTGAGTGCTGTAATACGCTGAGCAAATTTCTGTCCAGGGTAACGGCCTCTGTTGTCATAGACCCTATTCAAATCGGATCCATCCATCTCACGGTAGCTCGTTGCAGGCACTGAGTAGTGCCATCTAGCCTGTAGCACTTGATGGCTATACACAGCCTGCTGCAAGTTTATAGTTTAACTAGCTGTTTTTCCGTCCATTTTTGCTCACTTTAACTTCCTAAGCTGACTGGGCTCTCTTGTGATCACTGTGCCCTCCTTTGTTCTCTGCCTCTTTCTGCTCCCTTTTGCTCAGTGTGCTCTTGTGTTTACTGTGCCTTTTTGTGCTCAGAGTGCTCACTTCTGCTAACTCTGCTCTCTTCCGCTCACTGAGCAGTTCTCTTTTATTTTGAGCACTCTTTGGTGAAGGATTTAACATTCATTCATTCAAGTAGTTATATAGCACCTCTTCAAGGAAACTACTCAGAGGGTTCCCGACTCCAGCATGGCCAAAAAGATTAGTTTTCCAGTGAATAGAATGTTTCATTTTATTTTATTTATCTCTCAATTTCTATAGCATCTGTTCAAGCTAACTACTCAGAAGCGCTCCCAACTACAGTGTTGGCACTGCATTAGAGTTTTACGCCTGCCTAACTACTTCCTGGCTGCCAGTCTTGAGAAACCTCTAGCCTTATCATTCTCACTTGAGCCACCTCTAACGGTGACTAGGGAAAATAAATCTAGCGACCTCTAGACCTGTGTAACTAGTAACTGGCTCGGCCAGTCTGGAACGACCCCTAGCAGTGATGTTCTGCTCGCACTCATCTTCCCCTTCCCTTCCCACTTTATCTTACCAGAAAATATGTTAACAAAATGAAATTAATAGAACTGTTTTCTAGAGCAGTTTTAGGTGCAGACAGTCGAGAGGAAATAGGCAGTTTATACTTGCTTAGAACACGTACATTGCTGCAGCGTGTACCTTTTACGCAAAAAAGAGTAGTGGGGTATAATTTTTCGGATAATCACTGTATAAAAATATTTTACAAAATAAAAATATTTTTCGACCTACCTACCCAATTTTTTTTAGCTCTGTTACCGGAAACACAGCATTATTTTTTTTTGGCCTAACTAAATAATCAATGGGTCTAATAAAGTGTGTGAAAAGGCAGGACTTCATATTCAGAAATTACATAAATTAAAATGCAGAAAAACAGAGATAGTCATTTATATATCATATTTCTTTCTTTCAGTTTGGATTGAATTGTTCTCACATGACTTTGCTCCTTATTTGCAATAACAGCAACAAGGGATTCTATGTTTTCACATAGTTTCCTGCTGTACAATGTACATATGTGCTCTCTTTCCAGATGCTTGTGTGCGTGTGTGTGTGTGTGTGGATGGGGGTTGTGCAGTGTTGTACATGTACATCTGTGTATGTTTGTATTCTGATCAGATGGTTTTCTGAGTCATGCAGTCCTTCTGTTCATTTGGCGACAGATGTACTCTGGTTTTCCCCTGCTGCTGCTGCTGCTGCTATGTAGCGTGTGGTGTGTTGAGGCATGTGATCATCAGTTGCAGCGGTGTCATCCCAGTTGCCTTCAATTCATATCACATAAATTTACGTTTCAATTCATTGCCAGTAAAAACTCCACGAAGAGTAGTGGCAGCGCAGCGCTGACGTAGGTCACGGGAGGTCATTTGACTATTTTACGTTTGACCCTCCAAAAATTCTTTATTCAATTCTTAATATAGATCTTCATTAATTTCTTCGATCTCCTGAATAACTCCTATGACCATGACAGACAGAGGTAATCTCTGCTGAAATTGTATGGCTGTCACACAGAGATGGAGACAGAGAGATCAACAGACTGGACCTCCTTGTTTTTGCCATTGCACAACCTGTCACTAAGTAACATGTACCTAATCACTGATGGCCAATCATTGTAGCTCTCATGAGCCCAACTACAGAGAGAGAGAGAGAGACCTTCTCCAGCACCCGTATATTAGGTAAAAAAATAATGTTGTGTTTCCGGTAACCCGACCGACTCACTTTTAATAACGCGACTCGAAAAATTTTGTGACTTTTTTAAAATTTTGATTTTTTTTAAAATAATTTTTTTTTTAAAAATTCACAGTGACATTGCCTTCCGTGATGTACAATTGGGACATTATAATTATAGCATTCACTAAGCCAGGCGACGATTGTAAACAGCTCTCTTTCAAGGTATATATATAATGGTCTGTTAATTAGAACAATCAATAGTTTCCCACAGTCAGTTTGACTGTGGGAGTAATTTTGTAAGTGTAATTGTAATTGAACATTTATATAGTGGATGGTGGAGAAAGTAATAGATCTGAAAGGAGGGTTTCTCACGGTAGCTTGTTGCAGATATTAAGTACAGGGCCATCTAGCTTGTAGCAAATGATGGCTATACACAGCCTGATGCAGGTTTATAGTTTAGCTAGCTGTTTGTCCGTCCTAAGACAGTCCATTTTTGCTCACTGTGCCTTCCTAAGCTGATTAGGCTCTCTTGTGATCACTGTGCCCTCCTTTGCTCTCTGCTTCTTTCTGCTATTTTTTGTTGTGTTTGTGCTCACAGTGCTCTCTTCTACTGACTCTGCTCTCTTCTTCTCACTGAGTAGTTCTCTTTTAAATCGAGCACCCTTTGGTGAAGGATTTAACATTCATTCATTCAAGTATTTATATAGCACGCCTCTTCAAGGAACTACTCGGAGGGGCTCCCAACTCCAGCATGGCCAAAAAGAAGTTTTGAAGTGAATAGATTGTTTCATTTTATTTTATTGATCTCTCAATTTCTATAGCGCCCCTTCACGCTAACTACTCTGAAGCGCTCCCGACTACAGCGCAGACACTGCATCAGAGTTTCACGCCTGCCTAGCTACTTCCTGAGCACTGCCAGTCTTGAGAAACCTCTAGCCTCAGGCCAAAAAAAATAATGCTGTGTTTCCGGTAACAGAGCTAAAAAAATTGGGTAGGTAGGTCGAAAAATATTTTTATTTTGGTAAAATATTTTTATACAGTGACTATACGAAAAATTATACCGAAATACTCTTTTTTGCATATAGGTACACGCTGCAACAAAGTACGTGTTCTAAGCAAGTATAAACTGCCTATTTCCATGTACCTAAAATTGCTCTAGAAAACAATTCTATTAATTTCATTTTGTTGACATCCTTTCTGGTAAGATAAAGTGGGAAGGGAATGGGAAGATGAGCGCGAACAAAACATCGCTGCTAGGGGTCGTTCCAGACTGATCGAGCCAGTGACTAGTTACACCTAGAGGTTGCTAGATTTATTTTCCCTAGTCACCGTTAGAGGTGACTCAAGTGAGAATGATAAGGCTAGAGGTTTCTCAAGACTGGCAACCAGGAAGTATTTAGGCAGGCGTGAAACTCTAAGGCAATGTCAATGTAAATAAAAAATTTACGCAAAATTTTCCGAGTCGCTGCAATAAAAGTGAGTCGGTTGGGTTTCCGGAAACACAACATTTTTTTGCCTAAGATCCAACTCTATACGGAAGGCAATGTCACCGTATTATGTCCCAAAAAATTTTGAGAAAAATTTTTTTTTCATAAATTTTTTTTTTTTTATTTAAAAAAAAAAATTTTTTTTACAAAATTATTTGAGTCGCGGCAATAAAAGAGGGTCGGTCGGGTTACCGGAAACACAACATTATTTTTTTTGGCCTCATCATTCTCACTTGAGCCACTTCTTACGGTGACTAGTGAAAATAAATCTAGCAACCTCTAGGTGTAACTACTAACTAGTCACTGGCTCGATCAGTCTGGAACGATCCCTAGCAGTGATGTTCTGTTCGCACTCATCTTCCCCTTCCCTTCCCACTTTATCTTACCAGAAAAGATGCCAACAAAATGAAATTAATAGAATTGTTTTAGGTGCAGACAGTCGGGAAATAGGCAGTTTATACTTGCTTAGAACACGTACTTTGTTGCAGCGTGTACCTTTGTGCAAAAAAAGAGCAGTGGGGTATAATTTTTCGGATAGTCACTGTATAAAACTATTTTACCAAAATTAAAAATATTTTTTTACCTACCAACCCAATTTTTTTTAGCTCTGTTGCCGGAAACACAACATTATTTTTTTGCCTTATGTATATATGAATCAATGCAACTGTATATTATACATGAATCAATGCAACTGTATATTATACATGAATCAATGCAACTGTATATTATACATGAATCAATGCATCTGTATATTATACATGAATCAATGCAACTGTATATTATACATGAATCAATGCAATTGTATATTATACGTGAATCAATGCATAGACATACATATTAGACAATGAAAGCCGTGAACAATAGGGTGATTGCTCTGCAATCTGCATATAATATTATATATATATCTCTTTCACTGCACATCCTATCTGTTCTTTCTAGATGAGTGACGTCATCTGAACAACGCAGTTGCTCTTGTTGTTGTTGATCGGCTGCTGCTGCTGCTGCTGGTGGTGGTGGTGTTGGGATGGATGAGAGGAGAGTGGCCGATTACTTCCTGGTCGTTGGTCGACCGGAAGAGAATCCCGTTGCGCTTGACGAACTGACGAACGAGTCGGTTGTCAAGGCAACGCATAAACTGGATCCGATCGTTGACATCGCCGTCATCAATCGCAGTTTCGGAGAAGTCGCTCCGGCGAAGTTCAAGTGCATCGAGTTCACTCCGTCCGGGTTTCCAGCCGACCTCAACCATGGAAGCATCCGTGCGCCGGAGATGTACCTCTGCTTCCGAAGGGGAAGAGACAAACCACCGCTCGTAGACATCGGGTCAGTGCTTCAATGGAGTCACGGTTGCTATGGCAACATGGGTCTGTCTGTCTGAGTCACGGTTGTTATGGAAACATCTGTCTGTCTGGGAGTCACGGTTGCTATGGAAACATGGGTCTGTGTGTGGGGGATTCACTGTTGTATTAAGGTGGTTGAGCTATTTATTGAGGAAAATTGTTTCCATGGAGATTTCGTTGTTTTAACGTCGTCGTCGTCGTTGCCCTCGGCCACTGGAACGAAGCATTTCGTCCGACATGACCATCCTCATTGCTGCGGATCGGGGATTAGAGTCGACGACGGTTGAATGATATTTCTAACATGGAACTTTTCTTTGATGCAAAGCTTTCTTCTGTGAGGAAAAGAATTGAGATAAAGATGAGAAGTGGTGATGCCTCCTTCCTAATTGAGAGTGTGGAGTCATTCCGATTGTATCCTCAGTGGTCTGCAGTTGTAGCTCATTGTTTGTAGCTTAGGAAGCTATCTATGAGCTAAGAAATGAGGCGACAGATGCATAATATGTAGATTTAATTATGAAGAACTAGACAAAAACTAGAGCTTCTAAAGGTGACAATAAAAGAATATGACATATAATAAATTAAAACTTAAATATTCACCAGACTTCACAATATCAGACTGATCTTCTGATGATTTGAACAAATCCACTTCTTAGTCTCCCTATATTATTTTATAGTCAAGGTCTGTATAGGGTGTGCGATATACATAACTCCACCTTTAGCAACTGGGGGTCGTCGTGTGGACATGGACAAGATATGCATGCATTATGTCTGAACATTGTAGGCTATAAACCAATATAAGGATCCGCCCTGTATACAGCATTCCTTGACTGTAGCCAGGGAGCTAATGAATTATTAATTAGACAGTTAAATTATGCATGCAAATCAACATATCATTGGAGAGATGTTAAGATGATGATGGATGTTGGTTTGTGTGACATTGCGTCTAGGGTTCTGTACGATGGTAAGGATACGAAGGAGAGGGTTTTGTCTGGTTGTGAAGTCCTCTACAACACGGTTCAAGGTCGGTCAGCCAACGTGAACAACAGCGGAAGTACGCGCATCTTCATCACGTTCCGAAGAGCGAGTCCAACAGCCGCCTGCGACACGCTCGCTGTCACCGACATCTGCGTCATTCTCCTTAACAAGGTCTAACCCCCTCCTCGTCGTCGTCTTCTTTGCTCTGATCTTCCTATTATTCTTCTTTCTCTTCTTGCTATTCTTCTTGTTTTCTGC
This sequence comes from Lumbricus terrestris, assembly GCA_949752735.1. Classification (NCBI taxonomy): domain Eukaryota; kingdom Metazoa; phylum Annelida; class Clitellata; order Crassiclitellata; family Lumbricidae; genus Lumbricus; species Lumbricus terrestris. Next base: position 55,684,280 of record OX457044.1, read on the forward strand.
TCCATTGTCATCAGAACCATTGTCAGCATCAGCATCATTACCATCATCAGCAGCATCATTGTCATCTTCTTCTCATGATGCATTATTGCTACAATAACTGTTAAAATTGGTCAGTCAATTAAAGACAATCTGATTTGAGTGAGATGTCGTTGTTGGATATAGATCTATAGATCTATCATCCTTAAAATGAGTTTTGACTGACTTATTGTCCACCATCTCATCCAATGTCATGTGAGGGATGATGAATGAATGGAAATGGAATCTTAATCTTGCCCTACCTCATCAACAGTCTGCATTTAACTGGACAGCAGATTGCTTGAACCTGTGTAGACATCTCACAGCAGATTGCTTGAACTTGTGCAGATATCTCACAGCAGATTTCTTGAACCCGTGCAGATATCTCAGTATCGACAGCTTTGGTTATAATTATATCACAAATTTCGGTCGACATTTGGATGGAAGTCACCGACATTGATATGAAAATGAGCTAAGTTTCTTGTTTGATTGTCAATCTGTTTCCTTCTCGTTTCTTCTAGGGTGAGACAGCACCTCATGCGTACCACACGATTGACAAGACACTAAACAAGGGAATGGTAAGTGGATGTTTGTTCCATCTGGCCAAGGAGTGTGGCTGGTTTCATCTGGTACTAGTTAGTAAAATTGTGACTGGTTCCATCTGATACTGCAAATGATAAGTGACTGGTTCCATCTGATGCTACAAATGATAGGTGAATGGTTCCATCTGGTACTAAGAATGATACAGTGGTTGGTTCCATCTCGTACTACGAATTGTGGTTGGTTCCATCTGATAATATTGGTTTCATCTGATAATATAGTAAATAATAATAATAACGACAATTTATATGGTGCCGTAACGCGGCCATACCGCTACAAGGGAGCCTCACAAGCCTGATACTAAGAATGATACAGTGGTTGGTTCCATCTGGTACTAAGAATGATACAGTGGTTGGTTCCATCTGGTACTAAGAATGATACAGTGGTTGGTTCCATCTGGTACTAAGAATGGTGACTGTGGAACTAGAGTTGATAACTGATTGATTTATCTGATTCTTAATCCTAGCAGAGGATTTTCATCAGAGGCTTTCCCTGGATTTGAGTTCAAATGCAAAGGATGATGATGATGGTGATGATGATGATGACGACGAGATTGATTGATTGATGGATGATGACCATTATTATCTTCAGTCCATCTTTCAGGCATTCTTTTCAAAGACTTTTCTCTTAAATTGCATATTTGAATCCTTGTCTTTGGTCTTCTTTTCAGATGGGATCTGATGTCTATCTGTGTTACAAAAAGTCCATGACCAAAACAAACGTCTTGGCATATCGACCAGGTACAAGTACTTGCTTTCTCTTACAGGTCTATACAACGCATGATACAAGATATCAAGATACAAGATACAACACATGTTGTATACTCGATTCTTTGATTGATCGATTTGACTTCAATGTTAATTTAAGTTGAGTGCAACTCTTGTTGGTATTTCCTGTTGCACTCTGTAATATTTCATTCTATTAGCACATCTTCAAGAGACCTGCTTAGAGGTCTCGTTAAAGATGTATTTGATGACGTTGTAATTCATAGCAAAGCAATATTTGGCATATCTCTCTCATGAGGATCATTACCGGAGGAGGAGGAGGATGCTGTCTTTAAGATTCAGGTTTTTCTTCATTCATAAGCAATCATTCTTATGGCATATATAAATTATATATATATATAATTGTATATATATAATATTAAATATGTATATGTTATTAAATATATATGTTTTTAAATGTCTTATTCAGTAGAACTGCATTCAATATGATGCTTTCTTTCTTCGTCGTTGTCTAGTCATCCTGAGTCGTTATCCAGTGGAAGACTCGGCTGTAGTTGGCTGCCTTCCTCTTCCCGAACGGGTGGCAATGTTCTGCCTTCCGCTTGGAGCGACGTTGGAGTCGTGGCCAGCAGACACCCTCCATCCTCTGCCCGTCTTCTCCACCTTCATCCTCACAGCTGCTTCGGGTGACAAGGTCTACGGCGCGGCAGTCACCTTCTACGAAGCGCAGGACAGCGCTCAGCTAGACGAGACGCAGTTGAGGCAGCTCGGACACGCGCCAGATGGCAGCACAGGTGGCCCTGCTGGTGGTGATGGGGAGGCTGCTGCCGTGGTTGCCATGACGATCCATCAGAACAAGTGCATCTGTGTGCTGTCGTGTCTGCCGTTCTTCGAGACTTTCAAGAAGTTTCTCGGATTTCTGTACAAGATGTCTCGCACCGGACCTCATCCGATTCCACTGGAAAGGTAGCGGAAGAACGGACATGACATCCTACGTCATCCTCAGTTCACTGCCTTCGCATCACATTCTCCCATTTATCTATATCCTTAGATGGACTCTTGTCTTACAATGTTGTCAAATGTTGGCATCCATCCTTAGATAGCCAGACTATTGTCATCAGTAGCTGACGTTAATGCCAAGATTCTATTATTAGCTTCTCTTGTGTGCGATGTTTTGTGGAATTGAAGGATGAATAAGGTGACCTAAGGTCATGAAGATGTTTGTGCAGGTGAAAATGTTCTTTCTTATCTGTGTATAGGACCTGTAGGTGGAAATGTTCTTATGTTTGTGGTCAGTGAAAATGTTCTTTCATATGTTTGTATGGGTGAAAATGTTCTTTCATAAGTTTGTTTGGGTGAAAATGTTTTTTCATATGTTTGTGTGGGTGAAAATGTTCTTTCATATGTTTGTGTGGGTGAAAATGTTCTTTCATATGTTTGTGTGGGTGAAAATGTTCTTTCATATGTTTGTGTGGGTGAAAATGTTCTTTCATATGTTTGTGTGGGTGAAAATGTTCTTTCATATGTTTGTGTGGGTGAAAATGTTCTTTCATATGTTTGTTTGGGTGAAAATGTTCTTTCATATGTTTGTGTGGGTGAAAATGTTCTTTCATATGTTTGTGTGGGTGAAAATGTTCTTTCATATGTTTGTGTGGGTTAAAATATTCTTTCTTTGGTGGTTAAAAGATTTTCGTTCGTAGGCTGGTCAATGATTCTCATCATTTTTTTATGTCATTTTTTCCGACAGATACGTTGCGCATTTCATAAATGAAGTTCCATTTCCTTCGCCACAAAGACCTCGAATCCTAATACAGGTACGTCCTCATTCGAACACACGCACGCGTGCACACATACGCGCACACACGCACGTTTATCTCCATAGTTGTCTATATCAGTGTTTATCAAAGTGCAGAACCTTTTGGTTCTGTACAGAAAAGACAACGGGAGAAAGGTTTAGTGATGATATTGGGAACGGATGTTGTTTAGATGCGTTGGTGCATTCATTGTGAATCGAACACTGCGGTGAGAGGACAAAGGATTTTATGGATTTAAACTATTCATAATCTAATGACTCGTTATAAACCTTTTCCACTTTTTGACACGATGTTCTTTCTCGGGCAGAGCACCATATGACATACATGTAGTTAAACAGATATGAGAATAATTTGTCCATTCAGATGTTCAAATACTTTTACTTCATGTGGATGATGATGGTGATGGTCATGATGATGATGATGATGATGATGATGATGATGATGATGATGATGATGATGATGATGATGATGATGATGATGATGATGATGATGATGACTTAATGTTTGATTAATATTAAGAGTTCTTTGTCTAAACGAAGAACCCTTAACGTGTGTTGATGTGATTTGTTGATCTATAGCGAATGTGTGTCTGGTTGTTGTTGTCTAGTTGCCAACTACCGCTATAACACTTACCCAGCCGGATGAAACGCCTTTGCCAAAGAGGTAAGGATGGAAGGATGGATGGAAGGAAGGATGACTCAACAGTCGTCGTCATTCTTATTCATTGCTTCATCAGTCGTCGATTTTCGTTTCTGTTCACAGATTACAGTTGAACGTGTAGTGAGAAGAATTGTATAACTACACACATGTTTATTTGATCGGATAGAGAATTGGATCCTGAAGGAGAGAAGTTGGCATTGTCACTTTGGTCTTTAATAATAATAATAATAACGACAATGTATATGGCGCTGTAACGCGGCCATACCACTACAAGGGTGTCTCACAAAGGGCGTCTTTGCTTGCTGTTAGAGGAGTCTGCACACCATTTTGTAGTAATATCATCATCACCTGACTGTAGTGATGGCTTCTAAACCTGGACTTAATGAACTTTTTTGACTGAGACGAGGTTCCAAGGTCGTCTGTGCAATATTCATCATTCAATGTAGAAAAAACCAGGACTATCTAGACATCAGTTTTCTTCTGCTCTCATCTATCAGGCTGGTTGTGTGCAAGTCGATAAGTGTTGTTTGATGTTGTAGTGGAGCATCATTCATTGAGTTTCTGAAGAACCTTGGACCGACTCACTGCATAACGATTCTACTGTTTACTCTGATGGAGCAGAAGCTGCTCATCCATTCTCTGCGTCCAGCCGTTCTCACGAGTGTCGTAGAGGCAGTGGCCAACGTAAGTCCCCAATACATTCATCCATCCATCTCTCCCATCCACCTATCTATTAATTCACCCATCTATTCATCCATCCATCTATTCATCCACCCATTTATCCGATCCATCCGTCCAATAATTTATCCATCCATCAATTCATCCATCCATCAATTCATCCATACGTCCCTCCATTGTCAACATTGCTCTCCAGTGTAATCAACATAATTCATCTTATCTGGAGATATCAGCCACTGTGATTTGTTAATTGGAAATGGAATTATCTCCAGGATGATGCTGATGCATATAGATTGATTACTTGTTTGACATGTAGATATTTCTGACATTTCACTCAAGTAGTGATTTAATTTTCATCTTTTATTACTTTGATCTATTATAACAATGTTGTTGTTGTTGTTGTTGTTGTTGTATGTCACAATGTGCATTTGCAAGTGGAGTAATCGATATAAATAAAAATGTAAAAAGTTACTGTTTGTTACCTCGGATCTCGGAGAGTTCTGAACCGATTGCTTTGAAAATTTTCGCAAATCGTTCCATTCGAACATAAGCGGGTTTTTTTATGCCTTTTGGGAAAAAGCGCAATCTTTACGACCAAAAAACACAACTTTTAATTCCATTCGATAGACGTCGATGGAGTCAAGCCATTTCACGCATTAGTCCGCCCATTCTTCGGGCGCGTTTCAAACCCATTCTTCGGGCGCGTTTCAAAACGTGTAGCCGGCCGTCTGCTATAGCGCAAATTTATGTGTAACTGTTGGTTTTTACAAAATCGTCCATTTGCGGCCGTTTTCCACGCGTCTTTCTACAGTGGCTACAGGGGAGGGGAGGGAAGGGGAAAGGGAAGGGGACGTAGGAAGGGAGGGTTGGACAGTCTTTTCAGCCACAGCAACGCGTGGCCGGGTACAGCTAGTAGAGTAATAGAGTATGTGCTGACTTGCATTCTTAATTTAAGAATCATGCTGCACAGTGTTTGTGATAAATGGTCTAATCTTGCGATGTCCTTGTGAGCGCCTTTCATTTCGTCAAATTGGCAGAAACAGCAATTGATGCAGCGAGCAGAATGCGAAAATGAATGGAATCTAACAGAGAGCGTCATCATTAACTAAAGTGAAGAGCAGATGAGTTCAATAAATGGAGTTCATTCATATTTGATGAATATATTCACAGCTCATTCTGAATGGTTTCGTTATTAGGAAAGTTGAAATGGAAAAGCAGCATCAGCAGTTGTATTGTGTACGATGTACATGCTTATGTTGTTCTTCTCTTTTCTAGATCATCTTTCCGTTCCACTGGCAATGTCCGTACATTCCGCTCTGTCCACTCGCTCTCTCCTACGTTCTCAACTCACCAACACCTTTCATAGTCGGTCAGTGTCAATTCAATTCAACTCCTCAATTCAATTCACAAAGCAGCTGGTTGTCTGTCTGTTTTTCTGTCTATCTCTCTGTCTCTGACTGTTCGTCTCTGTCTGTCTGCGCTTCTGTCTATCTCTCTGTCTGTCCGTCTCTGTCTGTCTGTTTTTCTGTCTCTGTCTGTCCGTCTCTGTCTGTCTGTGCTTCTCTCAAGATGTTGGAGTGCAAGAGCAAGAACTGCTCTTGTCGTTTTGTGTCAGTTTAGAAATTGCAGGTCAGCTGCTTTCCCTTGGTAATCACTTTACTGCACTTAATTCTGTGTGTTATGTTACTATTTGTATTATATCTGCGTGATATGTGCCTTCATGTGTGTGTAATGTGTGTGTGTGTGTGTCTGATATGATCCTGTGTGATCGTTACATTGTCTTTTACTCTTCTAATTCTAGGCATTGATTCACGTTATTTCGATCTCTACGATCCTCCGTCTGACGTGACCTGCATCGACCTCGACACGAATACGCTTACGATGTTAGTCAGACGCCAACTCTTTCTATTGTTGTTGCTTTTTGAGGCGCTATATAAATGCTGTTTTGTTGCCTTACGTAGCAGTAGGAATTTGAATGATGACTCGTAGATTACTTATTTTGACAGACTATCTGCTCATGCTAGAATCATGATTACTTTAATACGAATGATTCGCAAAGTATTGGATTCAGTTGGTTGAATCGGTGACTATTGTTGTTAGCATCCTTTTGTTATTGGTTTCAGTGAATCCTATTGTTATTGCTCTCAGTGGGTCCTATTGTTATTGTTCTCAGTGCAGTTACTTTTGCTGTTTTTTATTGACTAGAGTTTAATTGGAGAAAGTTTTTCTGCTTTCAGATCGGACGATAGGAAAGGACAGACGTTGAAAATGATGCCAAAGGTTTCTATTCTTCTGCTTCTGAATTGTTTCACTTCTCTTCTTCTTATCTTATCTATGACAAAACAATTGAATGAATCCATTGTCATAAGAATGCTATCTACAAAAGAATGAATCTTGTGATTTTGTGGCAGTATAAACCTGACAAGTTCCACGATAATCAGTTCTGCGTTCCGCTTCTTTCGCTTAATTTTAATTCTTCTTGGCTACAAATTACATTCATCACTTGACTTTGGTTGGAGCACTGAACACCGTGAGCAACCAAAACATCTCTTGTCTCCTTTTCACGCCTTTGCTTTCATCTTTTGGTTGGTGGCTCCTTTAGTCAGCTTTTCAAGTTCTCCTTGTGGTTTCCTTGGTTTCTTTGACTCTTTGTGATTCCTTTTCTATGGTTTCTGACTCTCTGATTGTTTCATTGGTTGCTTTTGTAGAAAGCGGTGAAGGTGCTGAAGGCGACGTTGGAGAAGCTGTATGATCATCTCTGTCAGAATCCGACATTCTCTGCTGCGAGCAGCCAGGAGTGGCTGGATACGGAGGATGGTCAGTCGGAGGAGACAGACTTCAGTGGATGGAAGAAGGAGGTAAGCAGGAGGAGGAGGAGGAGGTTGGTGGGAAGTTAATGCCAGATATGATCTGGAATTTATGGAATAGCTTAAAAAACGTTCGTTAGTTGGAGCAATGCAAATGTTGTTTCTTTTGGGAGCAGATGAATATGTTTACAGGTTGTTCTTCATATGTTGTTGTTTACAGGTTGTTCTTTATTTGTTGTTGTTTACATGCTGTTCTTTATATGCTGTTCTTTATTTGTTGTTGTTTACATGTTGTTCTTTATATATTGTTCTTTATATGTTGTTGTTTACATGTTGTTGTTGTTGCTGTTGTCGTTGTTAGGTGCAGATGGAGACGTCGATACAAGAGGCGTTTCTGCGTTTCATGGCGGTTATTCTCAAGGGATACAACAACTTCCTTCTTCCGATCGTCAAAGCACCGACTCTTGTCACGACGGATGTCTCCAGTCTTTTCGACATTCAAGGTCGCGATTATTATTTAGTGCACACACATACACGTACACACACACAGACAGAGGAAGCCAGAAGATAGGCAGACAGAGAGAGAGAGAGACAGACAGACAGAAAGGTAGCCACATCCAGATGATTGGCTGTTTCAACATTTACATGTTGAGGATCTTGCAACCACATCTGCTTCTGCTTCTCTCTCAATTTCGACGATTGTGTGAGCAAGTTAATGCGGTGGCGTTGGCATGCTCCTCAAAAGCATGTACATCTTTTTGTTAACACATTACCAGTCTTTCGCATGCTACTTGCGTCTCGTGAGTCAGCTTTGACCAATCAACTCGATCGCTTCTTCTCTTCCGACGTCTTTACCGCAATATTCTTTTTGTTGTTTCAACTCTCTTGTTTGGCCTTCGAAAAGTTCACTTCTCCTCTCTCCAGTCTGTTCTAAATGCGGCGTTCACAGTAATGGAAGGACATACTCACTCATCCAACATTTCATTTTTGTGATTCATCATCTTCACTGGCTACTGCCTTTACTGTTTCAATTCAGCTCAAGGTTCTTGCTTCAATTTACTCATGTATGTATGATTGTATGTATGTATGTATGATTGTATGTATACGAACATTTATATAGTGCCTTACAATACAATAACCTCTTGTCTTCTCGCTTAAAACCCATCTCTCACTCTGTCCTTCATTATCAGTCAGCCGCATAATTTCTCTAAAATTATCGTCGATGTCGTTTGTTTAGGTTTTCTGAAGAGTCGCGACCGAGCGTATCACAAGTTCTTTGTGATAATGATGAAGACGCAAGCGTTCTCTCGCTTCATCGAAGAACGGTCTTTCGTGTCGGATAAAGACACGTGTCTCGCGTTCTTTGATGAATGCGTCGAGAAAGTTGACGAGAACAGTCACGACGTCCGATTGATAGATCTGGAAGACACTCTGCAGAGGTCAGAACAAATGACGCCTCTCTTCTCAATCAACAGATAATCTCACTTCATTAATGTTGATTTCTTCCATTTTTCGATTCCTATGTTTCAATCGTTGCATTGTTGTCCTCTGTTGTTGTTATTGTGTTGCATTGTTGTCATCTGTTGTTGTTATTGTGTTGCATTGTTGTCATCTGTTGTTGTTATTGTGTTGCAGTGAGCGATATTTGAGTCTAGTCTGACCATAAACAGATACTGAGTAGTTCCTCTTTAAATCTTTTCGATAGCCATTTACGGAATTCCCTTGTTTTTATGTTGCTTGTCTGGATGGACTGTTGCATTGTTGTCATCTGTTGTTGTCATTGTGTTGCATTGTTGTCATCTGTTGTTGTTATTGTGTTGCATTGTTGTCTTCTGTTGTTGTTATTGTGTTGCATTGTTGTCATCTGTTGTTGTCATTGTGTTGCATTGTTGTCATCTGTTGTTGTTATTGTGTTGCATTGTTGTCTTCTGTTGTTGTCATTGTGTTGCATTGTTGTCTTCTGTTGTTGTTATTGTGTTGCATTGTTGTCTTCTGTTGTTGTTACTGTGTTGCATTGTTGTCATCTGTTGTTATTGTGTTGCATTGTTGTAATCTGTTGTTGTTATTGTGTTGCAGTGAGCGAACGGTGTTTGTTCCGCCTCCAGAGCCAACTGGTCTCCCAGACAACGTTGAATATAAGTAAGTAGACTTCTCTAGTCTGCAGCCTTCTTTTCCAGCTTTTAATTTTCTCTCTTCATAAAATGTTTCATTAAATTGAGGACGTTCTAGAACCTCCTCGCTCTAAGACTTCAACTGGAGTCAATCAAAACAATGCATTTGCAGACAATAAATGGTCTGAATACAATTATTGGAAGAAGACTACATCGTCATCTTTTGTCTGTTGCTCCACTGAATTGCTCATGTCTTACGCTCATGGCTTACGCTTATGTCTTACGCTCATGTCTTACACTCATGTCTTACGCTCATGTCTTATGATTGCCTCCTGGAATCTGAGACAGATTGAGTCTATTAAAACAGAGGCATGACCAACCGAATGATGTGGAAAAACAGAATATTGTCTGGCATAAATGGCATCTGAATAAAAATCCTGGGTCATGTAAGATGCAATATTCACATCACCTTCATGTTTACTTGTTAATATAGGTTCTATGAATGCATTTCACTTATATGCTCTGAATGAAGAATGAATTGGTGGATGAATGGATGGGTGGGTGGATGAATGGATGGATGAATGGATGAATGGGTGGGTGGATGCATGCATAGCCACATACAATGATTCTTGTAATTTGTGGTTTCCATTGTTACTCAGATGGTCAATACGTTTTGATCTTTTCATTTCCATAATTTTGTTGTTGTTTCTGATGATGCTTTGTCTGCGTTTCTCTTTCAGTTATTCTGGATTTCCATTGTTGGACATGTCATTGTTTCCTCCGGTTGTTGCCCCAGTTGCATCGCAGAGTGTTACAGCACTCAAGACAACATCTGGCGCTGGCGAGTCGAATCCCTCGTTCCTCTGTAGTCCGATGACGCGTCGGACGAAACACGAACTGAAATCAGCGCAGAAGATCGCCATGAAACACTCGAACATTCCAAAGATGTGGGCCAAGTATGTTCTCATCTTTGCTTCTTCTCATCACTGCTCATGACATCTATTCATGAATTCTCCTCATGAATTTCCCTCATGACTTCTCCTCTTGCTTGCACTTATCTTCTCTTCTGATGTCTTCTCTCCAGTGGTTAAAGTGGTTTGGGTGAGCAGTGAGAACGCTGAATGTGAGCAGTGGGAACGCTGATGAAGAATTGCATTGAAATGCATGTGTTTTGGCGTTCCATCGTGATGGGCAGTGGGAACGCAAGCCAAGAATTTCGAGAGCAGTGGGAACGCCGTTCCCACCCACTTTAAACCCTGCTTCTCTCTCTCTCTTTTCTCTGTCTTGGCCAGATGACGTTTGGTGCGTAACTGTCTCAGTTATTATTTGTTCAATGTTCTTTCAGATCTTTTATTTATTAAAAGTTTGACTTAATGCTATTTCGTTGAGTTGCTGTTTAATGGTAGAATAAAAAAAATGATGCAGAATGTTGAGATGATTGTGATTATTAAATTCTTCTTATTATTTTTATTAATTAATGGCTCTTATTGCACCAGCATCTAAAGCACTTTGCAAGATCAGCGAAAACAGAGATTGAGTTGTGGGTCGGGTGAACTGAGCTGATGACCTTTGACCTGACCTGACCTGACCTGACCTGTGCTATTGTTCTTTGTCATTGTAGTTGTTTGGTCTGGCATTGCTACAGTCTGTGGTTCATTCATCTTCCGGCTTACATGAAGACAGTTCATTCAAAGACAAAGGCTTTGCGCTGCGCTTTCGAAGTCCTCGGCAAAGCTCAGTCAGAACGGCTTCAGCCACCGGATGAGGTCTTCACTCTCTTTGTGTGTCTGTCTGCCCCTGTGTGTGTGTGTGCGTCTGTCTGTGTCTGTCTGTTTCAGTGTCTTTTAGTCTAGAGTAGAGAAGCGTTTGGTGAAACAGTGTTATAGATCAGTGGTTCCCAACCCGTGGGCCAAAAGTGGCCTGCCAGGTCGAAAAATGGCCCCTCAACCTCTCAAAAAATTAACCAAAATATAATTATGCAAGTTTGATTTAATTATAAAATTACTATCTTTTTCATTCAAAATCTTGAAGCCATTTAAAACTTGAACTTAAGTTTTATTAAGGTATAAGCCAAGCCTAACTAAGGCTTAAGTTAACAGTTTCTGTATGAAGCTCAAAGTTAAACACTATAAATTATTTTTGATTTTTCCACTAATTTTGTTCTTCATGTTATAGGTTACGGGGTATGTCAACTTAATTTTCTTGAATAAACGATATATATATGTGTGTGTATATATATATATATATATATATATATATATATATATATATATATGACTATCAGTGTTTCAGTTGACAATAAAATTTTAAATAAATTTCAACTTTGTGGCCTCTCATGTCCTTCAACAAAGAAAAAGTGGCCCTAAGATAATAAAAAAGGTTGGGATAGAATGAATACGAGTTAATGATTATGGAGAATGGAATATGAAGAGTTACAGTAGAGCTGAGATGAAGAGTAGAAGACATAGAGTATGTATGAAGTAGAGTATACATGGCTGAAGTAGAATATATATTTAAGAGTAGAGCTGTTTATTTAGACCTCTGTGTCTGTTGTTGTTTCATCATTATGTATGTTGTTCTATTGAGTTGTCGTTGCTCTGTTGCTTCTATGGTTGACGCTGTTGTCTGCTGGTGTGCAACAGGTCTGCTATCGTGTGATGATGCAGTTGTGTGGCTTATATCATCAGCCAATTATGGCCGTCAAAGTTCTTTCAGAGATGAAGCGAAATGGAGTCCAGCCAAACGCCGTCACTTACGGATTCTACAATAAGGTGAGAGGTGATGGTCTGAATATAGCAATATATAACAATGCAAGTACATTGGCCAGATTTATTTGACCTTAACCCTTGCTGCAATTCTTTGTTTCATTGTTTCAACACTCAATTGTTAAGCATCTATTCTACTCTCCTCTATTATTCTCTATATTCTGTTCTGTTCATGTTTTTTTCTTTGTTTGTTTGTATGTGCACTTGTTATAGCGTCCCCTCAAGCTCGCCACTCAGAGGTGCTCCCGACTACAGCGCGGACACTGCATCTGTTTCTCGCCGAAGCGCTGAGCAATTGCACGTGAAGCACTTGCCCAAGGTCTCTACATGGCGACTTGAGGTGGATTTGAAGCTGCAACCCTCTGGCTACAAGGCAACGAACATTCCCACTACACCACCGCACCCCACGTTCTAAGCTACCATTGTCAATTTCATTGTGTAATTGGTGCTTGGCTGACCATTTGCTAACGTCATCTGGTTAGAGTTGCTTCTCATCCAATGTTCGCTAACTGAGATGATTATGGCAGCGGGTTATGATGTTGAAGATGATGAAGACTATGATGATGATGATGATGATGATGAAGACTATGATGATGATAATGGAGGTGATGGTTTGACATAGGCTGTGCTGGAGAGCAAGTGGCCGACTGCTGACATGAGAGGCTATCAGCTGTGGACACGCTTGCGTCATGTGATCATGGCCGTGGCACAGTTCAAGCGGTCGTGGCACACCAGACGCCACTCCGTCTATTCCAACTCGGAGAGTGACTTAGACCGACAAAGCATCGACAGCTTCCTCGATGCTGAACCAGTTGGAGCACCAATCATCAAAGATCTGAAGGGCAAAGGTCAAGGTGGCAAGAGGTCAAGGACAGACAGTGAAACTGGACCAAGTCAGAGTTCAACCGCAGCCAATGAGGAACGAATTAGCAATGGTACGTGTCACCTGCAGACTGGTCTCCTCTTATTATCTTGTTTTACTCTGACTGATATGATGACTTGCCTACAGTGTTTCACCATGATTGCATAGAAGACTTATAATTCGTTTATTATTGATGCTGTCAACTCTGTTGCATTGCTGCTATTGACCTATGGCCTGATCTAGTTTTCATCGTTGATCATGTATCATTTGACCTGACCTAATTAGCTGAGTTTTACAACTTTTCTATTGGTTCATCTGTGTCCTCCTGACCTGACCTGACCCAGTTAGTGTTCTGACGTCTGATTTGTCGAGTGGACTTAGGCGTGTTCTTGTTCTTGGCCAGGAGGTCTGAGCGATCGAGGTTACGGTTCATCGAACTTTGAAGAGGGCAAACGAATCTCCCTTCTTCTCGGCTCTTCACAGAATTCTCTTGACCTCTCTGGCAGCAACAGAACAACAACAACGACAACAACGATGACGTCATCGTCGTCGGCCAACGACCGAACGCCAACGGAATCCGATCCATCGTCGTCAACTCCATCGACCTCTCAAGGTCAGAACGAGAACTGAGATCGAGATGGAGGAGGAGGAGGAGGAAGAGAGAGGAAGTATGGAAGGACTGACAGAGGGAGAGGCAGAGAAGGAGAGAGGAATGATTAGAGACAGAGAAAGGGAGGAAAGAGGAATACACAGAAGATGGGCAGGGTGGAAGAAAGAGAGAGATACAGGAGGAGGAAGGAAGAGATGGAGGGAGGGATGGAGGGAGAAGGGAGGGATGGAGGGAAGGTGCATCAAGACAGCTACATGTCATGATTGTTTATTTTGCAATAAGGCTTTCTGTCACGATGATATTTTCATCAGTATTTACGTTAAATATAAAATGATAAGTTTGTAGTTTTCCACTCAATCAATCACTTCGCAATTGAGCGTTGTTAGCCAATCTGTCGTCTCAAACAGAAGTGAGTCACTTGACATCAGGAATTAATAAGAAAATTAATCAAAAAGCAATCAATTAAGTTTCTTTAAAAGTTTAATCAATTAATTAATCGTCAAAATACACAACTATTCAGAGAATAATCTGAGTAGAAACTGTTTAGACTTTTGTTTCCATGTCGTCTTCATTTTCTTGATTTTATTTCTTCTTCCTGTTGACCTCTTTTTTCAGCTGACGGTCCAATCACGACGACGCGCTCCACTGACCTAAATCCCGATTCTGGAACGTCATCTGATCACTTTGTTGGCACGGTAACGAGCTCGTCGAGCTGTGAGACAGTGGCATCATCATCGTCATCACGTCTTGACATCGTGATGATCGCCAATTCCAACGAAATGGGTTCGGACCGACAGGACGGCGTTTGTGTTGATAGGAAGATGGCCGACTGCACTGGCTCCCTGTCCATCGCAGGTGACCTTGACTGGTCTGGCAATGTGACCCTCATGGCTGCTTCTGACATTGAAGGTCTGTCCCAAGTGGCAGAGGAGGAAGTGGAGGATGATGATGGTGAGGAGAAGCAGGGCAACTATTGGTCGCTGAGCAATGAGTCACACAGACGAGTCGTCGTCTTTCCATCGTCCAATCTCGATGGTTGCAGTAGGACAGTGGATTCTTCGCCTCTTGACCTCTCCAGTCCAGATGATCCCAATGCGGATGGAGAAGAAGGAGGAGAGAGCAGCTGGAGTGGCAGTGGCACAGGTCCTCTGCAGCTGCAGAACAACCTACTCATTCCAGTGACGGAGAATGATCCTCTCGGGGTCTTCAGCCTCCCTCTTCCTCCACCACTTGCGAATCCACCACCAGACGTCAACGAGTCAACTGATGGCAACATTGTTGTTGTCGTTGGACAACGACGGTCTCTGTTGTCAGACGTTCGATTGTTTGCAGGAACAGGAGGAGCAACGGAAGACGAGGCCAAGAACAATCGCAACGGAACGATTGTGCGTGACGGAGACGGATTGAAGCAACCGTCTTCGGATGTGGAGCAACCTCCTTCCAGTCAGAACGTCAGCGTTGCCTCAGAAGAGTCAACGGTTGCCGTTCGTCGACCTAAGTCAACGTCAAGTCAACTGATCGGCAGTGTGATGCGCACGGCTGCGACGCGTCTCTTCTCGAAATACAACGA
The DNA here is from genome assembly GCA_949752735.1 of Lumbricus terrestris. Taxonomy (NCBI): domain Eukaryota; kingdom Metazoa; phylum Annelida; class Clitellata; order Crassiclitellata; family Lumbricidae; genus Lumbricus; species Lumbricus terrestris. The sequence goes on from OX457044.1 coordinate 55,699,497, forward strand.
TCTGAAGAAATCGATTGCGATCCAAGGAACGAAGATCGATTCTGGGAGTCTGAGCAGCATCAACAGCGTTGGCAGCATCGATCCAACGCTCACGAATTCATCGTCAACTGCTGCTTCGGAGAGCAGTGATGGAGACAGAGCAAGCTCCGATGACAGAGACAGCACTGGAGGAGTGGGGGGGGCTGGCACGGCGATGGGACTATGTGAGTCCAGCGTTGTACTCACTCCGCCCAAGAGTCGACTTCGTGTCCCCGGTCTCTACGCTCCTTTGGGTATGTTGTCAAGGGAAGGAGTTGGGTGTCCAATAGTTGTTTTGAGTTTTCTGTTTGAAGTTGCGTTTTGTTTTGATTGGTTTTTGTTGTTCTTCGCTCTGAGTTTAATTGGATGGATAACGGATGGAGAAGAGATGTGAGTTGCAGCAGCATGTTCTCTGATCTTTTTTAGTGTACAGCTGACTGCTTCTACTCTCCTATTGTCTCTTTTCATTTCATCTCTGAGCAAATATTCAATTTTTTTATCTAATATTATAAATTTGTCACAGAAAGGCATTGAATCCAAAAGTGTCTTACTTTCTCAATATTGGGAACAAAAATCTGAGGTTTTTCTGTGCAAAGTCCCCGGTTTTTCTTAAGTGAATTCTTTTCGATGATTGTGAGAAAATTCGTCGTCTGCTAATTTTTTGTGGTTGAGTTGACGGAATTCATCTTAGCAATTGGAAGTTTTTTCGTTGATTTGCATGATTCTTGTTCTTGTTCTCTTTTCTTTAACGATTTGATTGTTAAATAATTTTCTTTTCTCTTTTGTCAGTGAATTTGATGCAGAGAATAAATTTTTGTGGATGAGAAGCTTGGATCTTGGAAGAGGGATTGAGAATTTGGGGATTGAGGGTGTTCGGGAAATAAAGAGGAGAAGGAGGAGGAGACTGTAAATGGCTTTTGATATGAGAAGGGTTGAGAGAGGAGTTGGGTGGGTGGGTTGGGTGGGTGGAAACATGATGTCACTAAATGTCTCTGCATCTTCACTGGACAAAGAGTTTGGTTTCGTTTGTCTGTCTGCATGTTTGTCTGTCTGTTTCTTTAACCGTCTGTTTGTTTCTATGTTTGTCTGTTTATGTTTAGCGACCATGTGGGGGGGCTTAAAGACCCTTCCATCGCGCGGAACTCTTCAGGGATTGGCTTCCAGTCTCGAACACATGAGAGCGTCAGTGCGTGGCAGCCTGATGGATGGATGGACGGCAGCAGCAGCAACGGAGGAGGAAGCGACGGATGATGATGATGGTGCTGATGGGAGTGGGAGGCCAGCTCCACCACGGTCCTCTGGTGGGGCTGGTCGAAGGGGGAATCATGATGGGGGAATGGGAGAGGATGGAGGATCGGGGCAAGATGATTTTGACGATGACTTGAATGACCTGTCTGAGTTGAAAGGTGGTTTTGTCTTTCATCGTTCGTTCATTCACTCCTCCTCCTAATCCTAATCCTCTTCTGCTTTCTTCTTTCTTCTCTTTTCTTATCATATGTCTTTGTTCTGTTAAATAACAATACACAACGTTGTGTCTATCACTGTTTCCGTATTTTTGCCGGTTTTCGTTTGATTTAATTTGCGAACTTCTGCTAGAGCATGTAACGTTGTTTCGCTTCAACCATGTTACGCTTGATTGTTACGTTGATTGTTACGTTGATTGTTACGTTGATTGTTACGTTGATTGTTACGTTGATTGTTACGTTCACGTTGCGTTGCAATCGTTGATTGTTTTCTGCTTCCGGCGTAAATTGTTCGATTGTAAATGGATGAGTTGTTGTTTTTCTTCCACTCAGGTCCTTCACCTCATGGTGACCTTGATCAGTTGGTTCCAGCTGAGGAGAACAGCGACCGAGGGTCGGTGACGGGTGACCAGTCTTCCATCCGCTATTCCACTGGTTCCATGCTGAGCCTGCCGCAGTCTTTCGCTCCAGTGGAGGTGGAGATGTCGAGTCTCTCGAAATGTCAGTCATGTGGTAATCTGTTGTACGATGAAGAGATCATGGCAGGATGGACATCTGATGATTCCAATCTTAATACGAGGTACGGCAGCAGCAGCAGCAACAGCATCTTCTTCTCAATAGACGCTTCATATGTAAACAAAGAAATTCATTTTCAAAGAGATGCTGCTACATAAATTTATGCGTAGCTGATGAAGAAGGATTTGCTGGCATTCAGCTGCTGTGGGTCGACATTTGAATGAAATAATAATAATAATTCTGATGGTAATGAAGACAATGGACTGCAAGACAATTGATGGCATGATGGAATGGGAAAAGTGGAGACTGGAGAGAGAGGTCGATGATGTCATGCACTGTTTTCTGTATTTGCAATGAAAATCAGTTGGTTTTCTTTAAGCATATAATTATGATCTGACCTTTTTAAAAGCATAGAATATGGTGTTGGGTGTGTGTGATGTAATGGTGTTGGGTGTGTGTGATGTAATGGTGTTGGGTGTGTGTGATGTAATGGTGTTGTTGTGTGAAGAGAATGTCTAACGTTGTCTGTTCTGTTTATCAGTTGTCAGTTCTGTGGTCAAGGTCTCGTTCCGTTCATCCATATCTACATCCGAGTGAGTTGTTCAGCCACTTACCTACCGTATACAAATATCTACTTGTATTTTTAGCGATCAATAAATTGAATTGAATTGAGTCTATGATAATCGCCGTCATCATCTCTGTCATGATGACAGAGATGATGATGGCGATTATATTCTATGCTTTTGTCATCATTTCTATCATCATCTCTGTCATCATCTCTGTCATCTTTTCTGTCATCATCTCTGTTCATCATCATCTCTGTCATCATCTCTGTCATCATCTCTGTCATCTTTTCTGTCATCATCTCCTGTGTCATCATCTCCTGTGTCATCATCTCTGTCATCTTCTGTGTCATCATCTCTGTCATCTTCTCTGTCATCATCTCTGTCATCATCTCTGTCATCATCTCTGTCATCTTCTGTGTCATCATCTCTGTCATCTTCTGTGTCTTTATCTTCAACACATTAACAACACCACATCAACAACACGTTAACAGCATCAGAGCTGAACTAGTCTCTCTTCAATGAAAGAATTCTCAACAGAAAACAAGGCTTCTTCTTCTTCTTCTTCTTGCATATGCTGTGATAGATAGGTCCCTCCATATGAAATGGCTTTCCCCTCCTTTACGGGCTAAGCTCATGCCTGGCTCTTCCCTGCATCCTCTCGATCTCTCAAGACATTTCTTTACCGCCCCTCCACCCCCACACCCTGGAACTTCTGCATGGAAAGCATCTATGAATAGTCTATGCTCTGAGAGGTGCTCTAAAAAAAATTTGATACATTACAATACGATACAAACGTCAAATATAAATTCTACGAAAGGAGTTGACAGATGCGATTTGATTCTCGAGAATATGCATCTTGTTCACTTCTTAGCGTCACTGTCAAGTTCTCAGAATCATCTACACGCACAGATTCAACGCACATGCATAGTTTAATAATTTAATTTACTTACTTACTCAGATGACCTATCTATGTTGTTGTTAACGTGTTGTAGGATTATCGTCAGTCGATTCGTTCGCCCATGTCTAACCTCAGCCAATCAGTGGAGAGTATGCTAAGCGTTCAGTCGGCCAATGTCTCCTCAGCCAATCGCAGAGCAGCAGCGGCTGATCCATCGTCGACCAATAGCGACATTGACGTACAACATGCGCCCTCTGGTGGTGACGACACAAACGGGTCTGGCCGACCCCGGTTGACCCCTGCCCTCGAAACGATGAGCGAGACATCGACGGAGAACGAAGACCAGACGGAAGCAGCGGACAGAGGCAGCATAGCAACGGTTGGCATGACGACGGAGTTGGCAGAAATCGTGGAAGATGCAAAGTCGGACGATGAAAACGATGAAGCAGCGTGTACGGCGGCAGTGCCGGAGAGAACTGATACTGTGGACTGTGCTGTTGATGTTGATGGAGATGAGGAGAGGATGGAGAAGATGCAAGGTGATGAGGCTGTGCTTCGTAATGACTGTCTTGTTGTGAACGGTGATTTGTTAGAGAGAACGACGGTTGATGAAGATGTGAAAATCGAGAGAACTGTTGTTGACATGGAATCAAGTGAAGTGGATGAGGTTAGAAGTGAATTGATGGAATCGAATCGGAACAATGGTGTAAGAGGAGAAGATGTGAAGACGAGTGATGGTGACGGGTCTTTGTCTTGCATTGTTCATCCCTCCCTTCCTCCTCCACCTCCCTCTTCTTTGTCATCTGGTCTGTGTTACGGTTCACGAGGAGGAGGAGTGGGAGTGGGAGGAGGAGCGGAGAGTCAGTGGCGATCCAAAGACCTCGAGCTTGGTCTGTCGTCTTACGTCAACTGTCGAAAGCGTTTGGATCCAGTGCGACTGGAAAACCGACGATGCACGAGCGAGATTTCGTTGGATTTGCTTAGTCCCGCAGCAGATGATGACGTCGTCAGTGGAGGCAGGTCGTCACATTCGCGACATGGAAAGGAAACGACTGCGGCTGGAAAAGCGTTGAGCGATGGAGCAAGCGTTCGGTCAAATGGAAGCGATGAAAAGAACGGAATCAATAAGTAAATGAATCACATTTCATCAGATAACAGATCAGCTTAGATGTTTTAGATGATTCATCTCATCTTATTTTGACCTACCTGACTTTTAGCCTCTGACCTTTTCTAATTAAAAGCTGTCATCTGTTCTAAATATTATGTCATCAGTTATTTAATCCAATCATATATCTAATCTATTATTACTCAGGGTGGATATTTCTGTAGAGCCTTTTTGGTGAACAAAACTCTCGGCTCACATGCATCTATGAATTGAGAGAACTTTCGAAAGACCTTTAGACATCGTCCGTTACACAGTAACTGAAAGAAGTAACTGATGATTGCGTTTACTTATGATTGCGTTTATTGATGATTGCGTTTTCGGATGATTGCGTTTACTGATGATTACGTTTACTGATGATTGCGTTTACTGATGATTGCGTTTACTGATGATTGTATTTACTGATGATTGCGTTTACTGATGATTGCGTTTACTGATGATTGCGTTTACTGATGATTGCATTTATTGATGATTGTGTTTACTGATGATTGCATTTACTGATGATTGCGTTTACTGACGATTACGTTTACTGACGATTGCGTTTATTGATGATTGCGTTTGATGATGATTGCATTTACTGATGATTGCGTTTTTGCGTTTACTGATGATTGCGTTTACTGATGATTGCGTTTACTGATGATTGCATTTATTGATGATTGTGTTTACTGATGATTGCATTTACTGATGATTGCGTTTACTGACGATTACGTTTACTGACGATTGCGTTTATTGATGATTGCGTTTGATGATGATTGCATTTACTGATGATTGCGTTTACTGACGATTGCGTTTATTGATGATTGCGTTTGGTTTCTTTCACGATCAGCGTACGTAAGTACGTGGAGTTGGATCCGATTACCGTACCGTACCTGAGTCCACTCGTTCTTCGCAAAGAACTTGAGAACGTTCTTGATCAAGACGGCGATCTTTGCCTCAGTCGATCCGAGTTTGTCGATCAACATCCGATCCTCTTCTGGAATCTCGTCAGTTCTCAATCAACATCTGTTGATTGATTTCTAATCAATAGATGACTGTTTGATTGCCTGCCTTAGCTATACATCAGTGTCGTCATCATCGTCATCATCATCGTCGTCGTCATCATCATAATCGTCATTATCATTGTCGTCATCATCGTCGTCGTCATCATCGCCGTCATCATCATCGTCTTCCATTTTCTTTGTGTAGCTCTACTTCTTTTGCAGACTTAGTAACCTTTCTAATGATGTTTCTGCAATTTGAATGAATGTTGGAGAGTAAGTCCCATAATGTCCTGCCATATAACATGATGGCATGGTGGTGAGGGGTGGGAGATCATCTCCTTAACATTGTCAATTTATGGACAAATCCCAATGTCCTTGACAGCACTCTAGTGTTTGCTTCTGATAAATGTCTATCAAATAATAGTATTTGTTTTGAGTTGATGATGATGATGATGATGATGATGATGATGATGATGATGATGATGATGGATGATGATGATGATGATGATGATGATGATGATGATGATGATGATGATGATGAATTAGTTTATGTTGCTTATCATCATCATCAGAGGAAGATAGCGAATAGGAATGTCTGTCTGTGTGTCTTTTTGCCTTCTCTCATTTGTCTGTATGTATGTGTCTGTGTGTAGGTCTGGTATTTCAAGCGCCTTGACGTTCCTAGTCACATGCCAGGTTTCATTCTAGCAGCAAAGACCCTCAACAAGAACAGCACAGTGAGTCATCGACGCCACCTCGACCAATCATTGGCAACCATTTAATATGCATTCTATTGTTAAGCATTATACTATTACGCATTCTATTATTACGCATTCTATTATTACGCATTATATTATTACGCATTATATTATTACGCATTATATTATTACGCAGTGGAATTGACTGCATGATCAGATATGGAATTGGAGAACTCAGTTGAACTCTGTCTCTAGTAGATAAGGAGTGACTGAAAGCAATGGATTTGTGGGACTTTGTTCTGCTCACCAGACAAAGGTGAATAGTCAGACAGACTGACAGACAGAATTCGAATGTTTGTCTCTCTCTGACTTGAGCGTTTGAAGACATTTTGTTTTCTGAGAATGACGAAATTTGACGTCAGATGAAATAAGACGAAACATGCATTGAACAAAGCAGAGAACTGTGGACAATAAATTATTGACAGACTGTTGGCCGCCATATGTCTCAGAACATATATGAAGATGCGTTACTGAAACGCTCCATCATCATCATCATAAGACAAAGCAGCCTGTTGTCGTTGCTGTTGCTCATGTTGCTGAATTGGTTGTGTGTTGTCTGGTTGTTCAGCCGTTGTCGAGCGTTTGGTCGACATGTGACAGTCGACATGTGTCGATCACGTGCCAATGGGATAACGTTCGTCTGCATCAGGACCACGGAGCGCCAATGTACATCCTGTGGAGCCAAGGTCAGTCATCCATGAAATCTTCGTCATCATCACCAGCGGCATCGTCATCCTCCTCGTCCTCCTCCTCTTCTCATTTCATTTATTTAATCTTCGTTCATCATCTCTTCTTTTCATGCTTTCGTCATCTTCTCTAAGATGCAGAGAATCTATTGTCTATCCATTCTCTCCCTCACCTCCTCCTCTTTGACGATTGGCTGATTGGTCAGTCTTCAACACACACCTGCGCACACACACTCGTGCACACACACATAAAAGTATATGTAGCGATAAACTTACATTCTGGTGGACGGACTCCAAGCAGGCACACGCACATAAACAGACACACACATAGACAGACACACAGACACACATAGACAGACACACATAGACAGACAGACAGATGGACGCATACAAATGGGAGCAAAGGATGACTTTTCTTGACAGCAACTGCCTCGATTTATTTCCTGTTTGTCAAATCATTCGTTTTGTTATTCAACATCAATTTCTATTTCTAATAAAATTCTCCATTTTTCTCATTTATTTTCTGCTTTTCTTTCAGTGCATGGATCGCATTCCAACTCTTCAACAGAAATATTTTCGAAAAGGTATTTCTCCTCTTCCTACCTCTGTCTATTTCTGTCTGTCTGTATGTATGCCCATATCTCTTTTCCACTAATTCTAGCAGAATAATCCGCAGTGCAGGCATGGGTGCCCACAGAAATGTTTGCAGGAGGTGTCAAAACACATTGGTCACAGTTGATGGATGTTTTTAGCAAGAGCTTGAAAATGCAACTTAAGCAGGAAATTAAGAAGACAGTTTTTTCACAGAGATTTCTAAAATTATGTCAGTTTCTCAGGTTTGTGTTGTGTTTAATTAGCAGCATTAGCGTTTTAGTGCGAAGAAATTTGTTAAAAGCTAAAAGTAGTAGTTAAAAATAGGAAATCGATTTTCCAGGGGAGGGCAAGTGCCCCCTCTTGCCCCTATGTGAGGGCGCCCATGTGTGCAGGTAGGTCATGACTCCCTTATATACCATCGCATATCAGAAGTACATTGTTATACATGCGGAGATATAGTTGGGAGTGTGACGATGTGATGAGAGACAAGATGATATATTGTTGCTTCAGCTGCTGTGGTTGGTCTTGAGTCTAGACGTCTTTTGTATTGTGTGTCTACACATCACACATGTGTGTGTCTACACATCACACGTGTGTGTGTCTACACGTCACACGTGTGTGTGTCTACACGTCACACGTGTGTGTGTCTACACGTCGAACGTGTGTGTGTGTGTCTACACGTCACACGTGTGTGTGTGTCTACACGTCACACGTGTGTGTGTGTGTCTACACGTCACACGTGTGTGTGTGTGTCTACACGTCACACGTGTGTGTGTGTGTCTACACGTCACACGTGTGTGTGTCTACACGTCACACTCGTGTATGTATGTATGTGTGTGACTGTGTGTTGTTCTGTTTGGTTTAATTCTCTGAAGCACGATGACGAGTATTCTGAACCAGATCAAGAGGAATGACGTCATTTCTCCGCTGCGACTCATTCTGAAGGAGCGCAGTAAGCAGCGGATGCAGACGAGTAAGACGCGATTCCACAGCATCTACCGCGACCTCCTCTTCCTCTCATTCACGGTCCTAGGACGCGAAAACATCGACCACGGTACGTCGCCTACTGCTACTCACTCACTCGCTCACTCACTCACTCATCCACCGCTTCTTCAGTTAACTCATCCCAACTCTGAGGCTTCTGGCACATGAGTTCATATCCAGATATTCATCGGACTTTTATGGCTTAATTATAATGATAATAATGATTACGACAATTTGTATGGTGCCATTACAATGGCACCTTATAATGCAGCTAACAGGTGTGATAGGCCTTAGAAAACAAGTGTCTTCTTAGCATAGATTTAAAAGAGTTCACTGACTCCAATGAGCCGTACATTGTCCAGTTTCTATAAAAATTGTAATGGGATTGACAAATTAAAAACAATTTCTATCTGAGATTTTCTTTCATGTAACATTGAATGGATTGGTTTTATGAAACATTGGAGACCTGGATGAACCAGATTTAGTGTTTGTCTCAACCAATCAGATTTCGTATTTAGTTTTGTGGCACTCAATTGGATGAAGCGCTCGTCATGGAATGCGAAGGAGATGAAGGGTTTGAGCCTCCTCTCCTCCCAACCCTCCCACCCCTCCCTTACTCCGTCCACTCAATTGGTCAGAGTGCCATGTAAGGATGGTGAGCAAGTCTTTGAGGCCCAGCTAGTCGTTGCCCTTGATGTTCTGTCCGATCTGGTTGTATACAACTATATTGATACATGTGCATAATTCTGATCATCTTTCAATCAATATGAACTACGGTTGATTGTAATCTAATGTTGTTGACATTATGGTAAGATCTGTGTCTCTTATCTTATCCTATGTTCTGCTGGATTCTCATTTGCACGTCATAACAACAACAGAGGCGTTTGATCGTGAGTTCAAGAGCATGTTCCTTGAGCTTCCCGCTCACGACAGCGCTCGTCTACGAAACGCCGATCGAACTCCGAGCTCGACGGCCATCTGGTGTCGCAAGATGTTCCATGACCTTCAACTCGGAGGAGGAAGCGCTCCCTACTGACCGACCGACCGATCCCCCCTTCATTGGCCGGATGATGATGATGCCGCTGCCTCCCCCCCCAGTTGCTGGTCTGGCATCGGCCGACAGCGCAACCATCGCCATTTCCAGTCATTAATTTCACCTTCAGCAGTCCTTACTTTCACCTGCATCGACTGCCCACGTGTTGCTGCCATTGTTGCTGCTGCAGCCTAGGTCCATCGTTTAGACCGTTTAGGTGTGTGTGTGTGTGCGTGTGTGTGTCCTACCTGCATTCTGGACAGCGCCTCACGTCAATCAGTCTATCAGCCAGATGTAACGCTGCTGCTGCTGCTGCTGCTGCGACTGATGATGATGAAGTGCAGACAAAGAATTCATGAGCATTGACAATAATGATTGTCTTGTTGCTTTAAGGATAATAAAGAGTTTAAAGTATTATTATTATTATTAATCCTTGTCAAGAAAAATTCCTGAAAGTGAAGTTCTGTCACTTTTTCTGATACATATATATCGCCGCTACTTTGCTGCAGTTGCTTTGAAATCATTTATTTGACAGGACTTGGATTTAGTTGCGTCATGCTTTTACTTATTCTTACTTACTTGCTACTGTGATGTGGGTTTTTGGTGAGCGCCGCTTTTGTAGATTATTTTGTCGTTTCTGTTCCTTTGTAAATCGTAACGAAAATAAAGATGGAAGAAGTTCATCCGTCGTCGTAGTCCAAGTCCCAGTCAGCGAAAGAGTTGTTCGAGTTTCTTCAGAGAATCTGAATATTTACTGTCAAACAGGAACTTGATTTGATTTGGATATAATTTTGAAAGAGAGAGAGAGAGAGAGAGAGATGTACAACTGGAGAGTTTTCTTCATCTCCTGCTGCTATGTCCTCATCAAATTCCACCAGTCTATGTGTATCGCGTTTAGATGTATGATGATGAATCCGTTAGAATAAGATGTGCTCTGTTTTTGTCTAACTTAAACAGACTATGAATTCCTGTAAGTAGTTTTTAGGTAGGCCTATTAATTTCTATGAAGTTTGTGCTTCTGTTAAACACCTTTTCTTTATGTTGCATTTTAAATGTGTCATTTCCATTTCACGTATATTAGTAGTTAGGTATAATTTGTTCTTGACTGCGTTGAACTCGTGTCTCATATTAGGAGAGGAAGAAGGAGAGGTGGTGTAGCGATGTTTGGGTTTTCTTTAGTTAATTCATCTCTTTTACTTACTTGTGTGACTGAAAATCTTCTGCTTACGTCCTGCGCAGTAAATGGTTTATTTCTTCTGAGTATTTGTTTGCAAAACGGGGTGAATTTGTTCTTTTAAATTTAATCATTTTGTTTACTTAAATTTTTTAACACCTTGCTTCTTCTCAACTCATCTCTGATTTCTGATTCTTTTTTCCTTAGCGATGAAAACTCGTATAATAAGTTAGCTTACTTGATGGTTGGCACTTGACACTTGAATTGCTCGTATGAAAATATTTGATGACTAATGCTTCATCAGAAGAGAGACAGACAGACAGACAGAAAGAGAGACTTGGTTTTAAGAAACTTTGATGACGAGTTTGTTGTCTCGCTATTTGAATGGGTGCGGGCAAATTCAGTTTTGAGGAGAGGACGGACTGTTAAAGGTCATTTCCATCTTTATTTGACAGACAGATTTCTTCTCCTGATTTCCGATTTCCTTCCTTAGTTTCAATAATGCACATAAATACATTAATTATGATTCTGTGCTGTATCAAGAGAATGTAACGTTTGTTTATAAAAGTGTATTTTTGTGTGTGATAAACGAGGAGGTTAGCATGCAAGAACAACACACATCAATAAATAAATCGTTCGTTATTAATGTAATGCGTTAGTTGTTCATATTGCGTTTATAATTTTAAAGGCCTTGAAGCTGGAAGGTTGCGGGTTCGAATCCACCTCAAACCGCCGCATAGGGACTTTGAGCAAGTCCACTCGCAATTGTTCATGCGCTTCAGCGTGAAACTGCGATTGAGTGTCCACGCTGTAGTCGGGAGAACTTCTAAGTAGAAATCTTGGAGATGCGGTATAGTAAGTGCTCATCCCCATCACTGCAAGAACTCCTGGCACTTCCAAGAAGTAAATCCCAATTCAGATGCATTATTGAAGACGTTTTTCTTGACCAACCTTGCTACCTCCTCATCTGCTGATCAACAAATTGTGCCACTGATGGTCAACGTAAACCAAAAGACCTTCTTGACTGTTGGTGATCTAGTCTACAGCAAGTCTCAGCTTTCAGATGATACCACAGAGAAACATAGACTACGATCCACGTCCCATACCTAATACTTATGTCGATGTTACTTCTTCTTCCATCAACCTCTTATCCCATCCAGCGGCGCCCGCAGACGTACGCACGTGCGTACAGCGCGATGACTAAAAAAGGTCATCACTTTTTTCGGCAGATAGAAAAGGTATGTTTTGGGGGAAATTCTAGGTTGATGACTAAAAAAAAAAGGTCATCACTTTTATCGGCGACCCTAACGAAATTTTTTCCCTCTTTGTCCCTCCATCGAAAATTTCTGTGCGTACAAAAAAATCCTGCGCTGATCCCATCTACATGATTGTGGTAGATCAAGTCGATAGACATCAACTGGATATATGCATTGCAGTGCAAGACATTCATTCTACATACAGTGTCAGCCAATGGAAGTAGAAAAGTTGGTCATCAACTACTCTCTTCTTATTTATAGCAATAAACATCCAATGAAAAACTGCACATTATTATCAGACAGTGAAAGACAAGTTAAGACTCAATTTAACAACAGCAACACATTTTGCTTCTTTTTAAAACAGCTTTTCTTCTTTTGTCACCAACAAAACATGCGAGGATTCAAGTGGAATAAAAACTTTCTCTGACTGCAACAGAAAGTCATGCAAATATAAAATACGCTTCTATGCGAATATCTCGCATTCATTTGCAGCCCTAGAAACCGAATTGACGCAATTCATTTCATTTTGCTGACGGAAAAAATATGGCAGCCTCATCAAGGTGAAATGCTTGTGAATCAGAATGAAGGAATCATACAACGAAACTCAGAACGTGACTTAGTAAGAGAGAGGAAAAATCCTACATGAATATAAATAATCGTACATGAGATAAAAAGATATGAAATAGAAATCAATGTCGTCAACTGAAGCCACCGCATCTCTTTTGAACATCACATAGCACAGACTACATCATAATACCAGTAACAGCCTAAGCTTAGCTGAACATAAGACATGAAAGAACGTACGGTGCATCTACAAGGCGCTTGCTTTAGCGGTGGACTAAACGGGGTCTACAGAAAATCTACCCCAACTGAACCTAGCAAGTTGCCCGACCCTGACAAGATTCATCCCCTTAACTTAAACTTGCTTGACTCTCGGGTGTAACAATTGCTTGACGCAGCTCTTTCAAATGTCTCTGCATCAGGTGCAGCGGTTATAAGCCAAACCGGACAAAGCTTTTGATTACGACAAACCCAACAAACAGAAACCATTTGCAAATGCATATGCACCGATATATCAGCCAAACAGAAAGACACCGACAGATACGTACATCAGTGAATCAGCCGACACAACCGAGCATATCCACCAATCAGACGACGTATATCATATGACGTATATCGTCGTGCCTCAGACACAAAGAGATACACATCAACGAATTCGACGACAGTCGTTCAGATGGCAAAGAAAGCAACGCGATAGGCCTTTGTTATGGTGGAAGCATTGTTGTCCAATGCACTGGGCCTGTGCAGTGGTGGAAGCAACATTGTCCAATGTGCTAGGCCTGTGCTCTGGAAGCATTGTTGTCCAATGTGCTAGGCCTGTGCAGTGGTGGAAGCATTGTTGTCTAGGTCAATGACACTCGTCATGACAATCGTGTCTTCGGATGACATGCGTCTCCTTCTGTTTGCGACTGCTGCCGCATCTTCAGCTTCGGTCGTCTGACTAAGTAGTTGCAGTGAAGGACTGAGATGAGCCTCTTCAATGCTTTTTATGTAGCTCTACAAACACAATTTACACAAAGTCTGTTTTCACTCATTCATTCAAGTGATTGCATTGCATGCAACGCATTCCAGCTTGGTCTTTAAAGACGCTCTCATAGAGGAGCTAATGATCAGATAAGTATTGTTCACGTATTTCATAATTCTGTTCTGCTGGACCACCGCGTGCAAGTCGGAATCATTTACCACTTATAAACCCCAATGGTCTGATTCTGGATCCCTGCACCTCACTGGCATTGGTGTTGCTCAGTCAGCAGCCAAACACTAAATGGCGTTTGATCTTTGAGAAAGCCAAGAACCCAACTGTGTGTATTTCATCTGCCATCTCTCCCACCATGAACGAAACTAAAGTTAATTATTAAATTCAACATCTTCTGAACATAATTTGTGAACCTACCTTTGAGACAACATCGCCGTTCATTCGTCGAATCTGGTACAGATGGCGGTAGTGATGCTGGTCAGATTCAAGGCTCGAGAACTTCTGACGACGATTATTTTTACCAATTTTGCGTTGAGCACCTGTCAACAACAAAGAATTTGGCCTTACGAGCGAGACAGCTACACCATTCCACTTCAATACACAACATTTTGCTGCCAATGGCATTTCCAAACATTTCAACTTCAACGGCCAACCTCTGTCACAAGACAGACTTAGCAATTGAAATGTTCCATGAGACTTTTCTAAAACTAATTAAAACACAGCAGAGTCGAACATTTCCACCAAAACCAGAGCAGAAATCAGAAGCAAGATGAAGGCATCTGGAGTCTGCCTTAACATGCTTTAAGTATGTTGATCACTTAACCTCAATGTACCTCCAATTTATCCATGAATTTCTTTACTTTTTAAATATAATTTTTATATATTAAAGTAAGGAGTGAATCAATGTAGATGATGAGAAGAAGCTACCTGATGATCTGTGGTCGTAGTTGGAGGCTGTAACGAACCACTGTATCACACAACTGATGATGGTCAGAGCCGGCCACGTCACAAACAGAAGCCAACTGAACCAGCACAAAGTCTCTGACGCATGCCTTGCAGTCAGTCGGTTGTAACAGAACTCAGTCATGCGGAACGCATCCACAAAGTAGTCGATGGCCAAGAGAACCAGTGCAGAGCCGAGTACACTGGTTCCAACAATCATCAGTCCTTTCTGCCAGTACAGAATGAAGAGCGCAAAGACAAGTGCAGTGACGAGAAGAACGGTGATTGGAATCCATTTGCTGAACGGATGATAGAAGAATTCGAGAGTCGTAAAGAAGACGACTCCAATTAGAATGCCGCACTGGAATCCCGTCATGAAGAGTCCAACGTAGAGCACGAGCATTGCGACGAGGCCACAAACGAGACCAACCCCGAGCGACACCCCAATCTTACCCGACAGAGGCAGCACACTCTCCTCGATACAAACAAAGTAGACGATCGAAGAACCAAACATGAAACCAGTAACAAATGTCGTCGCTTTCAACAAACGATAGCCTACAAAAACAAAATGCTCATCAATGGTTTCAATTACGAGGCTCTCAAGTCTGTTATACATATAAGCGTAGCTGCATGAACGCCAGAGTGCCTTCTTTTGCTTCTTAATATGCTTGGCTAATGACCACATTGACTAGGATCATGAATGTCTTCCGGTACTTGCCTCCTCTTGCATTTAAGTCTGGCTATGTACTGCTCATATGCCGTGACACCCGACCAGAGAAAACATCTGGGTAATCCTGTCAACGGCGGTTTTAAATTATTTCACACTCAAATTCAGATATGTTCGCCGATGACTTTACTTTGTGATGTAATGTCCTTGTTTATGACAACATCCGTAACAGCACAGAAATAATTTTGAAAATTGCAGGGGATGGATCGACTTTCCCGCTGAAATAGAAGCGGATGCATGTTGAACTACATCAATGAAAATCAACAATCCAGTTTCCATTTCTTAAGCTTTTTATCATTCATCCAGCTTCTATTTCAGATATATAAAAACCTTCATCCAGCTTCTAATTAAGATATAAAATGCCTTGATCCCGCTTCCATTTCTTAAGCTTTTTATCATCCATCCAGCTACAACTTATCGAAGAAAATTTTCATCCATCCGGCTCACAGTTAAGCAAGAACATTCCCATCCATCCACCTCCAATTTAATCAAAAAGATTTTCATGAATCCAGCTCCAATTTAAGGCTAGGCATTTTAATCAATCCAGCTCCAATTTAGGGCAGGACATTTTCATCAATCCAGCTGCTACTTCAGGTATGAAAATACTTATTCCGGTTTCCTTTACTCACGATTTTAGTCAATCTAAATCCAACTTCTACCTAAATTTGAAGCATTTTCATCAATCCAACTTCTAGTTAGCAACGTTCGTGTAACCATCTTCAATTTTTACAAGCATTATTTTCATTAATGCAACTTCATTCAGGAAACATTCTTCGGGGTAAGAGTATCTAAAGAATGATTGATTGGGTATAACGGCACTTCTGCACAGTATTGTCATTTCGCAGATTCGGAGAGTTTAACAACATTTCATGTTGTTTATTTGTCGATTGTTGTACTTTGAGTGTGAAATAATTTAAAACCGCCGTTGACAGGATTGCCAACATCTGAAGCCCATGGACTTAAAAAGTCATACCTACAGTAGGTCTTCAAGATCTGTTAGACAACCACGTTTTAAGCCTTTAACGCTTCGTAAGAGGTACATGGACAACAAAAATGAACTCATATTCATATAATTAACCACACACATCTTTGCACTGTTCAAGTCTGAATGTCACTTTAAAATACTGTTATAGAACAGGAGAAATTTCACTCAAGGTTTAATCAGCTCTAAGTTCTAAGCTCTTCAAAAGTCAGAAAAACTTTAAAAGTGATGTGACCAGTTATCTTATAAATCTTAGAAGGAAGCATACAACTTAGAAATTAAGAAGGAGACTCAACTCACCAAGAAAGCAGTAGAGCACGCCAAAGAGGAAAAGGAAGACGCAGATGACAGATGGTATGATTCTGTACTGTAGTTCGAAGGTTTCGCAGCTGACCAAAGAAGTGTCGTTGCTTGCAGCTGCTGTAGAGTTCTCGCCATGGACTTCTTCGGTCACAGGCCAAGTATACTGTAACGGTGAGGTCCATGTCGTACGATTTAGCGCATAGTCCATACTAGATGTGGCATTGCGCTCCATCAGTTCTTAACGCCGACCCCCGTCCTCCTCAGAACACTTGCCATGTTCAAAGCAAATGTAAAGATCTACAACAGTCGACTATGACAACTTCACTTCTATAGCGTTCGCTGCTTTATGTTTCATTGCGACGAGTTCTAAAAGTTCAATCAGTACTTATTTAACAAAAGCACAATTAATTAAAGCGCTGTTTCGTAAATGAAACTGATCTGGCAATTTAAACCAGCGCAGAACAAGTAGAAATAAAACTGAATAACAACTAAACATCGATTAAAATGATTGATGATCTCAGCCGATCCCGACCGACATTACTCGGTTCCATCTGCACAGCCGTAAATGGGACACGACGCATGCGCAAAGGGGGTCCCAGAACTAGGTCAAGGACTGGTTTCGCATTTTAAAAATAGTAAGCTTGAGAAAAATTGGAACCATGTTACCGTATTTCTCACAGTTTTTTCGTCACAGTACAATCGCCAGGCAATATTGCAATTAATTATAACCTTAACTATTGCAATGCCTACTGTGTGTGGTCACTCTGGGGCGCGGTGGTATATTTTTTTAATTTTCACGAATTAAACGAATATCTATAGTAGGTATGTTCGTTGCCTTGCAGCCGTATGGTTGCAGGTTCGAATCCACCTCAAGTCGCCGCGTAGGGACCTTGGGCAATTCTGTCACTAGCAATTGCTCAGCGCTTCGGCGTGAAACTCCAATGCAGTGCCCGTGCTGTAGCCGGGAGCCCCTCTGAGTAGAGAGCTTGAAGGGGCGGTATAACAAGTAGCCTACGCATATAAACAAACAAACAAACACTCTGACTCGTAGGGCCTAGGCCTACCTCTGCTGAACAGCCCGTCTGATTTGACGCAGCGCTTAGCTTATTATTCAAAGTGACGCTTAAGCAATTTCATTTACCCCCCCCCCCCCATAGCCATTTCAAGTCTAAACATCATCCAATTTAAATAAACACTTTGGCTATTTCTCATCACTCAAAAAACATCTTATCAAGGGGACAGCGGAATGAATTAATAATTTAATAAGCAACAACTTTCTTGTAAATAGTCTAGAATACCGTAGGCCTATATGCTAGCCCTCCCCCGCTCCCCCCACAAATGTTTCTATGACGATCGAGGTTCCTTTGACTAGCGACGAGATTAGGCCTAGTTTATTTTAAAAGCACAATAATTCGCAAACTGACCTGTCCACTTCAATCCTCCGGTCAAGAGACCTCTAGCAGCTGTCAGATTATGTAATCAGATTATGTAATCAGACGTAATAGCATACTGTGGTAATAGTCTGCTGTGACTGTCAGCTGAAGACTTATAGTCATCGTATTTCTGCTGACTTATCTCAACTTACATGCGGAGGGGGAGGGGAAGGGGGAGGGGAAGGGGGAGAGGGAGGGGGAGAGGGGAACCCTATTGGCGCCGATCTCAACCGCTGTCGCTGCTGCTGCTCCCTACTTGAAGAATCTCTTTTCAAATTTAAAACGTAGGCCTAAGCGGTTGCAAAAAAACTGTCACGTGATTCATATTGTAGGCTACTCAGACATTGGTCTCGACTGGCTCAGCTGCAAACAGTGCGCATCAGTGATGCCACAGCTGGGTTTTTTCCACTAGATCTGGGTTTTTTCTGCTTCGTCTGGGTTTCTGGG
Source organism: Lumbricus terrestris (assembly GCA_949752735.1). Taxonomy (NCBI): domain Eukaryota; kingdom Metazoa; phylum Annelida; class Clitellata; order Crassiclitellata; family Lumbricidae; genus Lumbricus; species Lumbricus terrestris. Next base: position 55,717,956 of record OX457044.1, read on the forward strand.
TTTTTTCGGGCAAAACCTGGGTTTATTTTAGTTACTTGACCATTTTGTATTAACAACACATGAATATTCTGTGCATTGAGCAATATTCATTGTATTTATAGCAAAATTCATGGTAAACTGTTGTGCTACATAATTTTTTCCCAATAATTTTAATTTAAAAATCCACAATCAGAGGCTCACGTTGTCAATTTACGAAAGTTAAAAGTTGTAGGCCTAGCTACATTTGATTTGACTCATTTAACGAACATTTTGTTAACCCTCATCCGAATAAGCGAAAATCACACTCAGAGGTCTAAAATCGCTCATATAAATAGTCTGGGGTTTTCTGGGTTTATTTCAGAAGAAAATCTGGGTTTATTTCTGAAACCTCAGTGGCAACACTGGTGCGCATGCTCAGCCTTTGGCTGATTTGGCGGATTTAGTCCTACTACAGTTCATCTATTGCGGCTGTTTTAAATACTTAATATATTCTGAATTCAGTGCTTAAAGTGTAAAAAAAGAAGTGCCTGGACGCCCCTAACCTTCCTTTGCTCTGCTGCGTGTATGTGTCTGTGTGTGTGTGTGTGTGTGTGTCTGTCTGTCTGTCTGTCTGTCTGTCTGTCTGTCTGTCTGTCTGTCTGTCTGTCTGTCTGTCTGTCTGTTCCTCTGTCTTCATTTCTCTCTCGCTCGCGCGCTGGCTCCCTTGATCTCTAATACACTGCATGGATTCCATTATGTAAACTAATATGGGTATTCAGTCACCCAGTGACCCGGAAGGGTTTAAAAGTTGCAGTTACGTAGCCTACAGATTTGACGCGGATGACTATATATAATATATATACAGGATGCGCCAAAAAAGACGCCCCTAGGTTTTTTGCCACTATCTTGACCAAAAGTAAGAATTTCGAAATGAAATTTTACAGGCTTATGGACAATTCATATTTACACATCATGGCCAAATTTCATAAAAATATTTCATACAGAACAAAAGTTATATCACTTTTAGTGAGGCCACCCACCGTTTTTTGACGATTGAAAAACGTAACGCAACAAAAAAAATGTAGCAAAGACACGATTTTATTAAGTCATATCTCAAATAACTTTTTGGAAATGAACTTGATTGTGATTCTCAACTTGTGTTTATTGTACCCACCACCAGTGCCAGCACTTCTTTTGAGTATCTTTGCAAAGTTCTTGATGGCCCTGTTGACGCGTTCCAAAGGCAAATCTTCCCATATCAACTACAATGCACCCATCAATTCTCTTACTGTGCTTGGTTTTGGCTGCAGATTGTGATATTTCCAGAGCACAGCTCTCCGCAATTGATTATCAATCCATCCGGTTCAAATCCGGAGACTTGGGATCATTGGCAATCTCAATAAAACCAGAACAATCGACATTGAGCCGATCTCCGTTCATTTACGGCAAATCTCTTAAATCTCAGCTTAGCTCGTAATTGTTGCGCTCTCACTGTTTATCAGAATAAACGTTGCTCATAGCCTTATATCTCAGGATCTTGCTCAAGAGGTGTCTGAATAAACATTTTGTCTGTCACTGACACCTTGGCCATTTTCATTTTTTTATAGAAATTTGAATTTCATTGCCTTAATAGCAGGCTAAAATTATGAATTTGACAGATTCCTTATTTACCAACTTGATTGTTATCTTGCTAAGTGACTTCACAGTGACCTTCGGCTACGCTGGTGCCCTGTTTCTGTTTAAAATAGTAGTAATAATGATCATCTGGCAATGTCAGAGCTATTTGATAACAATTATTTGAGATGTGACTTAATAAAATCGTGTTTTTGCTACTTTTTGTTGCTTTACGTTATTGAATCGTCAAAAAACGGTGGGTCGCCACCCTAAAAGTGGTATAACTTTTGTTCTGTTTGAAATATTTTGTTGAAATTTGGCCATCATGTGTAAATATGAACCGTCTTTAAGACTGTAAAATTTAATTGCGAAATTCTTTCTTTTGGCCAAGATATTGACAAAAACTTAGGGGTCTTTTTTGGCGCACCCTGTATATATTATATATGTCACTATCCATATCCATGTATTCGTATTTGCCAACGACGGTATATTATTATTTCGATAAATTTTGAGACTTCGAAAGTTCAACACAAAGGTCAACAGCTGTGGTGACTCTGCCACCATCTATTTGCATATTCAACTTACTGGGTCGACCCCAGGTCTGCCAAAACGGGGCATACCTCTGCTCATTAGGGACTTCTTGCCTTCGGCAATCGTGGCCTCGCGCCTTCAGGCCTGGCAATTCTCACTTGAACGTTATAACTGTATAACAGTTCTGATCAGATTCTTCAACTTTTGCACCTTCATTGCGTTTCTCTATCAAATTTGTGAGAGTCAAACTTGTGGCTGTAGGGCGTTGTAGATAAATTATATTTGACCAGATATTAACAGTACTGCTGTATGATTATTCAAAACTTTAAAAAATATCAATTCATTTAGCCTACCTTTTAGCAGTAGCGTAGCCAGGAATTTTTCATGGGGGGTTTTATGGCCGGAAACCCTGGTTTTTGCTATTTTTTCTTACTTAAATGGAAAAATAACCTTTAAAAAACCTTTTTTCCGGAGCCAATGGGGGGGTTTTAACCCCCGAAACCCCCCCTTGCCTACGCTACTGCCTTTTAGAGTTCATGATCTCTTCATGCACGACAATAAGTCTACTCCAGGTGTAGCAAATGGTCTTTTCAATTTGTTTCGACATTATTTAGTGAGCAGTGGCAGCAGCGTTGGAACTAGGTCTGCAGTCTGTAGGCCTACTGCACGTATTCGTCACTACGCAACTTCAACTTCTAATTTACCCTGACTTTATACGTGCCATAGAAGATATACATAAATAGGCTAATAACTATAATATGTAGGCTATATGCATATACGTAAACTAACAGCAGTTGGGATGTGTTTGATAGTACGGTTGTTTGAGGAAAATAAACCAAGTAGAGATTTATCTATGCGCTAGATTTAGACTAATTGCACGGAAATCTATAGGCTAGTGGCGTATCTTGGTGTCTTCGCGTGCGGGCGAGTGACTGAAATCGGATATTAAACAACAATATTAAAAGCACGTCTGATGATTAATTTTTATGGCTCAGTTCCATTCCATAGATGCCATAAACCGACCCATGCAGATATACAAAGGCAAAGTGTCAACTCATCATTGAAACTTGAATTGGTACTGGACCAAATGTGTAGGCTATAATATATACGCAGTATTACTCGTTGCAGTTGAAAGGAGATTAACTGATTAAAATAAGGGAGAACGACCAGAGAGAGATGGAATGATGGGTAGACAGAGATAGAGAGAGAGGTAGACAGAGATAGAGAGAGGTGGAGAGAGAGAGAGAATGAGAGATGGATGGATGGATGGATGGATGGATAGATGGATGGGTGGGTGGATGGAGAGAGGGATGCAGGGATGATGAATATTGGAGACGCAGAGGCCGACAGATATAAAGTGATAAACGAGAGGTAGATACACAGTCAGAAATAGAGAGAGAAGAGGGAGTGAGGGAGGGAGGGAAGGAGGGAGATATGGAGAGAAAGAACATAAGAGAGACACAGACAGACAGCGTCGGTATTTAAGAAATATATAGGAGGGGCAGAAACCAGAGAAAGAGATAGACAGAGAGGGAGGGACTGAGGGAGGGAGAGTCTCGGAGAGATAAATGGTGAAGTTACTGATAAGCAAAGACATGGAGATGCAGAGATTCGGTTCAACTGACATTTGAACTCTGTAATAGGCCAGGAACATTATATATACATCATGCATGTATTATAATTATATTTTGATTCACTAAGGCGCAAGCTGTCATACTGAACATCGTATAGAAATGCTGTTTCGTGGACTGCCGTATGTGACTGTCTGGTCGGTCGTCCATGCAGTCATGGACTGCCATCCATATACCGTCCACGACTGCATGGACGATCGTCCATGCAGCCATAGACGGCCGTCCGTAACTGCATGGACGGCGTCCATGCAGTTACGGACGACCGTCCAGGCAGTTCTGCAAAAGAAGTGGCAGGACGGCGTCCAGCCTCGAAAATAAGTGCCTGGACGCCGTCCATGACCGTCCTGGCACACTTTAAGCCCTGTCTGAATTCACATGTAAACAATAGCCTACCGCGTGGAACATCAATTGCAGGACTAAGGAAGTTAACTGCAGAGCGGTGTAGATTAGCCTATGGATAGACTATCGTATACCTCCGAGATTAATAGACCTAAGTCTAAAAAATTATTAGTCGCCAATGCTCGCCATAGTCACTGATTACCACCACGCTAAGAAAAGCCGTTGAAACATCATAATATGCACCATAATTATTATGATGTTTCCACGGCTTTCCTTAGCGTACAGTTGAACACAAAATGTGCAATAGGCCTAGTTCTAAATTGATTTGCGCAGTTGAGAAGCACTTCTTCTGTGCAGTTAAGAATAGTAAACAAAGGTCATTGTTCTCCGATTGAGAGTAATTAATTTTACCATGGAGGATGGGACTAAGCCACTAAGGGAAAGGAGGGCTTGTGTGAAGTTTTGTCGTTCCAAAAATCTTCTAAAAAGCTAAACAGTCCTGTCTGTTTCTCGTATCCTCGGATTTTTACGTGGACGAACGGGACAGGTTGGCCATTGCACACTTGATTTTATATTGCGCCTGTTTACATAGGAGCTATAGGCCCCATGTAATTACATAGCCTATTCAACAATCCGGTTGACAGACCGCAACGCGTTTACAGTCTACAGAGTATAGTTAAATGCAGTTATCATAATTAACATCAACCTTAACTATAACTAACTAACAGAGCAGATATAGCTTGCAAAAGTTGAAATACATAGGCCGCCAGTGTGTTACCCAATGCGCCACCGGATCCCCAAGCTATAGGCCTAGTAGGCCTACTCTGGTCTTTGACTAAGTGGCCTTTGAGACTCTTAGAAATTCGACAAAAACTATTGCAATGCTATGGTTTTATTTCAGTCGGTTGAACAGTCCTCACGAGTGTAGGACATTCCCCCCCTGGACAAACTCCCCCGGACAAACCCCCCCGGACAAAACCCCCCGGACAATTCCCCCCAGGGTAGGACAATTCCCCCCCTGTCGAACATATTGCGTGTAAGTGGTATTACTATAAACGGCGGTCCTAAGTGTCCTAAGTTGGATTGATGAAAAGATATCTTGCTAAATAGAAGCCGGATTGATACAAAATAATTTTTACTTAAATGGAAGCTGGATTGATGAAAATATTCTTGCTTAAATGGAAGCTGGATCGATGAAAATATTCTTGCTTAAATTGGAGCTGGATTGATGAAAATATTCTTGCTTAAATTGGAGCTGGATTGATGAAAATATTCTTGCTTAAATGGAAGCTGGATTGATGAAAATATTCTTGCTTAAATTGGAGCTGGATTGATGAAAATATTCTTGCTTAAATGGAAGCTGGATTGATGAAAATATTCTTGCTTAAATGGAAGCTGGATTGATGAAAATATTCTTGCTTAAATGGAAGCTGGATCGATGAAAATATTCTTGCTTAAATTGGAGCTGGATTGATGAAAATATTCTTGCTTAAATTGGAGCTGGATTGATGAAAATATTCTTGCTTAAATTGGAGCTGGATTGATGAAAATATTCTTGCTTAAATTGGAGCTGGATTGATGAAAATATTCTTGCTTAAATTGGAGCTGGATGGATCAAAATAATTGTTATTTAAATAGAAGTTGGATTAAACGCATTTTTGCCTAAATGGAAGCAAAGGGGGGAATTGTCCGGGGGGGTTAATGTCCTAGGCTAAATCAGGGGGAATTGTCCGGGGGGTTTTGTCCAGGGGGGAAATGTCCGCGCCCCGTCCTCACGAGTGTGCTTCTCGTTCAAAACCAGTGGCGGCGCCAGCCTAGGGGACTAGAGTGGCTAAACCCCCCCCAAAAGGGTCATGCTCTAACCCCCCCCCCCCTTAAAAAGGTCATCAGGTTTTTGGGACAGGGAAAATTAAATATTTTCATGAGATTTCGACCAAACGACTAAAAAAGGTAATTTCCTGAAGATTTGGACCAAGCGAATAAAAAAGAAAAGGGTCGTCAGAAAGTTAGGATTTAGGCGAATGAAAATGGAAAATTTCCTCCGCTTCAGCCCTCCAAAACTGAAATCCTGGCGCCGCCACTGTTCAAAACATGTTGTATTGACACAATTATCCCATCTTCGCTTGTACGGTTAAGTTGTACCACATGCGCAGACAGCAGCGCAGTTTCACTTAGGTCACTTGCAATTATTGTAACGGTGACCATTAACTCAGTTCTGACATCTGGCGAATGAAATACTGACAGCCAGCAAATTTAGATGATCAAAACAATAATTCTATAATATGTTTTTACTTGACAAATAAATGTTTAAACCTTATGCTACTGGAAATTGTGTTATTTCAGGCAGTTCATTATGCTTCAGTCGCGATTGATTTCTAAGCTGAATCTGAAAGTTATAGCGAAAGATAAGACCACCGTTTTGCAACACCTTTTTCTTTGAAGATTGTTAGTCTATAGAATGAATTTTCGGGAATTGGTCGAAATCGCTTCTCGGCCTTTTGGCTAAGATCAAAGTGTAGTATCTGTTCTTATCAGCTTAATATCTGATACGTCCCCTATCCGGGGACATCGATATTAAACTGATTTTTGGACTTGGGAGAAGATGCAGGGGCTTGCTCCGGCTTCTCCGCGGGTTGGCCCGGTATTGCAGTACCTCCGGGATCGGCCCACTCCCCTCACGGGGAGAACATCGAAAAAAGTTAATGCATATACGGAAGGAGCGCGGCAGTTTGGCTGTTTCGGATTTGCTTTGTTATTTCGCCGGTTGGAGTCTGTCTATGCGCCTCCTCAAACTTAACCTCAAACTTAACCCTGCCAAATCTCATCTGGTTTGGCTGTTCCAATAAGCTCATACAGTCCGCTCATCTCGATCTTCCTCCTCTTCTTTACTCTCTCCATTGACTATTCAGTCATCATTGACTAAGCACTTTGCTTCTTTCATTATAAGGAGAATCAAACAGTCGTCGGTTGGGTGGGGGTGGGCTTCGTATACTATTGTCCGGGTTAATACTAGGGTTTGTATCATCTGCAGGTGCGTGATGCTGATACCAAACTACTGAAGGCTGTGCTAAGGAATGAGTGCTACGTTCTACGCTATCTGTTCTCACCTAAATGCATTTCACATTATGACCTCTCTCACAGACGCAGCTTTTTTTATCGGCGATGAGAAATTATTGAAGACACGCGCGCGCGCGCGCATATACACAGACATACACACACATACACACACAAACTTAAGATAAATCGATTCTTCATAAATATTAAAAGCACTTTGATATGCATCATAAAATTTACAGCTAATTATACTACACATGACGCAGAATTTATTAAATAAAACAAATTCTATTCAGTTAGAATGATTATCTAACGCGTAACAATATGAATTTATATTATAAATATAAAATGTAATTACAGACCTTAGGCAGAGTGCTGTCGAAACGTAAGACAACGACCCGAAGACCTTATAGACCTTAGAGACCTTAGAGACCTTAGACTGACCGATGACTGACGAGCTGTCAATCATCTTCACTGGCGGATCATAGTCATTGGTCAATGACCCGGTCAACGTAAGCGTAATATCAACATGCTAAGACGGACGGACAGACGGACGGACGGACGGACGGACGTACGGACGGACGGACGGACGGACGGACGTACGGACGGACGGACGGACGGACGGACGGACGGTCGGACGGACGGACGGGCAGACGTACAGAAAGACTGGTGGGTAGACGGAGGAGAGGTGGGGTGTCTATAATCTTATTCGATGGTCAGTTCGTTGATGGTCAAGTGCCCGAGATGAGTTTCCTGTCGATATTTCGCCAGATTAACTCTCGTTATTATTCCAACGACCTACGATCAACAAATACCATAACTTTTTTAACGTGCAGCTGTACACAAAATGTGCAGTTGTAAAAGCACTTCTGTACAGTTAAAAACTAGCAGAAAAGGTCATTGCCATCCGATTGGAAGTAATTTGCTATGGATGATGGGAAAGAAAAGAAGGAGTTGTGCGATTCTAAAAATTCCTTAAAAACAGCCCTGGATGGATGGATGGATGAATGGATGAATGGATGGATGAATGAATGAATGAATGGATGAATGGACGACTGAGTTGGCGGACGTATGAATGGATTGAATGGATGGATTGAATGGATGGATTGTATGATGAATGGATTGAATGGATGGATATCTTACGAGATTGTGATTGTTGACAACGATCAGATGACGTAATCCAAGTCCTCGAAAGATCTTGAAGATACGAGGCAGCGAAGTGTCCTATTATAGACAGAAAGACAATCAAACAAAAGACAATAGACCTAAAGAACAAAGCGATTCCATTATAATGGCATCCTATACACAATCCAAATGCCGGTTAACTCTCCTCTTTCGCGTCTTCTCTTTCTCTCGTTTCCAAGTTAAGAGAGAGAACGAGTGTCTGTGAGAGTGTCAGTTTCGGTGTGAGTGAGGCAGTGAATGAGACAGACAGACAGACAGACAGACAGACGGATATTTACTTGATGGATGGAGATGGGAGAGCGATCCATGTAAGGCTCCAGGTCGATTTCTTCCTTCTTCATTTCGTCTGAATTCTACGATAATCATACAAATAATATTATTATAATAAAATGTAAATTTAATTTATAGTAATAATAATACAAATAACAATATTATAATAAAATAATACAAATAATATTATAATATAATAATACAAATAATATTATTGTAAAATAATACAAATAATATTGTTATAATAAAATATAAATTTAATCTGTAATAAATGTCTTCGGTATAATTATTACTTCCAGCTGAAATGAAACGAACTCTTGCAGTGGAAGGGTGAGTGTGAGCATGTGAGGCAGGGTGTGAGCGTGTGAGGCAGGGTGTGAGCGTGTGAGGCAGGGTGTGAGGCTCGTGTGAGGCAGGGTGTGAGGCTCGTGTGATCACAAGTTATCTTTGAAGGAGTCGAATGTAAATGCATGGCAGCTATGCAAGGCCTACAGCAATAACTACTCATTTAACCAACGTCATCTTGCGAATGAAAGGCTGCTGCTGCTGCTGCTGCTGATGATGATAATGACGATGATGACGACGATGATAATATGATGATGTTGTTGTTGTTGTTGTTGTTGTTGTTGTTGTTGTTGTTGTTGTTGTTGTTGTTGTTGTTGTTGTTGTTGTTGTTGTTGTTGTTGTTGTTGTTGTTGTTGTTGTTGTTGTTGTTGTTGTTGTTGTTGTTGTTGTTGTTGTTGTTGTTGTTGTTGTTGTTGTAACTAATGTTGCATGGATTAATTTTATTGACCGTTTTTTCGTCGACGATGATCGATCCGATTTCCGTTCTTCCAAGAAATCCCTTCAGTCGACCCATTCTTCCCATTTCCTGCGCAAACAATGGATTGCAACGTAATTGTAATCGCGCATTTATATAGCGCCACTCGTAGAGTTAGGCAATCACATCGAAAAGAATTGGAGACCACTCGTCACCTTATAAGTATACGTCAATCGATCGATCGATGGACTCTCGAGATCGTACTCTGAGGTTCCTCTGGTAAAAAATAATAATTTAAAAAAAGATTACTGCAGACTTGTTTTGAACAGCATTTACTCATGAAGTCCTGGGATTAGGCCTAAACACCTCAGAGCATAAAAAATAATTTTAATAATACGAATGATGATAATCACGATAAAATAGTGATTGGTCTTTTTGAATAACAATATAAGTTTTGATAATATCTTTATAGTAATTGAAGATAACGATAATTTGATGATTTGATGATTTGATGATTTGATGATTATGAAAAGAAATCATAATATTTATTGATTTAACTGCTATACATTGCCTACGTCATCTTTATTGTCGTCATTGTTGTTGACGTCATCGTTTGTCTGCTGGATGCGGCGCTGGTGACGTCGTCGATCGTTTATTTGCATCTGTGTTGTTGCTGACGTCACTCCTCCCTCTTCCCTTTCTCCATTTCCGCTTCCTTCCTCTCCTCCTCCTCCTTCTCCACATTCTCCGTATCTTTCCACCACTGGATATCCGTTGTGCGATGACGTTGAATTGAGAATCTTCTCCAAGAGATTGATCTTCTCCTTCGTCCGTAGACAATCGACCGGACACGTCATCACATCGCTACAATACGTCACATGCACACAGGATGACGTCATCAAGACGTCACTTCGCTAGTATGATGTCACATAATAATATCCAGTACTCAATAATTGCTGTGATGTGAGATGCAAACTGTTTTCAACAACGCCATTTTCGCCGATCCCAGGTGAGTAGAGAGAAAGTAATTTTGTGTATACCTACATTCTATTTTACTATCAATATTATCCACGATACCATGGTCCTGTCATTGATCCATCTTTCATTGCTTCACGTATTGCTTTCATTAAACCAACTTCCGTTTAAGCAAGATTAATGATCTTTTCCATCAACCCTGTGAGCTAATTTTGTATAGTCTATTTAGTCAGTTGATGTTTAGGCGTACGACTAGACCAGCTCAAGGTCAGCGTCTAGACAGTTAGGCCTGCAGGTGCCAGACTGGCGGGAAAGTTTAGCGCGGCTCGGCCGACCGTCGCCGGAGCGCGCGAGAGAGCGAGAGAGACAGACAGACAGACGGACAGATACACGGAGAGAGGCAGATAGAAGGACAGAGCGGCCAGGGGAAGAGTGTACGCCCAGACAGTGTAAGAAGTAGTAGAGGAAGGCGTTGATAGTAGAGAGAGAGTAGAAGACGTTTTAGAGAACAGTGGAGTTTAGATAATAATAGTTGCGTTGCTGTCGTAGAATTCAAGCGTTTGTCGTCGTTGATCTATTGTTGTGTTATCTGCGTGTGTTATGAACGAAGAAGAAGAAAATACAAGAAACAGAGCTTTGTTGTAATTGAACAAGTTAAGAACTTTAGAGATTTATACCCTAGCTTTAGATAACGAAATACAGTGACTAGGCTAGGTGTAGGCTACGCTACTGAACACAAGGGAAAAAACGGGAGAAAACTTTGAAGGTCAATTGGGTGTTGACATTTTTGGTGGCAGCGGTGGGATACTGAATTCAAGCAACGGACGTTGGGATAGTGAACTCAGTCGGAGGAATATTTTCAATCGGAGCAACATTTTCAATTGAAGGAATATTTTCATTTGGAGGAATATTTTCAATCGGAGGAATATTTTCAATTGGAGCAACATTTTCAATCGGAGGAATATTTTCAATTGGAGGAATATTTTCAATTGGAGGAATATTTTCAATTGGAGGAATATTTTCAATTGGAGGAATATTTTCAATTGGAGGAATATTTTCAATTGGAGGAATATTTTCAATTGGAGGAATATCTACGGTGGATTTTGCTTACGAAGCATTTTCGACGTCAATTTTCGGAATATTCACCGTCCGTAAATTGAAGGTGAATATCGAATTAATCTGAGGAGCCGACCAAACGGGAGAAGGAAACGGAGCATCCGAACAACTGGTGAGAAGATACAACGGGTATACGAATAACATTACGACAACGCCAGAGAGAGGTATACAAAACTCGCTCCTTGTATAAACAAGCTATAAGAAGTAAAGTCAGCTAATTGCAGAAAGCATAGTCACTCCCTCGATTTCTTCACGCAAATCAGTTGAAGTAAGAAAGTAAGATGGAGAAGCTCACGGAACAAAAGCAGGCCAGTATAAAGAAGATGTCTTCTGCTCGATTAATAAAGTTATTAATTGAAGAGGGTCTCGACATAGAAGAAGTCGAAGAGATGTCAAGGGAAAATTTGATGAGAGCCCTAGCAGAGGTGTGGCTAAAGGAAGCTGAAGAGAAAGGCGCTGTAGGTGGCGTTGAGGAGAAACCACAGGTTATGTCTATGGAGGCGTTGATGCAATTTATGATGATGAAGGAGGAGCAACGCAGACAAGAAGAGAAAGAAAAAGAGGAGAAACGTAGACAGGAAGAAAAAGAAAAAGAGGAGCAACGCAGACAAGAAGAGAAAGAACGGAAACAAGAAGAGAAAGAAAAAGAGGAGCAACGCAGACAAGAAGAGAAAGAGAAAGAGGAGCAACGGAGACGAGAGGAGAAAGAACAAAAACAAGAAGAGAAAGAGAAAGAAGAGAAACGGAGACAGGAGGAGAAAGAGAAAGAAGAGAAACGGAGACAGGAGGAGAAAGAGAAAGAAGAGAAACGGAGACAGGAGGAGAAAGAGAAAGAGGAACAAAGGAAACAAGAAGAGAAAGAACGGAGACAAGAGGAAAAAGTAAGAGCAGAACAAGCAGAAAGGATGAGACAAGAAGAGATACAGATGCAGAAGCAGCAGTTCCAGCTTCAGCTAGAACAAATGAAAAAAGATCGTGACGAAGCAGAACGAAGAAGAATGGAATTGATGATAGAATACGAGAGGGCAAGGAAAAGTGATGAAGAAATACGAAAACAACAGATTGAAGAGCAAAAGATGCGTGAGGAAGACAAAGAAGCCATGCGTTTGGCAGAATTACAAAGAGCCGAAGAGATTCGACAGGAAGAATTGAAAATGGAGAAAGAAAATTTGGAAAAAGCGGAAAGAGAAAGGGAAGAACAATTAGAATTAGAACAAAAGAAACTCGCTCTTAAGGAAGCTCAGCTCCGAGAAATGGCTATAGAAAAGGAGGAACGCAGAAGACAGTTAGAATTGTTGCAGCAAAAGATAGAACAAGAAGAACTACGTAGGGTAGAAGATCAAAATAGACTGAGGGAACGAAATGAAGACGAAAGAAGAAGTCGTGAAGAGTCAGAACGAACCAGGGTCAGAGAAAGTGAGACAATGGTGTCCAAGATTAAAAAGATAGGTGATGCAATGAAACACGTATTACCTAAGATGCCATATGATATGATGGAGGTGCCATTATATTTTGAGACAGTTGAGAATGCATTCAACAGTTTTACGGTGGAAAAGCAGTTTTGGGTCAAATTGCTGTTGCCACTAATGACGCCAAGAGCAAGAACGGTGTTGAATCGATTGTCTTTCGATGATCTAGACGATTACGACAGAGTGAAAGAACATTTACTGAAAGAATTCAAATTGACAGCGAGAGAATATCGATCACGATTTGGAGATGCGAGGAAAACGGCGGAAGAAACATACACGATGTTTACAGCAAGATTAAAGAACCTGTTGAACTATTATGTCAGAAGTAGGCGAGTGGGTAAAAGCTACGAGAAGTTATTTGATCTGTTGGTGGCGGATAAATTGAAAGAATGTCTACCACCGGGTCCACTACAGTTTGTACTAGCAAAGGAGGGTACTGAATGCTTGGAAGCCAGTAATGTTGCAGAACTCGCAGACGTGCACGTGAACAATCGAATTGGTCTAATGTTTCAAGACAAACCGAGATATGAAGCATGGGGTAATAGTTCGAAGCAACCCAGGTGGAATAGTAATAACAAAGAAACAGGAAACCAAGCCAGAAATAACGAAGCGAGGAATGATGGTGCTCCTGGAAGACAGTTTGGTCAAGATAGAAGAGAAGCAACGGGTGACAGACAAATGTACAGTCGAATTCCAGTGATGGGACGCCAAAGAGAAAACAATACAGCGTACAATTACAGGCGGGAGAACACTGAACAGAGAGGGATTGTTAAGAAACGTTGCCATAATTGTCAGTCAGACCGACATCTGATAAAGGATTGCAAAGCACCACCAAGAACGACAAATCTGAGAAATAGATTTACTCGAAGTGCAGAAAATCTCAGAGTAAATCAGATACAAGTAAGGAATGCACCGAATCAGTATGAAGAACAAGACAACCGCGAAACGGAAGTGAAGTCAGTGATGAAGTGCACGCCTCAATTTGCTATACAGAGAGAAATAGTAAATTCTACTCCAATTAAAGATACTGGTCGAGAAACAGAAAGCAAAGATGAGTGTCAACGTACGAAGAAGTCTTTACTACAGCATGTCAATGTAGAGATACGTGGAAATGATGACAGTTGTCATCCCGTGCAAGTCAGAGCGCTGATCGACTCTGGTACTGAGATTCCAGTAATCAATGAGGAATTGTTGAAAGGAGCGACAGTGGAAGAAATTGGCAGAGTACATTTGCAATGTGTGGCTGGAGAACCCATTCCAGCTAAGTTGGTGAAAATCGAAGTGCGGATGAGTTGTCATAACGAAGGAGGAGATTGGAAAGACAAGGGAGTAAATATCGCGCCATATTTAACCTTAGTGTGTGCCAGCATTCCGGCAGTCTTGTGCAAAGATAACAAAGAGAAGTTCTTGCTGCATCCGGAGATAATCGCAGAACTGAAAGAGGTTCCACCAGTGAATGTATTACAAGGAGAATTGCAAGCGAATGTGACTACAAGAGCACAGAGTCGGAGAAATGAAGTGGAAGAAGGAGAAGAGGAAAAGTCAAATGAAAGTTTGCTAGATGAGGATACAGAAAGCGATGATGAACAAAGCATTCAAGAAGAAGAAGGAATAACATCCGGAAACAATGAAATTGAAGAAGAGATGGTTGCATGTGAACGTGATAATGATTATGATGATTCTGGAAGTGATGGTGAAATGGACACGAGTATGAGGGATTTGTTTGCCGAGAATACGAGTGATGAAAGACAATTGGCAGACGCAAAGAAATTTGAAGAGCAGCAGAGAAATGACGAGTCACTGAGGTCGTGGTGGAAGATAGCTGAAGACAAAGGATCAGAGTTTAGTGTGGTGAATGGGTTGATGTATAAGAAGCATCAAATGTTGGACCAGTTGGTGTATCAGTTGGTGTTGCCGAAGGAAAGAAGAATTCAGGTGATGGAATTGGCACATGAGTCAGTATTTGGCGGACACTTGGGAGAAGAGAAGACAAGGGAACGTATCAAGTTGTCCTTTGTGTGGCCAAGAATGCGTAGAGATGTGGTGAAGTTCTGCAAGTCCTGTGAGAAGTGTCAGCTGAAAGCACGAAGTTTGGTGATGGATCGAGTGCCGATTACACCAATACCAAGAGAGGATGTGCCGTTCAGAAGAATGACCATGGACGTCGTAGGACCGATCGAACCGACTTCAGCAGCAGGGCATAAGTATTGTTTGTGCATCGTGGACTCATGTACGAGATGGCCGACAATATTCTTGATGAAGTCATTGACCGCGAAGGCTGTATGCGAAGCTTTGATGAAGCTGTTCATGGATGTGGGAGTTCCGTCAGTGATCACGAGCGACAGAGGGACGAATTTTACAGCCAGTCTAACAAGAGAATTTCTGAAACTGATGGGATGTTGTCCTCGATTCGATTCGCCAGGACATCCAGAAGCGGCAGGATTGGTGGAGAGATGGAATCAAACGTTCAAGAAAATGATTCATCATGTCGTTGTGGAAAATCCGAGACAGTGGCATAAAATTATTCCATTTACAGTATGGGCATTGAGAGAAGTGCCTAACGCAACTACAGGAGTGGCACCGTATTTGCTGGTCTATGGAAAGTTGCCGAGAGGGCCACTCACCATCCTTAAAGAAAGCTGGACCAAAGAAATAAATCTACCACCGAACATTGGAGTGCAACCGGCAAAATACCTGAAAAATTTAAGAGCCGACATGGAAAAGGCCTTGACATTCGCCGAGAGTTGTGCTGGAGAAAAGCAAAAACAGTACGCCAGTCAATACAACAAAAGAGCAAAAGATAAAGAATTCGAGCCAGGAGAGAACGTCATCGTGCTGTATCCTACGTCAACCAATAAATTGATCTCACGATGGCATGGTCCATGCAAGGTCCTGCAAAGAAGATCCAAATATTCGTATCTGGTGGACATGAACGAAAACGGTCGACGGATTATTCATGCTAACAAGATGAGGAAGTTCATTACGAGAACATTGTCTTGTGGTCTGATTGTGGAAGAGGATGAAGAATTTGGATCAGTGGTAGAAATACCACTGAAGGAAGACTATTCAGAGACAAAACAGAAGTCACTTCAATTGGATTACGAACAAATTGGACATCTGACCAGCGAACAACAGAAACAATTACTTGATGTACTGAATCGATATGCAGACAGATTCTCAGACAAACCTGGATTATGTACATTGGTAGAACACGAAGTGGTGCTGAGACCAGACTTTCGCGAAAAAGAATTCATGGCATATCGAATACCATTAATATACCGAGCAGAAGTGGAAAAACAAATACAAGAGATGCTGAAAGAAAACATTATTCAACCATCGTCAAGCAGAATGGCAAGTCCACTTGTCATCGTCAAAAAGAAGAATGGATCCTTGAGATTGGCTTGTGACTACAGGTACATTAACTCTTTTACTGAAAATTGTCGATATCCTATGCCAATCGTCAACGATGTCTTGAGCAAAGTTGGAAAATCCAAGTTCATTTCTGTTCTGGACTGTCGCAGTGCATATTGGACTTGTCCTGTGAAAAAGAGTGACCAATGGAAGACTGCGTTCGTTACACATAATGGACTGTATGAATTTACGCGTGTCCCTTTTGGAATGATTAACTCAGGACGGACTTTTGTAAAAGCGATAAATATGATTTTGCAACCGATTAATGAGTTTACGGAACCTTATGTTGATGACATTGCAGTGCATTCGAATGATTGGGACATTCATTTGAGACATTTGGAATTATTTTTGAAACAAATAAGACTGCATAATGTAACCTTGAACTTGAAGAAATGTGTGTTTGGTAAGAGTGAGGTGAAGTTCATCGGTCACCTCATAGGATCGGGGAAGAAGATGATGAATCCAGACAGGATTGACAGTTTAATTAATTTGAAGAAACCTGAAACTAGGAAGGAAGTGAAGCAAGTCTTAGGATTTTTTGGATTTTACAGACAGTTTATTTGTAATTTTGCTGAAATTGCTAAACCATTAACAGACTTGACTAGCAAGAAAGTACCTGATAACATTGTTTGGACTGATGCACATCAGAAAGCCTTTGATTCCCTTAAGCAGATTGTCTTATCAAATGTGATTCTATATATGTTTGAGGTTGGGAAACCATTTAATTTGTACTGTGATAGCAGTGATTTTGCTGTGGGAGCGGTCCTATCTCAGATGGACGAGGAAGGGATAGAACGTCCCGTTTCATTTATCAGTCAGAAGCTGACAGATACCCAGAGGAGGTGGGCGACGATTGAGAAGGAAGCCTATGCGATCATATGGGCTTTAAACAAGTTGAAAGAAATTCTTATTGGTTCTAAAATCAATGTGTTTACGGACCATAACCCTTTAGTTTATTTGACTGAAGCAATGTCGAAATCTGCTAAATTAGTCAGATGGTCTTTATCATTGCAAAATTTTGACATTCTATTGAACTATAAGAAAGGTAAATTGAATGTAGTAGCTGATTGTCTGTCTAGATTGTAGTATAAGATATTTTATGATGTATTATGTTATGGACTATTTGCATTGTTTAGTTAAGGTACGTTCGCTAATTTTTATAGGTAATTAGCTCTCTTTAAAAGAAAGGAAGGAGGTAATGTGAGCTAATTTTGTATAGTCTATTTAGTCAGTTGATGTTTAGGCGTACGACTAGACCAGCTCAAGGTCAGCGTCTAGACAGTTAGGCCTGCAGGTGCCAGACTGGCGGGAAAGTTTAGCGCGGCTCGGCCGACCGTCGCCGGAGCGCGCGAGAGAGCGAGAGAGACAGACAGACAGACGGACAGATACACGGAGAGAGGCAGATAGAAGGACAGAGCGGCCAGGGGAAGAGTGTACGCCCAGACAGTGTAAGAAGTAGTAGAGGAAGGCGTTGATAGTAGAGAGAGAGTAGAAGACGTTTTAGAGAACAGTGGAGTTTAGATAATAATAGTTGCGTTGCTGTCGTAGAATTCAAGCGTTTGTCGTCGTTGATCTATTGTTGTGTTATCTGCGTGTGTTATGAACGAAGAAGAAGAAAATACAAGAAACAGAGCTTTGTTGTAATTGAACAAGTTAAGAACTTTAGAGATTTATACCCTAGCTTTAGATAACGAAATACAGTGACTAGGCTAGGTGTAGGCTACGCTACTGAACACAAGGGAAAAAACGGGAGAAAACTTTGAAGGTCAATTGGGTGTTGACAAACCCATTTTCTATTTTTTCGCATGAATGATGTTCACCAATATTATTATAATTTATTATTACAAGTGTAATGTTGCTTCGACACTTATTGCTATCGTTCCAAATCTTCAATGTTGCTTGTAAACCATATTTTATGCGAATGAACGAGTAAACGAATGGAAATAATTAAGAAAATAATTAACTCTGATCTCTGCCATGCGATTCAGATATCTTACATTCAATCCATCATTAAATCGACTCTTCCTTTGCGTTCACTATCTTGCATCAATCTGCCTATGCAACACTACAATTTCCCTCTCTGTCTGTCTGTCACTCTCTGTCTCTCTTTCTCTCTCTGTATGTCTCTCTCTTCCTCGTCTCTGTCTCTGTCTCTCTCTCTCTGTCTGCCTGTCTGTCTTCGGTCTTCCTCTTCTTCGTCTCTGTCTGTTTGCATGTCTTCATGTATCATTCACTCCCTGCATAGTTGTTTCTGTGTCTGTGTGAGTCTTTATATAAATGAGTTGCTGTTGTTGTTGACCTGGCTTTGATGTTGTAGGACATTTCTGGCGGATCCCATGGCAACAGCGGAATCCCCTGAATCTCAATGTGAAGGTCGTAGATGCCCTGTTAGTTGAAAACACAATAGTCAACACAATAATCAGCACAATAATCAACAGAATAATCAGCAGAATAATCAACACAATAATCAACACAATGATCAACACAATAATCAACACAATAATCAACACAATAGTCAACACAATAATCAACACAATAATCAACACACTAATCACTTACAGTCTAATTGTTTCAGACATCTTTCCTCACATAATTATTTATTCAGTCTTCAACAATAGAACAATAAACGTTTCTTGTAATCGTTGTCGTCAACCCCACATTTCTAAATTCACTAATCTGAAGCAAGCGAAGGGCACAAGCTTATTCACGAGCTCTTATTTTATGCTACATGCAATTGCTAATTCCGTTGTCTATATTATGAAGTTCCTACCAATACATGTAGATATAAAATATGATGACCATCATTCTGCACTCGTCAAAATCGCATTAAAATGAATGAAAGCAGACAATCATGTGACTGACTCTCCTTGCATCATGCGTGCCGTGCGAATTGTCTTCGAAGCACACAAGATAAACGCACCGGGTTGAAGAAGTCGCCGGTCCACTTGGCGACAACGAGAGCGATGACGATTGGTAGAGCGAATGTGACGTCACCGGTGCACTCGATGATGATGACGGCGAGGCTGAGCGTCATGCGAGTGGCTCCACCTAGGTTGGCGGCGGCGCCGACGAGAGCGTATTTGGCGATGTTGGTTCCCTAGGCAACGACAGAACGACAGAACGGACGAGGTTGATGGAGGGAGGAGAGGCGTTGCCATAGAAACCGTTTGAATGACGGATGGAATTAATGAGGACGACAAGAGACGATGGTGTTTGTTAAATTGTAATAGCGCTATATAAAATATTCGATTACGACTAGAATTGAATTACAAATGCGGATGCTCTTCTTTCCCAAACTTTCCCCTTTCACTTTCTAAACTATATAATTTCATTGTTACACTACAGCGCCACCAATTAGCACCATGCTGTCTTCTCTGCTCGGCACCCTCCCGGAATCTGACCTGGCACCAGAGGGGACCAACCAACCTTCAGACTAAAGCGCCGTCGCTTTAGCACGTCTCCATGGTAATCATTACGTTTACATCACGTGATCGCCTCGTAGATGTGGCTGTGGGTCGGTGTGTTTGCATCTTGCTTTACCGCGGGTGGAAGGGTTGTCATGACAACGATGCCGACGATTCTTCCCCAGATGGCGCCGATGAGCAGTGATGGAATGAAGACTCCACTGGAGATGGAAAGACCGTAGGTGCACGTGACCAGCAGACCATAGACGATGAATAGAACGATGAGAGGAACGATGTGCCACTCGTCTGCTTGACCAAACAGATACACACAGATACATGCAAAAAGATAGGCTACATAGAGACACAGATACACAGAGACACAGAAACATGTGGACACAGATACACACAGATACACAGATACATTGAGATATAATTTATGTAGAGACACACAGGGACACAAATACACAGAGACCATTTCATTGTAGCAGCGATTTCATAAAATTAACCGTGAAATTGGGTTGATAATAAAGGAGGCAGATTTTGTGGCTGAATTGTGGATGATTGGGTGTATCATCTTGGGTTAGAAATCAAATGCAAAGGATGCACAGAAAAATAAGCGAATAAGATCAGATTGACCTTTGGACTTCCTCTGTATTGACCTCAAATGTTCAACTAACAGATCACACCATGGAAAACCACAGTAATCCACCACTGCAACCAGTGCGTTTGGTTTCCTTAACTTTTAATTTCATCAAGCATTTCTAGTGATTCTCTAATGCAACAATTTATCGCAGGGGCACCGCGGCGCAACCATTTCTCACTTACATTTTACATTGACACTTCTCGTTAACAGTTTACATTAACACTTTGCATTAGCATTTTACATTAACATTCTACATTAACATTTTAGATTAGCATTTTATATTAACATTTAAGGTTAACATTCTACATTAACATTTCCACCGATGCACTGACCAACAGGAGCGTGAATGATGGCATGTAGTCCAGCTTCTCCCGTCTTGAACAGAATGTCGGCCATTCGATTGTGTTCACCAAAAGCACAGAAACCCTTTAATATAAACAACAAACAATGTTGTAATTACATAAAATGATGAAATGATTGCATTTTGTTGCGACTATGATAATTTTTTATTATACCACAAATGCAAACTTCAGCAGACGTGATATCTTTATAAGTTTCATATTGATAAAATCACCAAAAGACAACAATAGGCTGCTACAATTAGGCCTATAGTCTGCTAATTGCTCTTTCTTATTGATATATGCGGTGATATATATATATATATATATATATATATAATATGCATAGCCTATATACAGTGGTGTGAAAAAGTTTTGCATCACCCATATATTTTGCGTTTCTATGCATCATTTCTTCTGTATTAAGATGAATAATGTACTGGTAAGCATGTGGGCGTTAATTAAATGTTTTATTATTGTTTGGTTCGAGTTTATAAGCATATTTCTTTAAATTTGACATGATGAAAGTTCGTTTACCACCTCGTGACTATACCAGCATGAGTAAGGCCATAAAGGCTTGTTTCCCGCTAATGCTTGTTCTGTGCATAGTTCAATGTGTTGGGATGAAATAACCGGTTATGTGTGGTCGTAGGCCTTCTTTATGATTTAGAGGCCTGGAAAAGGCCGTTTCTGCGTGTCAGTGATGCACCAATATTTTTAGACCAGCCCTTGTTCTTCACCACTTGTCTGCAACGTTTCGGCATCAAGTGGACCAGCTTGACGAGGTGGTCGTGGGACACAACGCGGTTCCAGGCGGCGATGAGCGATTCGATGAGCTCGCACTTGGAAGTTGGATATCTCTTGGATATCCCCCAGGCTACTTTGTGCCACAGGTTCTCAATTGGATTGAGATCCGGGGACTGAGCGGGCCAGTCCAGTGTCTTAACATTGTTCTGTTTGTTCCAGTTGGTCACCAGTTTGGCACGATAGCATGGTGCATTGTCATCCTGAAAGGGTAACTGACCTGGGAAGAGTTGCTGAACTGATGGCACCATGCACTTCTGCAGTATGCCGATGCACTTGGTTGCGTTGACCATTCCATCGACGATATGCAGACGTCCGACGCCACTGGCAGCCATGCGATCCAAACCATAACGAAAGAAAACAACGCTGGACTGGCCCGCTCGGTCCCCGGATCTCAATCCAATTGAGAACCTGTGGCACAAAGTAGCCTTGGAGATATCCAAGAGATATCCAACTTTCAAGTGCGAGCTCATCGAATCGCTCATCGCCGCCTGGAACTGCGTTGTGTCCCACGACCACCTCGTCAAGCTGGTCCACTTGATGCCGAAACGTTGCAGACAAGTGGTGAAAAACAAGGGCTGGCCCAAAAATATTGGTGCATCACTGACACGCAGAAATGGTGTTTTCCAGGCCTCCAAATCATAAAGATGGCCTACGACCACACATAACCGGCTATTTCATCCCAACACATTGCACTATGCACAGAACAAGCATTAGCGGGTTGCAAGCCTGTATGGCCTTACTCATGCTGGTATAGCCACGAGGTGGTAAACAAACTTTCACCATGTCAAATTTGAAGAAATATGCATATAAACTTGAACCAAACAATAAGAAAACCTTTAATTAACGCCCACATGTTTACCAGTACATTATTCATCTTAATACAGAAGAAATACAGAAAATATATGGGTGATGCAAAACTTTTTCACACCACTGTATACCATCTATGAAGTGAAAAGTAAACATAACTTGAGCTGAAGGCCGTGGCCAGCTAAGCCAGCGTTTTGTTTCTGATGGTTAACTTTTTTGATAATTTCGTAGCTTGCAAAGTTCGTCTGCGTCTGTTTTCACGTTTATCTGTTAAACTTTGTCTATTTAACTTAAAATTACGTGGGAAAAAATTCACTTTCTCAACCAGTGGAAATTTATTGAAAACTTTACAGTTTCACAATAATATAAATTATGTCCACGGATTGCAATAATATTATAAAGCACCAAGAGAACGAGAGTGTTCATTAAGTTTCTTCTGCATGGCATCATTCGGCATGATAATTAAATTAACTTAAAATGTCAGACTCTCATTTGGGGCGAGTAGGCCTAATAGCTTAACTACAAATTTGATGCTGTATTGAACTTGACTTGAGAATAAGATGATGCGAATTGTTGCTCACATTTCCTAAATATATTTGCCCCTATTATCTGCCTAACACTGAGCAAATGACGTAACTGATTTTTCTGTTAAGCACTTCTAATAATAGCCTACCTGGAAAACGTAACCATGGGCGCCATGGTAACCATACGGGTCGTCGTGTTCGTCTTCTGATTCGCTGGCATTTGCATCAATCACCGCGTTACTCCACCCACTGACGTCATCCTGCGGCGATTGCGATGCTGTTTGTTCGGTGGTGACGTTAGAGTTGTTGCTAAGCAACGTCTGGTTATTTTGATCGTGATAGCCTCTGATTGGCTGGCAGTCAGGAACGATGTAAATGAGGCAGACGAAGATGACTGCGCTACATGCAGCGATGACGACGGATTCAAACACCTTCAGCCAACGATTCCTTACGCGGCTTATCAGCAACAACAACGACAACACAGACAACAACAACAATGATAACGACGACGACGAACATAGGAAGCAACAGAAGCAACAGCAGCAACAACAATATTATCCACAACGTCAATGATTTCTTATCAACATGCAGTCTAAAGACAAAGTATACCGTCATCAATAGCCAGCTCTATTGGAATCATGTGAGGTGGTCTGGTCAGATCAGTTTCTTATAGCGCCAGTAAATGTATGCCAATGCATTAGTCAGCAGTCTATGGTCACTCGATAATTATGTGACCATAATTATGAGAATCGTAATTCGTTATAAAGTAGAGATATGCAAAAACTCAGACGAGATTTTTTGCTATAATTTTAGAATAGAACAAAATAGCCAAAGACGGAGATTACATGAACTGTTGATGATACCTTATAGCAATGACAGAAGA